>JAPMOS010000028.1:0-325000 GCA_027972325.1 Paratrimastix pyriformis
CCTAACCCTAACCCTAACCCTAACCCTAACCCTAACCCTAACCCTAACCCTAACCCTAACCCTAACCCTAACCCTAACCCTAACCCTAACCCTAACCCTAACCCTAACCCTAACCCTAACCCTAACCCTAACCCTAACCCTAACCCTAACCCTAACCCTAACCCTAACCCTAACCCCCCAACCTAACCCTAACGTCCAACTAACCCTAACGTCCCAGACATAACCCTAACCCCAACATAACCCTAACCCCAACCCTAACCCTAACCCTAACCCTAACGTCCCAGACATAACCCTAACGTCCCAGACATAACCCTAACGTCCCAGACATAACCCTAACGTCCCAGACATAACCCTAACGTCCCAGACATAACCCTAACGTCCCAGACATAACCCTAACGTCCCAGACATAACCCTAACGTCCCAGACATAACCCTAACGTCCCAGACATAACCCTAACGTCCCAGACATAACCCTAACGTCCCAGACATAACCCTAACGTCCCAGACATAACCCTAACGTCCCAGACATAACCCTAACGTCCCAGACATAACCCTAACGTCCCAGACATAACCCTAACGTCCCAGACATAACCCTAACGTCCCAGACATAACCCTAACGTCCCAGACATAACCCTAACGTCCCAGACATAACCCTAACGTCCCAGACATAACCCTAACGTCCCAGACATAACCCTAACGTCCCAGACATAACCCTAACGTCCCAGACATAACCCTAACGTCCCAGACATAACCCTAACGTCCCAGACATAACCCTAACGTCCCAGACATAACCCTAACGTCCCAGACATAACCCTAACGTCCCAGACATAACCCTAACGTCCCAGACATAACCCTAACGTCCCAGACATAACCCTAACGTCCCAGACATAACCCTAACGTCCCAGACATCCCGCTCTCCCAGACATCCCGCTCTCCCAGACATCCCGCTCTCCCAGACATCCCGCTCTCCCAGACATCCCGCTCTCCCAGACATCCCGCTCTCCCAGACATCCCGCTCTCCCAGACATCCCGCTCTCCCAGACATCCCGCTCTCCCAGACATCCCGCTCTCCAACCCCTTTCTTTCTTCCCCCAGCCGGGATTCGAACTCCAGTCCTTCACATCAACAAAAAGCGCTTTCCTGCTCGCCTATCGGATCTGAGCAAGACAGAAGAATTATCTTCAAGAACAACGAACATGGAGTTATATCCTTCGTTTTCCTGGGTTCGTAACTTGGGTTTGCTGCTGCTGCTGCTGCTGCTGCTTCAAACGGCGCGCTTCGAGACGAGCTTGAACGGACATTTCCCGACCTGGAGCAGAAGAAGGTGGCGGGGCAAATTCCAGAGCAGCCCCCGGTGCTAACGCGGGGGGAGAGACCCAAGGTTCCGGCTTGTGTCCCGCGGTTGCGGGCTCACGGTCGAGTTCGATCGTGCCGGCCACCCCCGAAGCCCCCGAGAAGCTGCCTCGTCTCGCACCTGGAGTGGCCGAGGGCGGCAGGACAATGCGCGGGATCGTCGGTCGAGAACCAGGTGTTTGGGTTGCGGCGAGTGGAGGCTTGTTGAGCCCTCTTGATGCAGATGCGGGCGCTGGTCGGGACAAGGCCGCTGCTGCGGTTGTGGGTCGACTGGCCGGGGCGTTCATCGAGCCAACGTTGGACGCGGCGCTTCGTGTTGCCCCGAGGTCGAATGGGTCAGAACCGCCGCTGGCCGGGAATGGTGGGGGAGGAAGGTCGCTCAGGTTGGTGGTCAGAGTCATGGTTTGCAAGGTGAGCGGAGTCTGGATCGCCGAGGAGTGGGTGCTCGACAGCTCATCGCGCAGTCTCAGCCGCTCGGCTGCCACAGCGGGCGGCATCCGCAAACCGCAACGAATTTTGAAGGAATCCCGCACTTGCCGATGGAAGGCGCTCACCAGAAGCTTGTGCTGCAACATCAAAGTCTGCACAGGAAAAAGGGCAACCGCAGGAAAAGAAGAGACGGATGAAGGAAAAGGCACAGGGTCATGACCCGGATCGAGTAGTCGACAACAGACGTCGTGCTCTTTGTGTCCCGAGGCAATGAGCTTCTCCTTCTCGGCGAGTTGGTTCTGCAGCGTTTCCACAGAGAGCGGCTAACGAATGGATGAGATTTGCGATTAGGACGACCCGATGTCCAACAGACCGCCTCTGTGGCAAACGGAAAGGCAACAGCCATCCGAGAAGGGCAGATGAGAAAAAGCAGGACAGCCGAAATGGGACAGACCGGCCTTGGAGCGCCCCTCATCGGCGGCACGACGGGCTTTTTCCTCACTGATTTGCGTGTCGAGACGAGCCTGGAGCGAGGCCGCGTTTCGGCGAGCCTCCTCGGCTGCCTGGAGCGCCGTGTCGAGGCTCTTTTGCAAGGTCGCCCGCTGAAGCTGGGCCTCTTCGACGCTCCTCTGGCGGTCGTCCAGCTGCTTCTGAACGGACGCCTCCTCCTGGCGGCGCCGGCGGAGATCCTCCTCGAGAGCGGCCACTAGAACCCCGAACCCCAAGCGGTGCAAAGGTCGGACCCGGCCAAGCGGCAATGCGAACACACGGACCCTTGGCTTGTGCTGCCCCGAGCTGCTCGCGGGCCTCTTCCAAAGAGGCGCTCCTCTCGAGCTGCCGGGGCACATCCGCCAGCCGCTTCTCCAGCTCAGCAACCCGGGAGGCCTCCTGCCAATGGGGAAACAAACGAGTAGGAAAGCCAACAGGGTTAGGGTAATCGACGGTGGGGGAGTGGGGAACCGCAAGGCAGCGGCTCGCAGGGACCTGGCCTGCCTGAAGCAGAGCGTGATTCACTGAGTCGACTTCAGCACGGGCCTGCAAAATTCCGCGTGTCAACAGAGCGGGACGTTAAGGGGGGGTGGGGGGGGTGGGTGAGACGAGGTGATTATCTCATTTTCAGCAGGGTCTGCCCGGGTTGCGGACCTCTTCTGCCTTGCGCATGGATGCCTCGGCGTCGGCCCGGGCAGCCGTGAGCTGCTCCTGGACAGCTTGGAGTTCGTTCTGCACTTCACCCAGGCGTCCTTCTGCCTGACCGCGCGCCCCCTCAAAGGTGGCCGCCCGAGCTTGCCACTCGCTCAGCTGCCCCCGAAGGGACTCGCATTCGTCCTGAGCGCGGTGCAAGGCTTCCTGGGCTATCTCCAAGCGGCCTCGGGTCTCGGCCAGAGAACTCCGGAGCGTCTCCGTCTCCGCAGCGGCCTGATCGAGAGAAGGGACAGGCGATCGAGAGGAAGGGCCAGTGATCGAGAGCGAGCGGAAGGACTGGTAATCGAGAGCGAGCGAAAAAACAGGGTCCGCTGGGCCCAGAGGCAGCAGGCTGAGAGGGTCCGACCTGAACCTTCAGTCCTTCGGCCTGTGCTTCCCGGACGCGAGCCTCATCGATCTGGGCCGTGGCTGCGGCCAGGCGGGCCCTGAGGGCCTCCATCTCGGCACGGGCCTCCTGATGCTTCAGCGCGGCTTGGTCAGAGGCCCCGGTCAGGGCCTGCTGAGCGGCACTCAGGGCTGACGCCAGCTGGACGCGCTCCTGTTGCCAGGTGGCTCGCTCGCCCTGACGGTAAATCGTGAAGATCCGCCCGCGTCAAGGCGCCCAGACCTCCCACTTGCGGCGCTCTTCGTCGAATGCGGCCCTTTCTTGGTCGTGCCGCTCGCCGGCCTTGACGTGAAGGAGCCGTTCCTGGGCGGTGCCCTCAAGCTGTGCATTCCCAGCCGACGAACAGATCCGCAGTGCCGTCCGGCGATGGACAAGCAAGGACCACATGAGACCGCGGGTGGACAGGCAAGGACCACATGAGAGACCACGGGAGGGCCAACAAACCTGATCGCGCGCCTGCTCGAGCTGGGTCGTCAGGGAGCGTGCCTCTCGGGTGGCCTCCTCTGCGTGCTTTTGGGCCGCCTCCAGCTGGCCGTGTGCCTCCTCGAGCGCTCTCCGGAGCTCGGCCTCCCGGCGGTCCTCGAGCTGGCCCTCTTCGGGAGGTGGGGCTACCTGCACGCCCACGGCCAACCGAAGGGGCGGGGCCGGAGGGGCGGGCGTCTGGGTGCCGAAGTGGACCAGGCAAGGCCCGGCTTCCTCCCGAGCGCCCAGCTCACCTGTCCCGCGTGTCGTCGCGCAAGCGTGGGTGAATTGAAGGCGCACAGGGCGGCAGCAGAGGGGCGACCCGCGCCGAGGACGGGCAAACGAGGAACCGACCGGGTCTGGCGTCCTCGGTGGGCAGCAGGTCCAGGGGCACCGGCCCCGGCGCGGCCGTGGCGCCCAGTGCGGTGACGTGCTCCAGGGTCCGGGTCAGCTCTTGCAGCCGCAGCTGCAGGTCGACCCGCTCCCCCGCCAGCTGCCTCTGTGCGGCCTCGGCTTCGCTGTGGGCAGCGACCAGGCCCGAGTGATCCCGCTGCAGCTGCGCCAGGGTGCCCTCCCGCTCGGCCAGGGCGCTGCGGCGCAGGACGAAGGCCATGAAAGTCATGTCGGGAGGCGCCACAATGAGCCGGCCGAGGAATGCGGCTATTCGAGCGTCGCCATGGGCATGGGGCGGACCTGGCCGTGGCTGTATTGGCCTGCTCGAGGGCTCGAATGCGAACCAGAAGTGAATCGACCCTGCCGTCAGCCTCGGCTGCTCGGCGGGCTTTCTCCGCGAGGCCCTGCAGCCAGGGTGAGACAGAATGGGCCGGTTCGGAGTCGTCGCTCGCATGATGGATGGTGTTCCTCGTGCCCTCGCTGCCGACGAGGGTCCGGACGGACCTCTTCGAGGCGCTTGAAGGCCTCCCGCTGGGCAGCCAACTCGGCCCTGAGGAGCCCCTCGGCCTCCCTGCGTTCATGCAGCTCCGCCCGCGACTTGGCAAGCTCGGCAGCGGCCTTCTCGGCCCTTTCCCGGCTGCGAGGCGCCACGCACGGGAAGAAATGTGCCCCTTCGTCGTCACGTGCTTTCGTCTGGGAAGCGGGCACTGAAGGGTGATGGAGGCGACAGACAGTGCCACCACCTCCAGGGCCGTGGCAGGATTCTCGCCAACTGCCCGCGGGTGCCCCGACCCACCCACCAAGAATGGAAAAGCCGTATGAGAACCCCATGCGAACGGCCCAACGGCTCGATGGCGGGATGAGGGAGAGACCGACCCTCGCTGACGGTGCCGGCGGGACCCGGGGGCCCCGGGCTGATGACGGCGGGCTTCTCCTTTTCGATGCGCTCCTCCAGGGTCTGCAGGCGCGATTTGAGCAGCGCGTTGTCCGTCCTGCCGCCCGCCCGCCCGCCCGCCCGCAAGCCCGCAAGCCCGCAAGCCCGCCCGCCCGCACCGAGCACCGCAGAAAATGAAGCCAACGGCGACGCCACCAGCATCCCAGGCAGGGGGTGGCAGTTGGGTGGTTGGTCAGACGCTGCCGTTTGGAGCTGCACGGCGAACGACTCGAGGCGGGTGGCACGCTCGGCCAGCTGGGCCCGCAGGCTGCTGCGCTCCACCTCGAGGGCGCTGGCGGACTCGCGAGCCTGCTGCAGCTGGGTGGCCGCATCCTCGAGGCGCCTGCTCCGCTCCTGAGCCTGCGAGATGTGTGCGTGTGTGTTTGTGTGTTTGTGTGTTTGTGTGTTTGTGTGTTTGTGTGTTTGTGTGTATTCGTGTGTATTAGTGTGTATTAGTGTGTATTTGTGTGTATTTTTGTGTATTTGTGTATTTGTATTTGTGTATTTGTATTTGTGTGTGTTTGTGTATTTGTGTGTATTTGTGTCGAGTAAAGAAGGAAAGGAGTAACGGGAAAACAAAAAACAGAGAGGTCGAAGAGACAGCACGAATGTCACTGCACCCGTGGGCGAAGGAATCCCCTGTGGAGGGCGTTTGATAGGCTCGTTAGGGAGAGGACTGTGTTAGGGGACTCTGTGTATTTGTGTATTTGTGTGTTTGATGTTGACGTGCTCTTCCGCCTGAGCGCTTTGACGTTGACTGACCCTTGTTCGCTGCCGCCTGCTTGAGTATGTTGGCCTGGTGGACACTGCTTGACTATGGCGCTTCCCTCGTGGATTGTGCCTACATTTCTTGCGGTGTCTTTCTTCCCTCTTTTTAATCTTGATCTGGCCTATGACTGGGTGATGTACGTTGACCTGCCCGATTTCGAATGGTCTCCCTGGATGCTGCATTGGGTGCCGGCACCCAGCAGCGCCCGGACCTGGTGCTGCGCTCGGACACTGAAAAAGATTGTGCTCCTGAACTTACAGTCCCCTCGGAGCACAACGTGAGTGCGGCACACGAGCGTAAAGCAGACCGCTATCTGGCCCTGACCCGCGACCTGGCGGTGAAGGGCTGGACGGTGGAGCTTGTCCCCTTTGAGGTGGGCTCCATCGGGTTCCTGACACGTTCATTACATGCCATGACCCGACTGCTGGACATTGGCCCCAAAATCCTCTCTGACAGTGCCCTGCGCTGCAGTTACTGGATCTTCCTGTCCCGGGGCGACCAAGTGTGGACCCCATGGGCGATCCATCTGTGACTGTCCATGTCCCGTTCATTCGCTCGTCCCGTCCCGTGGCCCCCGGAGGTGGTGGCACTGCCCCTAGCGCTCCGATCAGATGAGTGCCACTACGCTTTCCGGATCTCCCCGCCTTGTGGGGATGGGCCGTTTTCTTTCCACACCCCGGCCCTGTCTCATCTCGTCCCGTCCCGTCCCGTCCCGTCCCGTCCCCGTCCCCGTCCCCCGTCCCGTCCCCGTCCCGTCCCCGTCCCGTCCCCGTCCCGTCCGTCATCGATGCTCGACATTTTCTTGCGCACCCATTCGAAAAGGTCTGCCATATGCTCCGATTGCCCTTTGTCTCGCCTGTGTCGGGGACCCCTTTGGCGCGGCACATGCTGCTGCTGTGCGATGTGGTGAGAACGTGAGCTGTGATGGATCCCTTGTGGGTCCTGATTTCGTTTTCGGATGTTGACGTGCTCTTCCCTGAGCGCTTTGACGTTGACTGACCCTTGCTCGCTGCCGCCTGCTTGCGTATGTTGGCCTGGTGGACACTGCTTCCCTCGACTGTGCCGGCATTTCTTGCGGTGTCTTTTGAAATGTGTTTTTGTGGGTGTTTGGGTGTGTCAGCGGAGTCCCAGCCAAGGCAGAGCGAGCAACCAACGAGCCCGTCCGGACCTCGTGGGCGACCTCCTCGGCCCGGGTGGCGCGAGCTTCCAAATCGGCCGCGCGTGTGGCGAGCTGGCCCATCTCCTCCAGGCGGCGCTGCATCCGCTCGCAGCGGACCCGCAGCTCACTCGTCTCGGAGACTTGTGCCCGCAGCATGTCCGCCTCGTCTTGCATCTGCTGCCGCGCGGCCATGGCCTCGGCCAGCTGCGCGCAGCCCACGGCGGGGCGTGCAGGGTCAGGGCGCAAGAGCAACGGGGAGATGACAGATGGGACGTGTGGTACGTGTGGTACGTGTGGTACGTGTGGTACGTGTGGTACGTGTGGTACGTGTGGTACGTGTGGTACGTGTGGTACGTGTGGTACGTGTGGTACGTGTGGTACGTGTGGTACGTGTGGTACGTGTGGTACGTGTGGGGCGTGGGGATCTGCTTGTGGGACCGTGCGCGCCCGGACCTGGTGCTCCAGAGTGGAGAGGGCAGCCTGACGTGGCGAGTCGGGGGAGAAGGCCGACTCGACCGAGGAGGCGCTTGCCCCGGGGATGCTCGATGCGAGCGAGGGCGCCGGGGTGGCCAGCGGGAAGCTCCCGACGGGACCGACTCGCGCCGGGGTGGCCGAACAGTCGCCGGCGCCCGATGGGGTGCGCCCCCGAGGCTGGCCAGAGGGCCCGAAGATGAGGCCGCTCTCTTCCTCCCTGCCCACCGATCGCATGGCCATCCCCGAACGATACGCGATCGTGAGCACCCGAGGGATCGAGGAGATGGGGGTGCCAGATTGGCAGCGCGTGCGTTGGGCGTGGGGGGCGTGGGGGCGTGGGGGCGTGGGGGGCGTGGGGGGGCGTGGGGGCGTGGGGGCGTGGGGGCGTGGGGGCGTGTGGGGCGTGTGGGGCGTGTGGGGCGTGTGGGGCGTGTGGGCGTGTGGGGCGTGTGGGGCGTGTGGGGCGTGTGGGGCGTGTGGGGCGTGTGGGGCGTGTGGGGCGTGTGGGGCGTGTGGGGCGTGTGGGGCGTGTGGGGCGTGTGGGGCGTGTGGGGCGTGTGGGGCGTGTGGGGCGTGTGGGGCGTGGGGGGCGTGTGGTGCTTCTTGACCAACCCGAGACGGACCGAGGCGACCGGGGCCCCACGAGTTTTATGGTCTCCTGCAACTGATCGCGTTCTCGTTCGAGGGCCTGATAGTGCTGCTGCAAGGTGGCGTGCTCGTTCTCCAGGGCTTGAAGACGCGCCATCAGGTGTTGGGGGGCGCTGCCATCCCCCTCGGCGACCGGGGATGCGCACACCCGCTGCCCCCGCGGCACCCAACCCAAAGGATGCGCGGGAGGTGGTGAGTCCCACTTCCCGCCAGGGAGGGACACCGGCCCGACTGACCGTGGAGCCGACGGGTGAGCCGGAACGGGCCCGGGCCGAGGTCGCGCCAGGATCCCGCGGGACCGGGAGCAGATCATCGCCAATCACATTCATCAAGGCACTCGGCCCCGCAAGGTTCGTGCCGTCGCCCAGCGCCTCCAGTTGGCTCAGCGGATCGGTCAGGTCCGAGGGCCGGTCGAAGTGCAGCCGGGCCTCGCCCAGACCGCCCGTGTCGTTGTCCTGCGGCTCTGCGGGAGTGAAAAGGGGATGAGCCGATGCGAGTGCTTGAGCCCCCGATCCGTGGTCGCGCTCTCCCCCAGGCACAGACGGGCTGCAGTCCCCTCGCTGGCAGGCATAGGCGGGGTCGCGGGCATCCTGATCGGGCCGGCCGTGACGGGCGAGGGGCCCGCCAACCCTCGGGCTGGCGTATGAATGACATCTGCTGTCTGCCAGACAAAGGGACTTCCTGAGGCCGAGGGTGCTTCGGGATGAGCAGCAGCCTGCCGGGCATCCTCATCTGCCGGAGTGCAGGCGGGGCCACGGGCGGGGCTGGGATTGGGCGACCTATGCCAGTGAAGAGGGGACCGGATGTGGGGCGAGCACGTCTGGGCCACAGGCGGAAGGTCAGGGAAAAAAGCAAGGGTGGCACTGGCAAGAGGAGGCCGGGGGCAGACCCTGGGCCCGTATCGAGGTAGTCGCTCATGAACTGCGGCCCCAGTCCCGACACCCATGAGGCAGAAAAAGGGGGTCAGAGAGGAGATGGTCAGAGATCGGGGTGAAGGACTTGGTGAGGGTGCAGTGGAGAGGTGGAGGGAGCGAGCGGCCGGCCCAGAGGGCGCGGACGGACCTCGCGGATGGCTTCCATCAGGGCCTTGCGGTCCTCGTTGGAGGGCAACCCGCAAAGGTACTCTTCGAGGGTATCCGATTGGGACACAGCCACAGCACAAAGGAGGCCTTTAGCCATATCGATGAGCGAAGCCTGTTGGCAGCACCCACCGCGCATCCGGGCCGGGAACGCATCAGGAAGGGTGCGGGTGCGGGGAAAGAAGGAAGGGGACCGCTCTGACCTCAGTGCCGGTGTTCCACTCGGGATTGCTTCGGAAGGTGATCGAAAGGTCGCCATAAAATTCAACCATGGCCGCCGTGAGGGCCTGGCAGGCCTCCCCATAGCCGGTGCCAACGTCCAGATGCAGAGAATGGGTCGGGGCGCTAGGAAGGGCATCATCGGTAATGTCTCGACTTCAAGGGAGCAAAACAGACATCCTCCTGAAGATCGCCTCAAAGAGGCTTCCATTCTGAACGACGGGATCGGCGAAGGAACCGCATCGTAGCTTGGGATCATCGGCGAAGGTATTCATCCATGAAATGAGAAGATTTTCAACAACATCGGTACTCGGTGAGGTGCCGCTGGCCATTGTGGTGAGTCGTCAGAGCCCCCCTCCCTGCGCGGGGCCGAAATTCGAATGGAGTTAGGGAGTCGGACCCACGTCGTGGTACACTGAGCCCTGAACTATGTCCCGATTTTCCGGACTGATATTGTGCGCAATCTTCGTCCTTGCGAAGGCTGAAGATGTTCCATTCGATTTTGGTGACCTTTTTGGCGGCCTTGGACGCGGGCCCGCTCAATGTGAAATGGCATGCAGCGACGGAAGCACACCTTTTGCTCGTCAAGGGCATGTTCCATCCCACAACGGGTTTGCCCATCTCATTCAGCATCATTTGGTCACTTCAGCGTCTTCGGGATAGGTGTGGTTCCCCGAAGTATGGCAATCACATTGACATTCCCCTGTTCGAGTCCTGTTGCAACGACCACGACGGTTTGTATTTTCGCCACAACATTCTCCGAACTCACTTTGGATGTATTTTGGGGGATGCCTTCAGAGTGCTATGATCGGTGTGGTGCTGATCGGAAGCAATGTGACGCTGCCTTCGAGCAATGCATGCAAGCGAAGTGTGCCGCTGTGTCGGATGTGCTGCCCAGCAATCCGTTTTCCAACTTGGTCGAAGGAGCCATCACCTCGTGCGGCAGCCTGGCGGGCGTCATGGCCACCACGGTCAAGACCTGGGGATGCTCCGCCTTCCTGGACTCCCAGGAGGAGGGCGCCTGCCAGTGCCCTGAGGGGGCCACCTTGCAGCGCCGCAAGAGCGAGCAGACCAGCATTTTGGGGATCATTGGCGAGGCCTTTGTCGAGCGGGCTGCCCAGTCGGGCGGCCTGGGCTCCATGATGCAGGCCGTCCAGGGCCTCAACACCCTGCTGGGCGAAGCCCGGGCCCTCAAGGCAGCCGAGGAGGCCCAGCAGAAGCTTGGCGTTGGCCCCGAGGGGGCGTCCCCCCGGACACCGACCTCCTCCCCTCCTCCTCCTCCGGGCAGACCCGCTCGCCCCTTGGTCCCTCCCACCCCAAGCCCCGAAACGGCCCACACCGATCTGTAATGAACGAAACACTGTCCATGTAAGTTTTCGTCCTGTTGAGCCCCACCCAGGCCAGCCAGCCACCGACCATGAAGAGAGCAGCACCGGGGGGTGAGGTGGGTGGGTTCGGGGCCATCACATCACCAGGAACGAAAAGCGACGAATCGGTCGACGCGCCCCTCCGTGGCAGGCGTCCCTCGCGCCGTGTCCCCGTCCGCGCTTTTGGCTCAGCTCTTGGGCACGGGTTGGGCCGGCTCACTGGCGAGCACCGCTGTTTGCCATCGACGGCCGCGGCAGGGGCCGCTCAGGCGAACTGGGCCTCGTAAGCGTGCAGAAACTGGGTGGACCGCTTGACGTCGACGAAGAGGTCGTACACGCGCCGGATGTCGTCCACATCCACTTCGGTCGACTGGTCTCGGGAGGGGCGGGCACAGGCGGTGGGGCGTGTGGTCAGGACGGACGGAGCGTGGGGCGCCGTGAGGCAGGGCGCCATGGGGCAGGGCGCCATGGGGCAGGGCGCCATGGGGCAGGGCGGACCTTGCGCTTAGCGGCGACCAGGGCCCCGGTGGTGATGAGCTGGATGGCGTAGCGGAGGGAGGTGTCCTTGGCGATGGTGGTCAGGAGCTCGAGGGCGTCGTCCGTCACCTCGACATCCTCCTCCTCGCACCTGGGGCCCCCCATCATCGGAGGGAGAGGCGTGCGCGTGTCAGTCCTCCGATCGATCGCTCGCTCGCTCGCACAACGCGCTGGGACGGGCAGTGGAAAGGCCCGCATGCGGTGCGTAGAGGGGATGGCGGGGGATGCGCGCAGGACGCAGGGCCGACCTGATCTTGAGAATCTGGGCCAGCTCGGGCTCGGCGTAGGGGCGCGTCTGCACGATGAGGAGCCGGTCGAGCAGGTCGATGGGGATGCCGTGCGAGCTGACGTCGCTCGTGCCGCGGATCTTGGTCCGGCCCCGGTTGGTGGCCAGGATGACGATCGGGGCCATGTCCGACTCGAGGGCCCGGTTGAGGAAGCTGAAGCACTCCATGTCCAGCATGTGCACCTCGTCGATGAACAGCACCTGCCCCGGGCCACGCCCACGGCCAGAGACACACGGCCATCGTGATATACCCGTGTGTGAGAGAGCGGTCGGTTTGGGTACGGTTCCCGGGGTCGATGTAGGCACCGGGAGGTGGGCGGGACGGACCCCAGGGACGAACTCGGCCTTGCCCTCCTCGCGCCACTCGGCCACCTTGCGGTCGATTTGGTCGCGCACCTCGGGCTTGATCTCCCCGATGTCCCCTGGCGGCGTGTGCGCGCGAGAGAGAGAGCGGCAGGTGAGGGGCACATTCGGTCAAGCGGCGCAAGGCAGGGACGAGGGACGAGGGACGAGGGACGAGGGACGAGGGGCGAGGGACGAGGGACGAGGGGCGAGGGGCGAGGGGCGAGGGACGAGGGGCGAGGGGCGAGGGGCGAGGGGCGAGGGGCGAGGGGCGAGGGGCGAGGGGCGAGGGGCGAGGGGCGAGGGGCGAGGGCGAGGGGCGAGGGGCGAGGGGCGAGGGGCGAGGGGCGAGGGGCGAGGGCGAGGGGCGAGGGGCGAGGGGCGAGGGGCGAGGGGCGAGGGGCGAGGGGCGAGGGGCGAGGGGCAGGGGCTAACACGACGGGCGGACCGGCGAAGAGGGCCATGAAGCCGTGGGAGCGGCTGTTGATGACGTCGATGTCGTGCAGGGAAACCACGTGTACGACCTCCTTGCGCTTCTGCAACTCGCCCTCGGGGCACTGCACCAACTTCACCTGGACGGTGTGTGTGGGCGGGGTGCGGGCGGGCGGGGCAGGAGATGTTGGGCATGGAGGGGTGACGGGTGGAGGGGAGCGGGGTGGTGGGGGTCCGGCACTGGACGGCACTGGACGGACGTTGGGGCCCATGGCATCAAAGTCGCGGGCGCGGGTGAAGGCGCGGCCCAGGCGGGAGATGCGCCCAGTCGATTTGTCAATTGTGATCACGTCCCTGCCCGATCAAAGCCCCCCCGCGCAGCCGGTTGAGGTCGGTGAGCCACCACATCGGCCCGCCGGGACTGGCCAAGCCTCGTGGGAGAGGTGGGAGAGGAGGAGGGGTGGGGGCCGCAGACCCTGCCTGGATCTTCTCCTTGGTGATCTGCTCGATCATCTTGCTGCCCAGGTCGTACTGGGTCTCCATGTCGGTGGTCTTCAGAGTCATCCGGCCGACCTTGGCCCCCTGGGTCCGATGAGGGTCCGGGGTGAGGGTCCGGGGTGAGGGTCCGGGGTGAGGGTCCGGGGTGAGGGTCCGGGGTGAGGGTCCGGGGTGAGGGTCCGGGGTCCGGGGTGAGGGTGCCGGCGGAGAAGAGCGGTGAAAACCAGTGAGGAGGCAATGACGTGCAGACCGCCCCAGTGGCAGGCCGGTCGATCTGGATCTCGACCACCTCGCCCTCGATGATCTCGGTCTCCTCCTTGATGCGAACCCCAATCGATCTGCATGGGGAGGGTGGGAAAGTGAAACTTATTGTTGAGGGTGCAATAACGAACCTTCTGAAGGCTTGAGTCAGCGCCTCTGTCTTAGACATCTCCAACGAGAAAACCTCGCTGGCGGCAATCATGGTGAAAGGGGTCTCATGTCCCAAAGCCTGGGCCAAACCTACAGGAGATACAGATGAGAAGCCCATAACCCGCCTTCTCTGTGCTCCCAAAACAGACCCATGGCAATGGCTGTCTTGCCGGTGGCGGGCTGGCCAGCGAGAAGCACGGCGCGTCCCGCGATCTTGCCCTCCTTAATCATCTGGAGCACCACTCCGATAGCTTTCCGAGCGTGAAGTTGGCCGACCATACCCTGCGAATTGACGCGGGGCTCCAGGCCATCATCAAGACCGAGACCCCAAATATGCGAGTGGGACCCGATCCGGTCGACACGGGTCAGATCTTTTTGTTGGGCCGCAGTCGCGGTGGACACCGGGGTGGTTGCGGCGGCAGGGGGACTGGGGGTTGTTTGCATGAGTTCGGCAAAAAGGAGTGCCGGGGTCGCTTCAACACCAGGGTGCAATATACAAACCAGTGGTTTGAAATAGGGGTCCCTCGAACAGCACTTCCAAATCGAATTAAGAATGGACCCACAACCTGCTGACGGAGAATCGCAGCTTCCTCCTGTTCTTCCCGAGGAACTTCCCCCTCCGGCACCCGGCGGTGAGATTGATGGTGCAGCCCCCGCGATCCCAGAGGAAGAAGACGATGGGCAGTCGATTATTGCTCCGGATCATGTCCGTTTCTTTCTGGCCGCATTCTCCACAATTGATTTCCCGTATCATCATGTTCCCACCAGCCCATCTTCGAAAGGGTTCAAGAAGCTCTGAAGGTTCAGCTGCTTGGGCAACGGGACCAAGTGGAACTCGCCTACCGGGAGAAGGTCGCCCTTTTTTTTGCATTTTTCCCATGCGTTTCTGACGAACGGTGGCTCCGACCGATTTCTGGGGGTGGGTTGCTCGGCTTTCGCGGCTCCGCGGCTCGGGTGATGGCAGGCTGAGGCCCTGGCCCGAAAGGAACGGGAGCACGTGGACAATGGTGTGGAGTTGTACCGGGTGCAGCAAGACCTGGCCAAAAAGCACTCCCACCTGGAGTCCCTCGACGCCCGCCACACCCAGGTGGTCCAGGCCCGCAGCCAGGCCGAGGCCGAGCTGCAGCGGGTTGTCACCAGCGTCGACCTGCAGAAGCAGCTCTTCGCGGCAACCGTCAAGAAAAGTCTGTGCCTTCCACGGGTCCCTCTGGCCGGTGGTCCGGGGGGGGGGGGGGGGGGGGGGCCGATCAGGATGAGCCCTCATCGTTGCGTACCTGCGGATGCCTCGGGGGGGCGCTGGCGCTCAGCCCGCGACGCGCAGACGGAGCTGGACCGGGTCAACGAGACCATCCACGACGTGGAGCAGTACCACACCCAGATGCAAGGCGAGATCACGCTCATCCGCCGGGCTGCCTACGTGGCCGACGGGGACCTGGTCGCCAAGGAGCGCGAGAAGAAAAACCAGGTCCGTCCCCTCTCCGGTGACCGGAGCCCAGTGCCAGTGCCAGTGCCGCCAGTGCCAGTGCCAGTGCCAGTGCCAGTGCCAGTGCCAGTGCCAGTGCCAGTGCCACCCGGCCGCCATCCCCGGCCACTGCTGCCTGCCGACTCACATTTGGTGGTGCATCGCTCACTTTGGACTCGGTGGTTGCACTGGGTGGGCGCGATAGGACTTCCTGATCGACAATATGCAGAGCCAGGTCAAGCGGCTCCAGGAGCAGCACGGCCTGTACGAGGCGCAGCTGGTCGCCCAGCAGGAGGAGACCAAGGCCGCCCGGGCGACCCTCTCCGAGGCCGCCACCGAGAAGGAGGTCCTCCCACCTGCCCGCCCCTCCCGCCAGCCGCCCCTCTAGCCGCCCCCTCTAGCCGCCCCCTCTAGCCCCCCTCTCTGCAGTCCCACTCTGCAGCACCCCCTTGCCGTCTCTGCACCCCGCTCCCATCCTGCCCGTTCATTTCGCGCTCATCGATGCTGGGTCCACGACGGGTGGGCGGGTCCGGGCGCGGGTGCAGGCCATCCTGATGGAGGAGAAGCAGCTCCTGTCGCAGTACAAGAGCAGCGTCACGGGCATGCAGCGGCGCGACGAGGCCCTCCAGCAGAGCGAGGACGCCCTCCGCCAGCAGCGCGAGAACCTGCAGGCCATGGGCAACGAGCTGCACGGGTTCCGGACCTCCATCCGCCAGGAGGAGGAGCGGGTCGAGCGGCAGACGGAGCTGCTGGCCAAGGTCGAGCACGAGTGCCAGGAGCTCCGGGCTGCCATCGAGCGGTACCGCCAGCAGCGCGACCAGCTGGGCCAGGAGCTGACCGACCTCAAGAAGATGGCCGACGCCCAGGCTCAGACCGCCGCCAGGGCCCTCCATGTCTGCGACCTCGCGTCCTGTCCGGGCCCGCCCTCGGCGCACCTGCCTCATACTGGCTGCCGCGTACCCCCTCATACTGGCTGCCGCGTACCCCCTCATACTGGCTGCCTCCTCATACTGGCTGCCTCCTCATACTGGCTGCCTCCTCATACTGGCTGCCTCCTCATACTGGCTGCCTCCTCATACTGGCTGCCTCTTCATATTGGCTGCCTCCTCATATTGGCTCATACTGCCTCATACTGTTGCCGTCGCCGCCTGCCCCTGATCCCCGCACGCTCATCCGCCCCACAGGATCAGCACCAGCTGCAGCAACGCCTGGAGCATCTCCAACTGGCCATCCAGCAGAGTCTGTCCGCTCGCCCCTGCTTGGGGGATGACCGCCTGCTCCTCCTCACCCCCGCCCCCCCTGGACCTGCCCCTGCCTGTCTGCAGCCCGGGCCGAGCAGGTGGCGGTGGAGGGCAAGATCCGCGAGCACCTCGACGAGCAGTGCAGCTACGAGCGGTCCACCTCGGCCACCGAGCAGAGCGCGGCCCGCATCCGCCAGGAGATCCACGAGAAGGCCCGCTCGCCCCCCGCCCGCCATCGCCCACCCAAGCTGCCGGTAGCCGATGGCTTGACTTCTCTTCGGCTGTGCCCCTGTGCCCCTGTGTCCCTGTGTCCCTGTGTCCCTGTGCCCCTGTGCCCCTGTGCCCCTGTGCCCCTGTGCCCCTGTGCCCCTGTGCCCCTGTGCCCCTGTGCCCCATCGCCGCTCGGGCCCGGGTAGGAGCTGCAAGCGGCCTCCCTGCAGAACGAGCTGCAGCGGGTGCGGCTGGACATCCTCAACACGCAGGCCCACACGAGCAGCCTCCAGAAGGCCCTCGACACGCTGCTGGCCCAGCTCAAGGAGAAGGACGCCATCATCGAGCGGGTCCGTCCCCGCCCGTCCGCTCCCGGCGCGCCGCCCCTCCCTCCACGTCTCGCCCTCGCCCCCTGACCTTGACGCCCTTTTTGTTGCGGGTGGGACGGCGGGGCCGGTGGGACGGCCTGTGGGTGGGGCGCCTGTGGGTGGGGCGGCCTGTCCGGGGGCTGGACAGTACGAGCAAGAGATCCGCCGGAAGAACGACCTGATCACCAAGAAGCAGTCCGAGGTGGACAAGCTCAACCGCCGCTACGCCCAGCTCACCGAGAACATGAAGGACGAGAACGTGGGGCCCCTGGAGGCCTGCATCAACAACCTCCGCAAGGAGATCGACGCCAAGAAGGCCGACTGCGAGGGTCCGCCCAGTCCCCCCCACCCCCCCCCCCCATGCGCGGCACCCTCGTCACCTGTGCCCACCCCTGTGTGTTGGGCGCCCCACCCTGCGTGTCCCATTGCGCCTCCCCACCGAGCCCTGGGGTGGGACAGCCACCATCACCCCGAGCCGACCGCCGTTTGGCCCCCTCCCCGCTGGGCTGGGCCGTGGGCAGGGCTGGAGCGGAACTGGATGCGGCTGCAGGTGAGCCTGGTGGCCATGATGAAGCAGGCCGAGGAGGAAGAGGACCAGATCGCCCAGACCAAGGCCCGCCAGACCGTCCTCTCGCAGCGCGGCCTCCGTCTCGACCGTCCGTCCCGCCTCCGGCCCTGCCTTCGCCCCTTCCAGAGAGCAATGCCCCAGCCCGTCAAGAGCAATGCCCGCTCCTCCGGGAACGGCTCCCACCCACCCACCCACCCACCCACCCACCCACCCACCCGTGCCGTGGGCGGCAAGGCCCACCGTTGGCGGTTCCATTCGGCTTTCGATTGACCGCGGTTGCTGGGCGGTTGCTGGGCGGTTCTGGGCGGTTGCTGGGCTGTTGTGTGGTCGGTGTGGCGGGGCGGGGGTTCGGGGGCGGGGCGGGGCAGAGTCGTGCCAGGCCGAGCTGGCCGAGATCCGCGACCTGCAGCAGGGCATCGCCAAGATGCACACCGACATGCAGCGCCTCAACACGGAGATCGCCAAGCACGCCACCAAGCAGCAGGCCATCGCCTCGGCCAACTTCACCATGGAGGCCGACTTCATCGCCCGCCTCAAGGCCCGCCGCCCTTCCCCTGCCCCTGCCCCTGTCCCGCGCCCCTTCCCTGCCCCGCTCCCCTTCCCCCCTTCCCTGCCCCGCGCCCCTTCCCGTCCTGGCGACACCCCGGGGGGTGGTCGGTGGGTCTGCTGCCGCTGCCGGTCATCCTGGGACGCTTGGGCGGGCCGGGCCGTGGCGGGGGCAGACGCTCGAGCTGGACGCGATGCGGCTGGAGCGGCAGATCGTGGAGGTTAAGCAGGGCAAGGAGGCCGTCAAGAACGACACGGTCGAGGCCGAGTCCGTCCCGCTCACACACACCACACACGCACCACACACACACCACACACACACCACACGCTCACTCGCCCGATCGCTCGGCTGCTCATCGTCCGACCGCTCGCCGCCCCGCCCATCCACCTCGGGGGACGCGCCGTGCAGGCGGCAGATGATGCTGTGGGAGCGCAAGATCGAGCTGGAGCGGGAGACCCAGGAGGCCCTCGACCCCACCAAGTCCCAGGTCCGTCCGGCCGTCCGGCACGGGCTCCCCGCACCCGCCTTTCCCTTCCGCTTCCTGTCACCTCACAGCTTCGGGCTGGGGGCTGACACTGGGGGCTGACACTGGGGGCTGGCACTGGGGGCTGACATTGGGGGCTGGCACTGGGGGCTGGCACTGGGGGCTGGCACTGGGGGCTGGCACTGGGGGCTGGCACTGGGGGCTGGCACTGGGGGCTGGCACTGGGGGCTGGCACTGGGGGCTGGCACTGGGGGGCTGCAGTCGGACGTTGCCGAGATGGAGCGGGAGATACACCGGATGCAGCTGCGCTACAAGAGCCTCGAGCTCGAGCAGGAGCAGCTGCTGCGCACCATGGAGATGGCCATCAAGAAGCGCGTCGCCATCGCAGAGTCGGCACCCGCCCGCCCTCTGCCTGCTCGCCCCATGGGTTTGGGATGGGGCCTTGGTTCGCGTCTTTGGGCTGACCGATGGTTGGTGTCTTTGGGGCACAGGGCGGCCGCGGCGGCCCCCAAGAAGGTGGTCACGCAGGCCGGCTTGCGGCAGACCAACGCCGACCTGCAGCGGCGTCTCAAGGCCGCCACCGACGAGGCCGCCCGCTACGAAGGCGGTCCGCCCGACGCGCTCCTCAATCGCTCTGCCTCCCGCGGCAAGGGCAAGGGCACATGATCACACCCTTGCGGCTGGGGCTGGGGCTGGGGCTGGGGCTGGGGCTGGGGCTGGGGCTGGGGCTGGGGCTGGGGCTGGGGCTGGGGCTGGGGCTGGGGCTGGGGCTGGGGCTGGGGCTGGGGCTGGGGCTGGGGCTGGGGCTGGGGCTGGGGCTGGGGCTGGGGCTGGGGCTGGGGCTGGGGCTGGGGCTGGGGCTGGGGCTGGGGCTGGGCTGCCACCTGGCCAGAGCTCCAAGCGGCCTCGGGGCAGCAGCAGCTGGAGCAGCAGGTGGGCCAGATGAGCGACGAGTGCAAGCAGCTCCGCGACCGGGAGAAGGCCCTCCAGGAGGCGGTCACGGGTCTGGTCATGGAGAAGCAGAAGGTCCACCTGCCTGCCCAGCGCCCCCTGTTGGCCTCCCTCACAACCCGCCTTGCGGGGCCTGTCTTCGTTTGCCGATGATGCAGAACCTGGACAAGATTACCCGAGCCCAGCGGTTTGTCAAGCGCTACACGGCCGAGGCGGGGGGCACGTATGCCCCGGCCGCCAAGCCCGAGGAGCTCGACCAGCGCCTGGCGGCCCAGGGCGCACGCAAGGAGCACCTCGACGCCATCATCCAGGAGCTGCGCGCCCAGTTCCCCTTCATCCAGGCCCGCCCACGCCCCCCACGTCCACGTCCACGCCCACGCCACTCCTCCCTCTCGGACGTCCGACGGCTGATGGGTCGTCTTGGGCTGGGGGACGGTGGGTGGCAGATTGTCAGCTAAGGCGCCGGCCGGTCGTCGCTTCAGCTTCGAGGAGCCCCGAGGGGCAGAGGGCCAGGGCCCGTTGGCTCGCCGGCCCACCGGCTGCCGTGGAGGCGGTTCGGCGGGCGCCAAGCCAGGCGCCGAGGTCCCCCGAGGGATTGAGCCCGGCCCGGGGACCCTGCTGTGGATATGGATGGTTGGGCGATGCACATGGCCAGGCAGCTGAGGCCGCGTCAGCGGCTGGATGGCGCCGTCGGGTTTCGTTACGCGGGGCCGCCGTGCAAAAGCAAACAGGGGCCCCATCGCAAGCGCAGCGTCCCATCGTCTCGTGTCTTCGCCGTCAGCGGGGGGCCGAGAGCAGCGGCATGGGCAGGCCCGAGAGAACCTCCAATTCTGCGCCCGCCGCCCCACCCATGGTGGTGAGGAGGGAGGAGGGAGGAGGAGGAGGAGGAGGAGGGAGGAGGGAGGAGGGAGGAGGGAGGAGGGAGGAGGGAGGAGGGAGGAGGGAGGAGGGAGGAGGAGGAGGGAGGAGGGAGGAGGGAGGAGGGAGGAGGGAGGAGGAGGAGGGAGGGAGGGAGGAGGGAGGGAGGGAGGAGGGAGGAGGGAGGAGGAGGGAGGGAGGAGGGAGGAGGGAGGAGGGAGGAGGAGGGAGGGAGGGAGGAGGGAGGAGGAGGAGGAGGGAAGAGAAGGGATTCCGAGGCGGCGGCGGCGGCGGCGGCGGCATGCTGGGCGGACCGATGGCAGGGCTGGCGTTCCAGTTGGCCCGGCAGAGACGCACCGCGCACAGGGCCAAGCACAGGGCCAAGGCACCCGCCAGGCCGTAATACTGCCCATGGGGATGGGCGCAGGGGGGCGGGTCAGCCAAAGAGAAGGCGGATCGCAGGGGCCCAGGGCGGCGAGAGGGCGGGGGACAAGAGGGCCGAGGGGCATGGCGCGGACCCAACTGGCACCGACGAGGAACTGCAGGAGGAATGGCCACCCGCTCCAGGCCAGTGTGCGAGAGCGAGCACAGGAATTCCTGAGGAGGGCGGTGGGGGCGGGGTCCGTGACGACTGATGGGCCGTCTCCCTGTGGGGGTGGTGCCTCCCGGCGGCGGCCACCGGAGGGCGGCAAGGGAGACGGAGGGCGGCAGCAAGGGAGGCGGAGAGCGGAGAGGGCGGAGAGGGCGGAGAGCGGAGAGGGCGGAGAGGGCGGAGAGCGGAGAGGGCGGAGAGGGCGGAGAGCGGAGAGGGCGGAGAGGGCGGAGGGCGGAGAGGACGGGGGGGGGGGGGGGGGGGGGCGGACCGCCACAGGGGGCCCAGCAAGAAGGCCGCCTTGGTGGGCAGGGCGATGAGGGTCTTGTAGCCGGCCCAGAGGGCCTTCGAGGCCACAGGGCCACCCAGGCCAGGACGGCCCCTGGATGGGGTGGTAGGCCGTGAAGCAGTCGGCGTAGCGCGCCTGCAGGGTCCAGCTGCCCGCCAGGACCAGCAGCCAGACGACCTGGGACAGCCACATGTACCAGATCTCGGCGAAGTGGGTGATGGCCGTCAGCAGCATGTTCAGCACGGCCCACAGGCCCTGGGACGGGGTCTGGTTGAGGACCCACCCCAGCGGCCCCGTGGCCAGGGCCGCCTGCAGGCCGACCCACACCGGGAAGCCCAGCACTGGCCGCCCCAGGCGCCACCACCCGGGGGGAGAGCCGAACCGAAATCAACCAACCCGGCCGGGGGGGGGGGGGGGGGGAGAGGGACAGGGGCCGGTGAGGTGCAACGGGCGGACGGGCCTGGAGGAAGAGGCACACCAGCTGGCCCAGCGAGGGCAGCGAGACCGGGGGCAGCGAGCGCTGGATGGCCGCCAGGGCAACCTGAGGGAGCGCCCCCAGCCGGGTCCGCACCGAGGGGGCCGGCGCCTCCGGGGGCGCATCCTGGTCTGGCGGCCGCGTGGTCGCCGATGGGGCGGGGGGGACGGTCCCCGGGGTGGGCGCTTCGGGTGCGGTCGGCGCGGCCGTCGGGGCGGGGGCCGGGGCGGCCGTGGGCATGACCCAGGTGACGAGCTCCTCCTCGGGCTGGTTGGGGGCGGCGCGGGGCGTCCCCTCGGCGGCCTGGTCCTCGTCGACCATGACGTACGTGCGCCCGTCGGCCCTCCGCCGCATGGCAAAGGGCAGCGGCATCCCCAGCCCCGGGGCCCCTCCGGCGCTGTTGGACTCGTGCTCCACGCCCATGCCCACGTCCATGCCCACGTCCATGCCCACGTCCACGCCCTGCTCGTCGCCCTCGCCGATGGGGTGCAGGGGCCGGCCCTGCTGCTGCCGGGGCTGGACCTGGCTGGACCGGCTGGGCGCCCGATGCGAGGCCGAGGCCGGGGCCGAGGCGGGCCCCAAGGGGCGGCTCAGGGCCCCATGGATGCGACGTGGGACGCTCAGAGTCTCCCCCGGCCCCGCCCACGGGGCACCGCCGAGCGGCACTGCAGCCCCGCTGCCTGCCCACCCGGGTGGGGGAGTCGCAAGGGCACGAGCGGGCTGAGGGCCCGCCGCCAGGGGCTCAGAGGGGACCCGGGGCAGCGGCGGCAGCGATGGAGCCGTGGCTCGAAGGGAGCCGGGCGGGGCCGCCGAGGGCCCATGGCCGAGCGGAGTGGCAGGCCCATGACCAAGCGGGGGGGGCGGGCCGCCGGGGCCGGGCTGCTGACCGAAAAGGAGGACGCGCGGAGCCGGAGAGGAGGGCCGCTCGATGCGTGGGAGGGAGCGGGTGCGCCCGTGGGTGCCGATGGCTGGTGCGGGGGCAGCGAACGCGGCGGTCGTCGCCGTGGCCGTGGCCGTGGCAGCCTCGAAGGGTCCGCCCTCGCCCTCGCCCTCGCCCTCGCCCTCGCCCTCGCCCTCGCCCTCGCCCTCGCCTGGGGCCGCGCGGAACGGATGGCGTGCGCGGCGGCGGGGCCGGGCACGTGTGGGGTGCCGAGTTGGCGGCGGCGCATGGGCTCATCGGGTGTGAGGGCGGCCGCACGGGCCACCAGGGTCGAAGAGGCAGCCGACTCGGGGGCCTCGCCAGCGACCCGATGGCGGCGGGCTGCCCCGTGGCGGGGGCGGGCCGCAGGTTCGGGATTGCCGACCGCCCGGAGGCCCCAGTCGCGGCTCCACAGCCCAACGGGCTGCCCCAGGGTCACCACGAAGAAGAACGGGATCTGCACCACGGCCACCGCGAAGGACAGCTGGCGGCCGCACGCAGACACCCAGGGGGGGGAGGGGTGGTGGGTTGGACGAGCACGACGGGCAAGCAGGACAGCGGGCATGGGCAGGCAGCGGACATGGACAGGGCAGCGGGTGGGGGCGGGCGGGGGCGGGGCTGGGTGCGCGTGGGCGGGGGTGGCATGGGCTGGGCGGGGACCTCGTTAAGGAGCGTGATAACGAAGGCGGCGAGGGTGTAGAAGCAGAACTGCTCGCCGTCCCAGAGCCAGTCGGCCGCCTTGGTGCGGGCAAAGGCCGTCAGGTACGAGGCCGCCCACATGAGGGCGCTGCTCGTGTAGCGGCGCCACCCCTGCGGCCGGGCGGACCCCCGGGCGGCCAGCCGGAGCGGCTCCCAGGGCTGCAGGTCGGGGGCTCCGGTCGCCTCCGCCCCGCCCGAGGTGGCTGCCCTGGTTGCCCGCCCGCCCCGGGGCCGCTCCTTGTCGGTGCGCTCCTCTGGGGTCCGCCCGAGGGCCGTGGCCGTGGATGGCGGCCCGACCAGCAGGGCCGGCAGCGCGGGGGGCAGCGGGGCCAGCGGGGGCGCGGCGGGGAAGCAGCGCCAGACCATGTACCAGAAGAGCGGGTAGCACAGGATCCCCAGCAGCTGCCGACGGCAGGCCCGGGCGGCACCGGATGCCCACCCGAGGCGCGAGGGGGTCGGTGGCCAGCGGGTGGGTGAGGGAGCGTGGTGAGCGTCGTGGTGCTGGCAGGTGGGGGCAGGTGGGGGGCAGGTGGGGGCAGGTGGGGGCAGGTGGGGGCAGGTGGGGGCAGGTGGGGGCCAGGTGGGGGCAGGTGGAGGGCAGGTGGGGGGCAGGTGGGGGGCAGGTGCGCACCTTGAATGGGGTCATGACGACGTGCGGCACCAGGAGCAGGGTCCGGGTGAAGCTGATCCAGATCGTGCGCCGCAGGGCCAGCAGCAGGCGCCCCAGTCGGGTGGGGCGATCATCATCATCCTCGCCCGCCCCGGGGTCCGCCGCCACACCGCTCGCCGCCCGTGGAGCCGCCGCTGCCGCCGCCGCGGGGTGGTCCTTCGGGGCCGCGGGTGGCGCCTCGGGGGCTCCGGGGGCCACAGAATCCCCTCGAGGACCGGCGGCGATGGGAGGCGGCGCAACGAGCGGCGATGCGGCGGCCGGGCGGGCATCGGCACCCGGCGGGGGGTGAGGTCCCCTGGCCGCACGGCCGGATGCGCGGAAGCGTGCCCAGGCACGGCGGGAGCCACGGATGAGCCGAGGCGCCTGCGCGCAGGGAGGCGATCCAGGCAGCCGCGTGAGGACGAGGCCCGAGATGCGCCCCCAGGCAGGGCCAGCAGGGAGGTGCGGGGGGGCCGAGGGTCCGAGTGAGCAGAGCGCCCACGAGGGCACCGCCATGCGAGCAGCAGCGGCGGGGCGGCGGGGGACGGGCCTGGAGGAGCAGCAGCAGGGTCACCAGGGCCACCGCGATGGTGACCAGGATGGAGAGGTGCCACCACCCGTGCCGCAGCACCAGCCGGTGGTAGGCCAGCATGGGCGGCTGCCGCGAGGCCGGCTTCGGCTGGCCGGCCCGGGACGAGGCGATGGGGTACACCTGAGCCGAGGCCCATCGCCCAGCCGCCCCGGCGAGCAGAGGATGTCGAACCCAAACCCAAAACCCAAACCCAAACCCAAACCCAAAACCCAAAACCCAAAACCCAAAACCCAAACCCAACCCAACCCAACCCAACCCAACCCAACCCAACCCAACCCAACACAACCCAACACAAGGGCACACGCAGGAAGGCCAGCGCTGAAGAGGCAAACGGAGCCGGGGCCAGGGGCGGTGCGAGTGGGAGGGCAGACCATGCGGTGGTGGCGGCGGGCGGTGCGGATGACGTCGGCCAGAAGCAGCGGCAACGGCCAGAGCAGGCAGGCCAGCAGGAGCCCCAGCAGGCTCGCAAGCAGGTCGAGGGGCGCCACCAGCAGCAACAGCAGCACTCGCCCGCGCCGCTGCATGGGCCGCGGAAGCTGCACCACCACCGAACCATTGATCCATTGATCCATTGATCCATTGATCCATTGATCCATTGATCCATTGATCCATTGATCCATTGATCCATTGATCCATTGATCCATTGATCCATTGATCCATTGAACCACCGCGCCACCGCGCCACCGCGCCACCGCGCCACCGCGCCACCGCGCCACCGCGCCACCGCGCCACCGCGCCACCGCGCCACCGCGCCACCGCGCCACCGCGCCACCGCGCCACCGCGCCACCGCGCCACCGCGCCACCGCGCCACCGCGCCACCGCGCCACCGCGCCACCGCGCCACCGCGCCACCGCGCCACCGCGCCACCGCGCCACCGCGCCACCGCGCCACCGCGCCACCGCGCCATCGAACCCCCTGGGCGGGCGGTGAACCCACGATCGGGCAGGCCACCCCCGGACCGACCTGCATGCAGTAGACTAGGTCGGGGATGCGCCAGGGCACGGCCAGGGCCACCGCGATGGCCGCGCCGACGGGGACCAGGTCGAAGAGCCACTCGCGGAACTGGGCGGTCACGGCCGGGTGCAGAAAGACGAACTGCCCCCCCAGCGGCCCGCGCGCGGCGCAGAGGTGGTCAGTGCAGCCCAGCAGCGGCGCCCGAGGAGCCACCCCCCTGCCCCACAGCGGCCCCCTCGGGTCCGGATGACGCGCCCTCTGCCGCCACGGGTGTGATGGGCTTGGGGGGAGGGGCGGACCCTGCCCGAGACGTGCATGGCCCGCCAGAGGGCCGGCAGGCGCCAGCCGGTGAGGGCGATCAGGACGACCATCACCAGGCAGGGCACGTCCCGCACCAGGAAGACCGCCTGCTGCCACACCATGTTGCGCTTCTCCCACGCCGTCCGGTACTGCGCCCCATCCGCCCCAACGCCGCCCGCCCGCCCGCGGGATGGATGAGAGGGACGGAAGCCCGCGGGAAGGGAGGAACGGAGGCCCACGGGAAGGGAGGGACAGGGGGAGGGGGAATGGGAAGGGGGGGGGGGGGGGGGGGGGTGAGGGCAGGCGCCGACCTTGCCCGAGAAGAGGTTCCAGCACATGATGGGCAGCCGCCACGTCAGCAGGCAGGCCGTGGCCGCGTACGGGAAGTCCTGCCCGCCCGCCCGCCCGCCCGCCCGCCCGCCCGCCCGCCCGCCCGCCCGCCCGCCCGCCCGCCCGCCCGCCCAGCCACGCCCCCAGCCACGGCACGATGAATGACGGCCCACACAGCACACCCGCCCGTGGTGACAAGGGGAGGGGAGGGGAGGGGAGGGGGCGGCGCGGGCCTGGATGCCCTCCGACAGGTGATGCAGCACAATCCGCCGCCGCACCGCCGCGCCGGTCGGGTCGCGGGCATGCGCCCCCTCGAGGCCGCCCCGGGTGGGGGTGGACTCAGTCGGGGCGGCACTGGCCGCAGGGGCGGGCGAGACGAGCTGTGGCGCCGCCCTTTGGGGCTCGGGCCCTGCGGGGGGGACGGAGGACGACCGGCCCAGAGGCGCGTCCGCTTGGGGCGGTTCCGCTGCGGCTGGATGCTGATGGGGCACAGTGCCCGCTGCGGCTGGCGATGGAGGGGCCCCACGTTCGTGGTGGTGGTGGTGGTGGTGGTGATGGCTGTGGGTCGCATGATGGGGGCACCGGAGCGGGCGCGCCTGCATGGACGGGGCAGCGACACGGCCGGCCCCAGGATCCCGAGCCGCCTGGGCGGGGGCGTGCTGCTTGCCTGAGAGGCCGCCACCCCAAACGACGCCCAGTGGGCCGGCAGGCTGCGGGGAGCTGGCAGCCGCGGGCCGTGGGGCCGAGGCCACACGAGGGCGGCCACTCGGCGCGCGACCCTGCCACCAGGGAAGGGCCGAAGGGAGGGATGGGCCCGGGGCAGGGGGGACGGGGAGGCGGGGCGGACGGTGCAGAGGTCGCGCAGGAGGAGCGGCAGACGCCACACGAAGAGCACCGCCACCAGGAGGCCCACCACGACGAAGGGCAGGTCGCCCAGCAGCTGGGCCCCCTGGCCCACCAGGGCCCGCTGCAGGTCCGACAGGGCCCCGTACGCAGACTGGGCCCGGGGGCGGGCAGGTGGCACCCCAGGGGTCGGTGGCTGGCGCCGGGCCGGGCGGGCGGCGCGCATGTGGCGCAGGGTGCGAAGGGTTGCGGGGAGCCGGTAGAGGGTGCCCACCAGGAGCAGCCCCGCCAGGGCCGAGAGCAGGTCCACCAGCAAGAGCAGCCCCTGCGTGCCCACGACCGCCCGCACCTGCCACGAGCGGCTCCTCGGGCGCGGCACATGCAGCCCCAGCAGCGGACCATCGTCGTCGTCGTCGGCGGCGGCGGCGGCGGCGGTGGTGGTGGTGGTGGCGGTGGCGGTGGCGGTGGCGGTGGCGGTGGCGGTGGCGGTGGCGGTGGCGGCGGTGGCGACGGCGGTGGCGGCGGCGGTGGTGGTGGCGGCGGCGGCGGCACGGGGACCCCGGTCGCCATCGCAGGAACCAGGGCCGGGGCAGGGCGATGACGCTGGGATGGCCTCAGGGACGGGAGATGACGCTGGGATGGCCTCAGGGCAGGGCGATGACGCTGGGATGGCCTCAGGGACGGGGCCGAGGAGGGGGGGCGGAGGGGTCGCATTGGAGGTGGGGGGGGAGACGGGAGAGACGGGCGGTGTGGCGCTGCTGGCGGCGATGGGCCTGGGTGCCCCGCTGGGGGCGCGAGGGAGCCGCGGGGCGGGGCCGCACAGGACCCGGAGGAGGCGCGACCAGAGGGACCAGGCCCGGATGGGGACCACGGTCACCAGCAGCCCCACCCCCAGCAGCCCCAGGTCCAGCAGCAGCAGCCCCGTGTGCCGCAAGCAGACGGCCCACCTGCTGTTGGCAGGGGCCTAAACGAGCGGCGAAGGACGGCCGGGATTGCATGGTGAGGACGGGTGAGGCCGGCACGCACGGCCGGGCAGGATGAGGCCGGCACGCATGGCCGGGCGGAGCAGACCCGGGCGAAATCGTGGATCAGGGGCCACGTCCGGTAGCCCGAAAGCAGAGGGAGCAATGCGCACGTAAATGGCACCTGCGAGGGTGAGGACATCGGTCGAGGGGAGCGATCAGGCCGGTGGATGATGGCGGGGGGAGGGGGAATGGATGGAGGGCAGCCGGCCGGGGCGGCTCGGCTGGTTGGGGGGGGGGGGGGGGGGGGGGGGGGCAGACCAGTCGAGGCCGAGGCCCAGGGCGAGCTGCGCCAGGAGGAGCCCCCTATTGGCCAGGAAGGGGTCCCGCTGCAGGGCCATCTCCAGGAAGAGCTGCCCCAGTGCGTCCAAAGCCGCCGCCCCCGGGCCGCCATCGGGGGCCGTTCGGCCGGCCCGAACGCGAAAAGGCGTGGGGCGGGACTTGCCGCCGGCGGGCCCACCATCGGCCTCGGCATCGTCCCAGGCGGGGCTGCGGCGCCACCCGCGCACGACGCAGGATACCCGCCAGGGGGCCAGCAGGCCCAGGGCCACCCAAGCGGGCAGCGTGAGGCCGTACTCGAAGGCCGTCCGGAAGGCCTCCACGGCCGAGAAGAGCAGGAAGCCCCGGAAGGAGACACTCGGGGTCAGGGGGCGCTGCGGGGGCATGCCGGCCCGGCGCCGCTCGAAGGCTCGGTGGCTGGCCAGCAGCGGCCGGACCCTGGCAAGCGGAGACCCCAGCACGGCCGGTCCCCGGATGGGGGATGGGTGAGGGAGGGCAGCAGGGAGGAGGAGGCACAGGGGAGTGATATGTGGCGCAGCGGACCTGACGACCCCCAGGAAGACGATCGCGGTGCTGGTGAAGCCCAGCAGCGAGAGGAACGCCCACAGGATGTGGTCCAGCAGCGGCCCGCTGCACCACCGCCCGCCCAACCATAACAACCCGCCGGCCACGATCATGGTCTCGCAAAGGCGGCACCCGGCGGGATCCACTGTGACCCGCGGGAGGACACAGGACGTGGTGGGGACAGGCGGCGGGTCGGGGCAGCGGCAGCGGGAGGGTGTGTGTGCGGGGGGGAGGGGGGGGGGGGGGGGGGGGGGGCAGCGAGGCAGACTATTGGGCGCGCAGGATGGTGATCACCCAAAACTGGTGCACCACGATCCCAAGGACCAGTACGATCAGGCACCCTGGTACCCGAGGAAGGATTGGGTCAACAAGAATTGAAAGGGGACAGACCGACTGCGGCGAAGAGCCCCAGGAGATCGCTGTGCCCCAACCAAACTGAGACGATGAACGTGGAAAGAGGAAAGGCCAAGAAAAAGAGGGCCCATAGTAAGGCAAGCAAGAAGCGCACGGGTGAAAAACGCTCAAGAGAGCCAAAGAGTCGTGAAAACCCCCAGGCTGCGAATTGAACGGGAAGCGAAATCGCCCACAATGGCAAAGCAAATATCCCACTCCCCACAATCAAAAATGTGCGAACCCACCCATGTGGCATTGGGCGCCGCGAGAGGTGTCAACAAAGTCCGAGACGATCAAAAGTATAGGAAATAGAGCCAGAAAGGTGCTGCAGATTGTGTTGTGATGGAAGAAGAGCCACCACGGAGCCGGCAGCAACTCATTTTGGATCAACTGACACTCCTTGAAGAAGACCTCAACAAATCTGTCGTCCAGGAAAAGGATCGGATTCGCCAACTGAAGACCGAAGCCATGAAAGTTGATAGGGAACTCGCCGAACGGAAGCGAAAGCTCCAGGATTTTAAAACCAAATTTCATCACAAGGCGACTGCAAGTCTGTGTGTATTCGACCCTGCGTATGACCCGGACCGAATTCCCACAGCTTCCCAGTGGGATCTGCCGGAAGACATCGCTCGACAACTTGCCGTCCCCTCACTGCGGCAACTGCCGTGTGCTCCGTTGGCTACTTTTCATCTCAACGCTTCCCAGGATGCCCCGAATCGCATTCGAGGGCGCCTCACTTTTGAGACCCGCTACCGAACGGCGCTGACTGATCTCGAGGGGTTCGGGAAGGCTTGGATCATCGCTCTTCGTCCCTCCTCGGAAGCAATAGCACCCGTGCAGACCCAAGAAGATGATCCCGTCCCTCTCCAGTCCACGATGCCTTGTCGTCATTCTGCTGAATGTTTGATCCCCATACAAGTGGCACCCCCATCCGGACAAAGCGGCAGCTCACCTTTGTCCCGTACCTTTTTGAGCCTCGTTACTGTGGGTCATGTAGATGTTCGGACCGGGACAGTAGAAGTGAGCTTCCCCCTAGAATCGGCACCTGTGACGGTTCCGGGTGAGCTTCCAAGGATGGCACTTGCCGAGCAAGATCTCATCCTCGACCTCAAGGTCTTCATTCCGCCGCGCTGCCAATTTCCTCTTATCTCCCAGCACTAGGTCTACCTGCCATACGTCGAGGCATGGAGCACACCAGATCAGCTTGCTGGGAGCGGACAAGCTGAAAAAAGGGCTTCTGTTGCTGCCCAGTATATTTGAAGCTGCATCGACGTGCGCTGCAGCGTTCTTAAGAATCTCTGGCGTGAAAAACGACGGGATCAAATTTTCTGTCACTGGAACCCTCGAGGCGTAGACTAAAGAAGGCAACACCACCTCCGCATCAACAAATGACGAAAGGATTAGCCTATTTGATGGGGAAATTCTTCCACCCCATGACCAAAATGAACCAACGGAAGAAATTTATCGCAGAGCAAAAGCATGTTGCCCAATTGAAGAAGCAGAAGGAACTGAGTGAACAGTACAAGAAAGAGAGTGCACAGCGCGAGTTACGCGGTCTATTATGTCAGACGAAGGAGGAGGCGGAACAGTATCACAAGCTAACTCCCATCTCGTTCATGTATGAAAAGCCACCAGGTCTCCTGCCTTTTTGTGCTCACAACATTCGATCTTGAGCTAATCAGGTCTTGAGCTTTCCGAGAAAGCCCCACCCGATGACGGGGCGGCTGACGATGCCGGTGCCCTCGATCCAGGCGAGTGCACTCCGACCCTCGTTCCCCGTGTGTCGACCCCTCCGCTGCCCGCCGGCACGTCGACGAGGCCAAGTACCCCGCCAAGGCCAAGCCGAGGCGTAGAGACCACTCTTGCTCTGGGGGGCACGGGCGATGCTGCGAGGCCGCCACCGATGGAGGAAGTTGGCGCCAACCTGCCCGAGGCCCCGGCCAAGAAGAAGGACCGCATGGACGAGAAGTTCAAGTTCCTCCAGGGGGCTCCGACCCAGGGCAAGTACACCAAAGACGTCGAAGTTCACCACCGGCCATTCGCCATTGAGGTCCGTCCCTTCCCGCTCCATCCCCCCCCAGCCGCCATCATCATCCTCGCCCATCGATCGCCACCCGCCCCGCCACTCGGCACGTATGGCGCTCATCCTCGTGTGCCCCCCAGGTTCGCAACGTGCAATGCACCCGCTGCGGCAGCTGGGGCCACCGTGCCGGTGACCGCGAGTGCCCCCTGCGGGACAGCAACCCCCTGGACCTGCAGCGGCACGCGTACGAAGACCCGCTAAGCTTCATGGAAAGCATGAAGGTCCGCGCCTCGTCTGGCCAGCCTGGGGCTGTGGTTGCCGCGCCTAGTTCGAACCCGAGCCGACTCTCTGCATCTGCATCTGCATCTGTCCGGCCTCCTGTTCGCCCCCCGCAGAAGGAGCACCAAGGGGACGCCGCCTGCCTCCCAGTCGACACACGGATGCCGGATGCGGCCCAGCAAGTCCGCGACCTGCCCCGTTCGGGCACGCTGGGCGCCCCCAGCCCCAGCCCCAGCCCCAGCCCCGCCACCTCGGCCAACGCGGTGGCCCTTGGCCCCGCGCCCGTGGTCCCCGTCGCACCCCTGCCCGTGGCTGGGGCGCCCCTGGTCCCGGCCGGCAGCGAGGTGGCCCGGGCCATGCTGGCCTCCCTCAACCCGCGCACCCGAGCCCGGGTCCTGCGCAGGCTCAAGGGCCAGCTGGGCGGGGCCAGCGGGGCGCTTGCGAAAAGCGGAAGCGAGAGCGACAGCGGAGACGACAGCGACAGCGACAGCGGCTCGGCATCGGCATCGGCATCGGCAGCGGGGGGCTCGGACTCGGGCTCCGGCTCGGACTCGGACCACAAGCGCACCAGGCGGCACAGGCACCACCGAAGCCACGGCCACGGCCACGGCCATAAGCACCACGGCCACAAGCACCACCACCACCACCACAAGCACCACGGAGACGCCAAGGAAAAGACCCCTGCCGCGACACCCACTCCTACGCCGCCCATGGCACCCCCACCCGGCCCATACCGCCCCCCGTCGCCCCTGCCCTCTCTCTCGCTGCCCCTCCCACCCAGCCTGCCCAATGTGGCGCCCAAGCGGATGCGAATGTAGAGGTGATGATCAGACGCCCCCGATCCCGGAAGGAGCAATGTGTGCGTGCGTGCGTGCGTGCGTGCGCGTGGGTGGGGGTGGGGGTGGGGGTGGGGGTGGGGGGGGGGGGGGGGGGGGGGGGGGGGGGGGGGGGGGGGGGGGGGGGGCCTCAGCAACGCCCGGGCGGCGGGTCAGGCGGATGATGCGGATAGGGTCGCACTGGTACCCCGGGTCCTGCATCTCGGCCGGGAGCTCCTCCACCCGGAAGGGGCCCCGCACCTCCTCCAGGAACCACCGCTCCACGTCTGCCCGCCCCCAGGGCAGAAAGAGCGTGGGGAGGTGAGCCGTGCCGCTGGGGGGGGGGGGGGGGGGGGGGTCAGCAGGGCCGGACGGACCCTTCCAGCGGCGCTCGTAGCAGAGGTAGATGACCGTCCGCGGGTTGGCCCGGGGGTCGCTGACATCCAGCAGGGCCCGGATCAGGTGCGGGAAGTGCTGCACCTCGTAGACAATGTCCGTTCTGGGCACGGCAGGGTTGGAGGTCGGGGGAGGGTCGGGGGTGATGGGCGATGGGAGCCCATGGGGCGAGAGTCCGAATCGATGGGGGGTGGGGGGGGGGGGGGGGGGGGGGGGGGGCGGACCCAATGACCACGTCGAAGCCGCCCTGGCTCATGGCCTCTTGCATGCACGGGTCGGCGGGGGCGGGTCCTCCTCGGTGGGGACGGTGGTGATCTCCAGCCCCCAGCAGCCTCCTCGGCGCAGGGCGCCCCTGGCCGTCCCCGTGCAGGTCGGAGCCCCACCAGTAGGGGCAGGCCGGGCCAGGCCGCGGCGGCCGGGGAACTGCTCCTCGAAGCGGCCCACGTTCCTGCCCCCGGGCCGAGCCACCCATACGAGACAAAGGCAGCCGTCCAGCGCATGCACCATGAAAAGTCCAGGGGGGGGGTGGGGGTGGGGGGGGGGGGGGTGGGGGTGGGGGCAGAAGAAGGAATGAGTGCACAGCCGACCGGCGCAAGACGGGGAGGACGTCCCCCAATTCGGTCAGGATGGCCTGGCAGCCCATCCAGGCGCTGACCAAGCCCGCAAGCCCCGTGCCGGCCCCCAGCTCGAGCACCCGGCAGGGCCGCCCGGCCCGGGCAGGGAGCAGCTCCGGGTGGCGGAGCAAAAACCGGGAAAACACAATGGCTGCATCCCAGACACATGTTACGGTGCTCTCATCCTGCAGAGAAATTACGCGATGACGTCACAGGACGCCTGATATCCAGACCTGGATGATTTCGAGATGCTCATCCGGGGTGAGGGGAAATGAATAGGCATCGACGAATCGCTCCTGTCGAGGGATGTGAGGGACATTTCACACGTGTGTCGAACCTTGTGAGTCAAGGCATTCCGTCGCCAGGCAGGAGGTGCCGTCGACATCGTCTTCCCGCGAGGTACTGTCAGCAGGTGCACAGAATGCGGCCACCCCACGCACACTACTCCTCACTGCCCTGTCAGAAACTCTCAAAAAAAGACGTTTCAGCGACAATGCCAAGGAGACAGATATCTCTTAAAATCATCGGAGGCGAGGAGGAGCACAATGTGATGCAGGAATCGTCATGGGGTCACATGATGGACTGAAGCTCATGGCAATCCGGCAGGCTCGGGCCTGGATCGCTTGCCCGGGTCGAGGGCTGCCGGCAGGGGGCCCTCGGGGACCCGTTTGCGGGGGCCCGCGGCGGCCTCGTCGGAGCAGTCCATCAGGATCTCCTCCTCGGCCCCGGGGCCAGCCACCCCGCCGGGCCTGGGCCCTGGCAGGGGCAGGGGCTGCTGAGGGGAGAGCTGCTGGGACGGGGGCTGCTGGGGCTGGGGCGGCGAGGGCGTCGCGAGCTGGGGCCCCTGGGCCAGGCCGGGTGGCAGCAGGGCCAGCAGCTGCTGGGTGAGCGTGCCGCTGGGCCCCATGGCGGCCTGCGGCCCGGCGATCGGCTGTGGGTGGGTGGTGGGGCTCATGCCCAGGCCCATGCCCATGCCCAGGCCCAGGCCCATGTTGGCCCCGAGGAGCCCCATGGGGGGCGGGGGCAGGACGCCCATCGGCGGGCCGCCCGGGGGCTGCTGCTGGCGGGCCTGCTGGAGGAGGGCCATCATCTGGGCGAAGGCCGGGTTGGGGCCGCTCGGCCCGGGGGGCTGTGTTCGGAACCAGGCTCCGGGCGAGGCTGCCAGGTTGGCGGTCTGGGGTCCCATGGTCATGGTCATGGGCATGGGGGGCGGCAACCCGGGCATCAGCGTCGCGTAGTGGGGGGCGCCGCCGGGGCTGGGCAGGCCCGTCCCCGTGGGCAGCCCCGTGGGGGGCGTGGGGGGCACCGGTCCGGGGATGGTGGGCGAGTACTGCAGCCCCGCCAACGGATGAGGCGGGCCCTGCTGGGGGGTGCCGGGGGGCGCCAAGAGGGCAGCCAGCGAGGGCGGCTCGGTGGCTGGGGGCGGGGGCGGGGGGCTCGGCGGCTGGGGGGGCGGGAAGGACGGAGGCGGCGGGACGACGGAGGGCAGCTCGGTGGGGGTCTGGGGGCTGTCGGGCGGGGCCTGCTCCTCGCCCAGCAGGGCCAAGTCGGCCAGGTCGTCAGCGCTCAGGGGCCCCGGCCCCGGGGCTGCCGGCTGGTCGGACAGGGGCGACAGAGGCACCCTGCTTGGGGTCGGCCCCTCCGGCGCGCGCCGCTGGGATGGCGTCGGCTCGGACGGTGGCGGCAGGGATGGGGGCGGCTGGGACGGCGTGGCTGCCGGGCTGCCGGTGGGAGCGGGCTTCTTGGCCGATGGCGGGATGAGGCTCTGCAGCCGTCGGCCCGCAACCCCATGGACAGCCCACAACAAGTCCATCCCAGTTGGGAAGGCATAAGGGGAGGATGAGTGGGGTGGGTGGGTGGGAGGGATCGCGGCGGCACGGAGGCGGCACGGACGAAGCTCTCCTGGGCGATGAGGGCCTTCTCGATGAGCTGGGCGCACTCCTTCAGGCGCCGGGTGAGGTCGGCCAGGGCGCCCTCCTGAGCCTCGAGGCCCTCCGAGAGCAGCCCCACAAGCCGGTTCCGCTGGGCGATGCCCGCTTCCAGCACGCCCCGCTGCTCCCGCAGGGCCGCCAGAGCTGCCCGCACTTGGCCCGCTACGCCCCCAACAAGCATACAGGCGCGCATCGCGACGGAGCCCCACCATGAGCCGGCGGTCGCATGGCAGGCCGGGGGCCCGAGGGCGAGGGTGAGGGCGTGGCACGACAGGACAGACAGTCCTCGAGCTCGCCCTGGAAGAGACCCGCAGGGAAGCGGGCCACCCGGTCGTTGGCGAGGGCCTCCCGGACCGTGTTGGCGTCGACCTCCACCAGGGCCTGCACAAGCGGGTTGTCCGACTGCGCCCCGACCCCGACCCCGCGAGATGAGGGATCAACTGGGGGGGCGGTCGGTAGACCTTGGTGATCGATGCCGGGAGGACCTCGGGCTTGGGCGAGAGCAGCTCGGGCTCATACTCACTCCCTGGGCGGGGCACCGCGGCCGGAACGCCCTGGCCGTGGACATCCTGCCGGTGGTGATCACAGCGTCATGAAAAATCGAGCCCGCAGAGGCATCCCCCCACCCCCCCCCCCCCCCCCCCCCCCCTCCACCCCCCTCCGCCACCCCCGCACCCCCCTCCGCCAGACCGTCAGCGCCTGTGAGAAGCGGGTGAGGAGATGCTCGGGGTACAGGTGCCGGTCCTCCCAGATCTTCAGGATCCGCGCGGCGGAGGCAGCCAGCCCGGGATCGCGCCGAGTGGCTTGGGCAAAGTGTTGGAAGCAACTCTCAAGAATTTTCGAGAAGGCATTCAGGAAGTCTTCGGTTTTTTTGCGGGACGTTTGCAAAATGTCATTGGCCAGATTCAGCAGAGTCAACTTCTTTTTAGGGTCTGAAGTTCGCATAAATTCATCGCGCCATACATTTGCACTCGTGGCCGCATACCTCTTATGGTACAAAACCCAGAGAGAGAGGGCTACAAGAATAGGTGTGCCAATAAAGATGCGCGCAGTCCAGACTTTGAATGGAGGGTTGGGTATTGGTCAGATGGCGTAATTTTTCCTGATAGCCTTCTGTAGTAAACGACGCCATGAGGGGGTCGCCCTGGGCCTGGCAAAGAAGTGCACAGGGAAAATTTTGCCACCTTCCCCGCAGGCGAGGAAAATAAATTCCTTCCGATTTTGCAATTTTGCAGGGCCTGATCGATGTCCCCTGCCAAAAATCCACCGAGAAGTCCATTTTATGGAACACTTAGAAGATGACCGGCGAAAAATCCCAAAGGCGAATGGAGTCATCGGCAGATCCGCTCACCACCTATCAAGAAACGGCCAGGCGCCTCGTCGGCGAAAACTACTTCGGTCCAGACCATGGTATCTGTGAGGAGGATGCTCTCCACACGCTCTTTGTGGCCCACCAGCCGGATGAAAGGCCCCTTCGGTGGGGGCTGCTCCTCGCTCCTGCTTCCTGCGCCAGCTGCGGCGGGCCCTCGGGCGGCACGAGCTCGACCCCGTGCGCCACCACGGCCGGCCCGGCCCCCAACTCTCCCACCCGCAGCCGTGTCCGCAGATGGCAGATGTCGCAAATCGAGGATGCAGAGAGATCCGTCGTCGGAGCCCGTCACGAGACGTTCCCCGCAGAGGTCCATTGCCCCGATGCCGCCGCGGTGGGGATGGGATAACATGAGCCGGTCAGGTGCTCGAGGATCCCTGCGAGAAGGAGTTCGTGGCGTCTGGGGAAAAGGAGCCGGCGAAACAGACCAAAAGGAGAGACGCCCGTCACGATGGCCGCAGATGATCTGGCTTGCGGTCCGGACAAAGGTCCACGCGGGGCAGTGTTGCTCATAATCTCGGACCACCTCCCGTCGCGCCACGTCCCAGTGTAACAGGTGGCCATCCTGCCCGCACGAGAGCGCCGTCCCTTGTGCCTCGAAGGGGTCCCAGGCCACCTTGAAACCACTGGGGGAGGGGGGGGGGGGGGGGGGGGGGGGCTGTGAGCAGCAGCAGCATCATCATCGGCGGGATGAAGTCGGGGCGGGATGAAGTCGGGGCGGGATGAAGTCGGGGCGGGGCGGGGGGCGGGGGGGGGGGGTGGGGGGGGGGGGGGGGGGACCAGACGTGGGTGTGTCCGTACAGGTTGGCCACCCGGCGGCAGCGGGGCTTGCCAAAGACGCGCCGCGCCCGATCGCCACCTCCTCCGAGACCGTCCTCATCGCAGGACGCACCATCCTCCTCCTCCTCCTCCTCCTCTCCGCGGTCAGCATCATCCCAGCCGCCGAAGACGCTGCTGCACACATCGTCGTACTCATCCTCGATCCTCTCGGCGGGCTGCGAGCGAGAAGAAGGCGTGGAGCCTCTGCCCCCTCCCCGGGTGCCCTCATTAGGGGAGGTCGAACGGGGCAGGTCGGACGGCAACGGCAGGGAAGGAGGGATGGTCTCCCGCCGGGGCTGTGGGGCCGCCATGGTGGTCTCCCTGCCGACCCCGGCAGCAACCTCGGGCGAGGCGACACCGGGAGGTTGCAATGGCCTGGCGGGGGCGGAATCAACGGGAAGGCCAGTGCGACCGGGGATCCTGGCGGCAGGCAGGTCGGTTTCCTCCACCAGGGACGACCAGGGGAGGGGCGGCATCGAGTAGGAACTGACCAACGCAGGGGGTGTCGGTCCACGACGTGATGGCGACGGCGAGGCGGCGACAGTGGGGCGAGAGGGCCTTGGGCCACCGAGAGGGCTCCAAGGCAGGAGGGGCGGCAGTGGGGGGGCCTGGGGAGAGGCGGGTGGGACCGACGGGGCCTCGGAAGCAGGAATCGGCAGGGAAGGGGGAGAGACTGCACGAAGGAGTCGTCGTCGTCGCCGTGTCCCAGCCTGCGGCCGCCTTGCTCCATCCAGGCTGAGGGTGAAGCGGCCATCATTGGGGGCGTCGAGAGAACCGTGCCCTGACTGCGGGAGGCGGAGCCAGGCGGGGGGGTCGCGGGCGGCCGGCACGTGCCAAAACGCATCCGCCACGGGACAGCCCCGACGGGTTCGTGCTGCGTGTGGGTGACCGCGGAAACGGGAGAAGGCGACGTGCGAAAAGTCATCACACAATCGCGGATAATGGCTGGCGTACCCGTGGCTGCCCCGGAGATGGGCGCACTACTCTGCCGTGGGACCGATGGGGTGGAGGAGGCAGAGAAAGCCTGGGCGGTCCCGTCGCGGGGTGAGTGGGCGAGACTTTCGGCGAGCTCGGCCGCCTCCTCGCTGGCTTCGGTCCGGGTTCGCCACGCTTCGTAGTCGGCCTCGTAGTCGGCCGTGTTGGCGGCCGCCGCGTCCACATCCGATTCGCTGGCTGCCCGCGGGACTTGGGGCGCCCCGGCCGTCTGGGGGCCCCTGGAGGAGCGGATCGGGCCCAGGGACGGAGCGCGGTCCGGTGAGGACCGGGATCGAGACGCTGTCGCGGGTGTGGGCTCTGTGGCGGGACTGAGGTCAAAGAGAGAGATGGCCCCGCCGCCACCGCCACCCCCGCCAACCAAAAGGGCGTCCCGGGTGGGCGAGTAGTCCAGGGTGCAGATTGAAGAGAACTGCGTCCGCACAGTGAGAGCAGGCGGATGGAAATTGGTTGGTCCTTGCCGACCTCTGGCGGGAACGCCGGTGTAAAAGGTGAGCCGCCGCGAGTTTCTTCGGGGCAGACCCGAGACCGGCAGGAGTGAAGCAGGGGGGCGGGGTCGGACTCTCGGCCGTCTCGATGGTCTTGGGCGAGTGTTGTGGGGTGGCTGCCACCGCCAGGCCCGCGAAAGTTGGCTGGGGCATCGGTCGGGGAAATTGGTCCCCTCCCGCCCGGAGCATGGCCGGCCAGGAGGTCTGGGCGCTGGTGTAGAGTTTCAGATACCCGTCGGTGCAGCCGATGATCAGGCGGGACGGGTCGACGTGCATGGCCGAGATTGGGGAGGGGCGAATGTCGCGAAGGATTCGCAGACAACGACCGGTGGCAGAATCCCACACCTTGACCACTCCGCTCTCGCCCCCGCTCACCAGAAAGCCCGAGCAGGACCGAAGCGCCGTGACACTCCCTGTGGGCCACAGAAGGTTCGTCAGTGAAAAGGATGAGAAAAAGAGACGCGGTGCGCACACAGACCAGCGTGCGATTCAATCTTGGAGACACGACAGCGCCCCTCGGCCCAGCGGCGAGCCGAGACAACCTGGTTCTGGTACGAGCGCCGGAACGAAAAGCTCTGTGGATCTAAGAGCCTCCTTAAGGAATTAGCCGGCAAAACGCTCAGATCAAAGCCGGCGCCAATCGCCAGCATGTGCCATAGCTCATCGCATCTGCACAGTTCGTGGAAGCGGCGATCAAGAAAAGCCACACGCGAACAAATCGAAACTGGGTCCAGGAATGTCAGGATGAGCAAAACAATGTCGTCGGGGAGGATGTCCCAGAGCATCGTCGCCATTGACTTGCGGTGTTCCGGCTGCCTGCCTTAGTCGAGGGTCCCCTCGGGAACTGGTGCAATGTAAAACAATTTGTGTCAAAGACCCACCTTCGTTTATTCCTGGGTGGACGACTTTCTTCCAATCCACTGACATGAAATGCTCGATTTTTCATTTCATCCCCATTTTCGTACTGGTTTTGCTGGTGGGGGCGAGCGAATCTGAAGTCCCCGTGATTCTCTTTTTCTCTCCTCCCCACTATTCCACCAACACAACATCTGTTCTCTTTCGGTTCGAAGATCATTTGCCGTCTTATGACATTTGGTGCAAAATCTCCTTCGTCTGTGGGTTTTTGACCACCTTTTTCTTGTCACTTGTTGCCCCTTCAGTTGACACGAAGCGGAGCATACTATTCAGCCCTTCTCCGTGGTTCCCCAATCGACGGTTTGCCCCTGTTCTTTATTTCTCCTGCACCATCCTTCAACCACAGCGGAGACTGTTGAGTGTCCCTTCGAAAGCATTGGGATCCTGGAGATCGGACGCAACGAGGGCTGTCTGCTTAGATTATTGCACATCCTCTCTTCCGATTGTTCATTCGCCCTTTTTTCAATATATCAGGCAACTTTGCGGTGGCAGTTTCACTGGATGGCGGCACCACCTTTAGCGACCCCGTTGCGGTAGAACCGGTTCCGGCCGTTGTTTCCTTGGGTCTCTGTGTGGGTGGCATCCTGGGCGCCACTTGTGTCATGTGGGCCATCTACGATTGGCTCCAGTGCTGCATCCACACCCGAGATCGCCGCAGGGGCGCAGCCAAAACACGGGGCTCGCCCGCTGGTGGGTCCAAAACAGCCATGACCCGTTTGGTGCCCATGACGACGGGCGAAGATGCAGCCAGCCATCGATTGCGCTCACGTTCAGCCATGCTCTCCCCGAGCGTGGTCCACTGGGTCCGCACCGCGTCTGATTGCTCCCCTCGGTGATGCGGCCTCCGCTTGCAGATCGTTGTCGGCACCGTGGGCCTGGTCGCCCTGGTGGTGGGCCTCCTCTGGCCGCTGGGCTTCTACGTGGTGACCGAGGTCATCTGCGGGGTCTACGCCCTGTACTACATCGCCCAGTGCATCCTCTTCTGGGTCGCCGCCCTGGCCGCCCGCCGGAACCCCTTCGCCCGGCCGCCTTCGGTCCCTGTGCCGCCCCCGCCACGCCGAGAATCGGCCTCGAGCCCCCCGCCCGCCATGCCGCACCTGCCGAGCTCGCCCCAGATCCTGGAGCCCGCCCCGGCGGTGACCTCCTCGGGCGGGGCCTCCCCGCAGACCTCCAGCCTGGTCGAGCTGCCGCCCGTCCCCGACCAGCCCGTGCTGAGCCCCCTCGGGTCGCCGTCCCCCAAGGATGGCCTCCTGCGGTCCCATTCGTCCATCAGCCCCCGCCCCCGGCCCGAGGGTGCCATGCTCGTGCAGCGGGGCTCACCTTCGGTCGGCCAGCTGGTGCCCCCAACGAACGGTCTGCACCGCTCCTCCGCATCTCCGCATCTGCTCGGGTCGTCCCCCCGTGCTCACACCTCCCTGACGCCTCTTCGTGGCTGCCCTTTCGTGCCCTCTCACCCCCCCGCTCAGTGCTCGTCAAGAGCGTCCATCCCCCTTCTGGCGACGGGGCGGCCGGGGACGCCGAGGCCGTGATGACGGCCATGCCGCCCGACCAGCTCCAGCCGGGCGTCCCCATCGACCCGGCCGTCCCCGCCCCGGCCATGGCCCCCGTCCCGGCCCCCGTCCGCTCGCCGGGCATGCTCGCCATCAAGCCCCTCTCCCCCGGTCTGCCGCTGCCCGGCTTGGTTCGCAACACGCGGCTTCCCTCGACCCTTCCCTCGCCGCCCCTGCAGAGCCGACCGTCACGGTGGTCCTGTCGCTGCACGAGGAGCCCATCGGGGAGGTGCGGGCCCTGCTGCAGGAGGTGGTCGACCTGGACTTCCCCACGGAGCGCCTCACGGTCCGCCAGCACGGGCTCCCCGGCACCCACCTCGCCGGCAGCAGCACCCTCCATACAGATGCAGAGGCAGCCGCTTCTCCTGCTCGCCCTTCCCCTGCCCTCCTTGGGTTTGCCCTCGATGATCTTCACCCATGCCCTCCCGGCCCGGCCCGGCAGGTGCACGTCTGCGACGCCAGCGAAGACTCGGTGGCCCTCAACTCGGTCGAGAGCGCCATCGCCAGCGCCGCCCAGAAGCGCCCCGGGCTCCGGATGGTGCACATGGGCGTCCCGGCGGGCCACCTGGGGGCCCTGCAGGCCTCCCTCGACCGCTCCGCCAGCGATACCCTCTTCTTGGTGCGCCCCGGGACGGGCCTCCACCCCGACACGCTCATGCACGCCATCCTGGCCATCGAGTCGCGGCCCAAGGTCCGCGGGCCCGCCGTCCCCCAGCCCCCATCCCCTCGCCGCTCCGACTGGCACCGATCGACGACGCATTCCCCGGGGGGATGCACACCCACAGGTGGGTTGCGTCCAGTGCGGCCTGATCGCCGCCAACCGGAAGGCCACCCCCTTCACCAGGCTCGTGGCCCTGGCCTGCGACCTGGGGCGGCTCCTGCAGGGCGTCAACTCGCAGTTCCAGGGGGGCCCCGTGCTCTTCCAGGGCACGGCCTCCCTCTGGCGGGCCGACCTGCTCCATGAGCTGGGCTGGTCGCACCGCGTCCTTGCCGACGGCGCCGAGCTCAGCTACCGGTCCGTCCCAGCCGTGTTGCCGGGTAGCCTCCATCGACCGGGTCGCCATCGACGCTGCTGCCCATGGCACCGCACCCACCGATCGGATCTGGATCCTCTGCTTCTGCTTCTGCTTCTGCTTCTGCTTCTGCTTCTGCTTCTGCTTCTGCTTCTGCTTCTGCTTCTGCTTCTGCTCTCCTCTGGCTGGCTTTGGGCGGTGGCACTCCATCAACGGGGCCAGAGCGCAGATCCTCGGGTGGACGCTGCTGGCCCTGCCCGAGGAGGGCTGCCCGGTGCGCTTGAGGACGAGCATCGCCCGGTTCGAGAAGGCCGCCTCGCGGCACTGCTTCGGGCTGGGCCAGGTGGCGGCCGAGGTGGAGGGGCCCCTGTGGACCAAGCTCACCCTGGGCCTCTGGCGCCGGGTGGGCTTCTTCCTGGCGGCCCACTCTTGGATGCTCTTCCTGATGCCCCTCGCCGTCCAGGTCCGGATGCCCATGCGGACCCTCGCCCTCGCGCAGCCTCCCCTGCCTTCCTTTCGCGCCGTGTCTCTCGGGCCACCCAGGGTTCATCTTCACTTTCCTTTTGCGCCCATTGCACGTCACCACTGCATGACCCATGGGCTGCCCGCAGCTGCTGCAGGCCCGGCTGGCCACCACCCTCGCGGGGCCCCTGGCCATGGAGTGCTGTTCGTGGCTCGGGTCCTCCTTGGTCGTGGCCGTGCTTGCCTGCCTCGCCAGCCCTCAGGTCTGTCACCGCTCGCCTCGCCACCCCTCATTTATATCCCCTCCCCCACTTGCCTGCCTTCACTTGGTCTGTGCCTAGCTCGTGCGGGGGGCCTGGGTGGCGCTGCTGTTCGAGGTTCCCCTCATGCTGTGGGTGTGGCCCGCCGTGCTGCTCCGGCTGGGCCTGGCCGCCTCCCTTGGCTTCGCCCTGGGCCCCAGCGCCCGCTTCCCCGGCGGCATGGTCGGTACGATGGCCGGCCCGGCTCGCCCCACCCGATCAGAACACCCGCCACCGCAAACCCCATTCTTCTTCTTCTTCTTCTTCTTCTTCTTCTCCTCCTCCTCCTGGCTGGCGCAGCACCCGGTTCCGCTCTCGCGGACCATGTGGCTGGAGCCGCTCCTGGCGGGCGTCCTGCTGACGGTGGGCGGGTACCGTGTCGCCGTCTCGGGAGCCCACTGGGGCGACCTCTGGGGCCTGCTCTACCTGACGGGCTCGCTGCTGACGCTCTTCGTCTGGCGCCTCCTCCAAAGTGCCTCCCCCGACAAGGCTGGTGGGGCTCGTTCGGCCCCTTCGCGCGCGCCCGGTGCCTCTCCTTCTGCATCAGCCCTCCGCCCCACCGACGGGTTGTCTGCTGAGGTCCCCTCGCGGTCCCCGCCCGGCGCGGCCTCTGGGGGCAGCTCGCGGAAGTCCAAGAAGAGCCCCCGCTCCGCCCCCGGCCAGAAGAAGGCCGAGCGGTCCCCCGGCGGCGCCCCTGCCGTGCCTGCTGGGCCGATCCCGAAGGGCCCCGCCCCGGCGGGCAGCCTGACCACCCCCGAGCAGATGCGGCGCCTCTCCAAGCACCCCGTCGAGCTGCCCATCGCCTCCGCCGCTCCGGCCGCTGCCCCCGCGAACGGCGGCACCGTCTCCGTGGGGGCCGCCACCACCACCTCACCCATCGACAGCGACGTCGTGCTCGTGTCATGAGGCCGCTACCCAGGCATGGCCCTCTCTTGTTCTGGCTTCCGGCAGTTGCCCCGTTGTCCCCGGGCCAACACGTCGGTTTTCCCTGCATTTCCCCTTCTCCCCTCCCCTCTTTCTTCGTTCTTCTCCGGCAAGAAAGTACATGACAGGCTGTAAAAAGAGAAGAGGAGAGGAGGAGTGTGTCGGAAGAAACAAGAACGGGTCAGAGAAGAGGAAAGGGTTTGACAGCCCGCGGGGTCATTTTCCAGGGGTTTGTCCACTTTTTCCAAGAAAAACACAACGAACCATCACGCGGCCGGAGGTTTGTCGAAACTCTCCGCTCAGAGTCATCTATTTCTAACATTGGTTTTATTATTGGCATTCTCGAAGGCCCAGAGGCCGATCCGGTCGAGGGAGCCCCATCGCCCTGGGTCATCCCTCAGGACTATTGCGAACCGGCAATGATGAATTATCCGGGAATGCCTTACCCAGATCCAGATCCTCGGATTCTTGGTTTGTGACCTCTTCCCAAATTCGATTGATCCCACTTGTCCAGCGGGTGCTTTTCCAGGGGCGTCGCTCACCCAACAAGCTGAGTGGCTCGGAATGCAACGCCCAATGTTATTCCCATATCCCTACCCCACGCTGGTGGGCGCACCTGTCCCGGGGACCATTCCCGGGGCGGGCCTTCCGGTGCCCTATGGGGTTGCCCCGTATCTCCCCCCCTACGGGCCCATGGGTCCCCTTTCCGCAGCTGAGTTGGTGGCCATGGGAATCGTGCCCGGGCCGGCTCCTGCTCTGCTGGCAGGCGTAGGGCCCCAGGCCCAGCCACACCAGACCCCGCGCAGACCGCTCACACCCCCGCCGTTCCCCGGGCGGGGCCGGGGCCGGGGCCGGGGCCGGGGCCGGGGCCGGGGCCGGGGGCGGCTGCGGGAGCGGTGGCAGCCGGCTGGCTGGCGGGATGGCCGAGTGGATCAAGGCCTTCCCTTCGTCCAACCAGGCCGCGGAGGGGGCGGAGACAGGCCCCGCGGACGAGGGCCGGTCGCACGGCCCGGAGGGGGGACGCCCGGCCGGCACGGAGGGCCCGACATCGACATTGGCACCCCCGCGGCCCCAGTCGCTCGCGGAGATGGTCAAGCGGCAGGGCGGCACGGTCATCGAGATCACGCCCCACGACGACGACTTCTTCGCCCACTCGCTCAACCACCGGCCATCCCCCTTCGCTCGACCAGCCGCTCCTCTCCCCCAGCTCCCCCAGGCAGCGCCACCCGCCCCCGAGCAAGTTGCGGCCCCATCCGGGGCATCCGGGGCATCCGGGGCGGGCATGGACATTGCGGCTATGGTCGCCGGCCAAGGCGAATCCGAGGATGGCGGCGGCTCCGAGGAGGACGACGTGAGCGCCGACATGCCCGGCCCCGACTTCGCCGCCCAGCCGGAGCACCAGCCGGAGCACCAGCCGGAGCACCAGCAGGTCGTCCCCTCCCTTTCCGCCCCCTGACCTGATGGTCTGCCCTAGAGTTCGAGTCCCCGTGCCGGTACCTCGGGCGGTGTCGGAGATGAGGCCCTGGCAGCAGCGCGCAGTTTGCCCGCCCATCCCGCCCGGCCCCCCCTCGGGAGCGTCCCCTCAGCCGCGGTTGCGACCGCCAGCCGAGCGCTCGAGGCGGTCTGCATCGGGTCCGAGGCGCCGCCCGGCCGGCCTCCACCGCCACCGCCACCGCCACAGCAACCGGGCCCTGCAGGGACCCCGCCCCCCGCGCATGCTGCCGAGGCTCCGCGCTCCCCTGCGACCGCCCCCACAGCGGGTGGCCCAGGCCCCCACCGTAAGCCCCGCGACCCGCTGCTGTCGCTGCTCCTCCCCTCGGCCGACGGGCGCCCCCCCACGCCCCCCTCGGCCTCGGCGGCCACCCCGCGCAGCAGCGCATCCCCGCCACCGACCCCGCCCGCGGCACCCGCCACGCCCACGGCGCCTGCGGCACCCAAGGCACCCGCCACGCTCACGGCACCTGCGGCGCTCGCGGCACCCGCCTCGGGAGGCAGCCCCGGCACGCGCAGCCCCAGCCCCAGGGGGGCCGATGGGCCGCTGCCCCAATCGGGGCGGGCCCCCGAGGAGCCCCAGGGCCCCCGGAAGGAGCGCAAGACGCGGCTGGTCAAGAAGAAGAAGCTCGTCAGGAAGCCCCGCCGCCCCGAACAGCAGCAGCAGCAGCAGCAGTCAACGGGCACGGGCGACACCCCGCCCCCTTCTCCGGACTTGGCAGCGGGCCCGCCCCCAACGAGGGCGGCGGCAGCCGATGGGGACGAAGGCGAGGCAACTGGAGCCACCGCCAGGGCCGCCGCTGATGCTCCGATGATGGTGATGACGGCGACGGCGGCGGCGGCGATGACGACGGCGGCGGCGGCGATGACGACGGCGGCGGCGGCGACGACGACGACGGCGGCGGCGATGACGACGACGGCGGCGGCGAAGAAGAAGAAGAAGAAGAAGAAGGCCGCCCGACCGGAAGCCGCTGAGGCCCCATCCGATACCGAGGCCAGGGTTTCTCAGCAGCCTCCTCCCTGCCACCCCGCCGCCTTCCCCGTCCAGGGTACTCGTGCCTCCGCCCGCGCCCCCGGCGTTCGCAGGCGCCCCGTCCCCCCCATCCCCATCCCCATCCCCATCCCCACCTGAGGCTGCCCGGCAGCGGTCGCCCTCCCCCTCCTCTGCTGGATTCCTCCCCCCTTCACCCGCCCATTCGCCTCCGGTTGGCAGCTGCGGGGCCGGCGCCCCCGTGCTCGGCCCATCGCGATCGGAATCGGAGGGCTCCCGCTCCCCCTCGCCTCCGCCCGCTGCTGCCGCTGCTGGCCGCTCCCCTGGTCCGCGCCCGCCCTCCCTCAGCCCTCCCTCAGCCCTCCCTCAGCCCTCCCTCAGCCCTCAACCTCATCGCCACTTCCCGTCCTGCATGACCGGTGGCTCGTGCCCTCTGTGTCTGCGGACGTGTGTGTGCATCTGCCTGTGCGCCTGTGCGCCTGGTGGGCCTGTGCGCTATTGCTGCTGTTCTCGGGCGGGGTGCTGCCTGCAGAGGAGCGCCTCCACGCTCCCACCCGCCGCGCTGCCCATGGTCACGTGCCCGCCCCGGAAGCATACCCCACCCCGCCCCCACAGGTGCCCTGCTGCCCCTGCCCCATCGGTCGGCCACCGCGGCAGCAACACAGCAGCAGCAGCAACAGCAGCAGCAACAGCAACAGCAGCAACAACAGCAACAACAGCAGCAACAACAGCAGCAACAACAGCAGCAGCAGCAACAACAACAACAACAACAACAACAACAACAGCAGCAGCTGCAACAACAACAACAACAGCAGCAGCAGCAACAACAACAACAACAGCAGCAGCAGCAGCAGCAACAACAACAACAACAACCCGGCCACCCGCCAAGGGGTCATGCAGGACCGCCGGTCCCCATGGGGCCCGTGCTGCCGCCCCGCCGGCCGCCGCTGCTCGGCCCCACCGCCCTGAGGAGCCAGGGACCCCTGCTGCCCACCCCGACCGACCCGGCCCCGCCCCCCCAGCCCGGCCAGCCCGCCGGCCAGCCCGGCGCGCCCTGCACGGAGCCCCAGCCTCGACCACGGCCATCCATTCCGGGGCCCGTCGGACGGGCGGGCGGCTCTCAGCCGTGGGGCCCCGCCCCGGCCGTGGCCACCTCCCAGCTGCGGGCAGGCCCCCCAGGGCAGCCCCTCGTCGAGCAGCACCAGCAGCAGCAGTGGCCACCCCTGCCGCCCCCCGGATCCGCCACAGTCGTCGGCAGCATGGGTCCGCCTGCTCCCTCTCCTGCCCCTCCCCGCCCCGGCATTTCCGGGCCTCCTTGTGACGCCGGGGCTGTGGCGGGTGCGCAGGCGGCCCGCTTGATGACGGAGCGGCCGAGTGGGACGATGCCTGGGACGGGGACGAGGAGGGCGAGGAGGCCGACGCGGATCAGCCGGCTGAGGGGCAGCCCGACATGCGCGCGGACGGGGCGGCCGACTCCCCGGCCATGCGCGCCCCTCAGCGCCACCCCCCGCTGCCGCGTTACCAGGCGGGGGCAGGGAACCCCCTCGGCCCCGGTCGGTGGCCTGTGCCCCTGCAAACTGTGCCCTGGGCTGGTGGGCTGGCTGGTGGGCTGGGTCTCCCGCCGGCCCATCCTCGGCTCGTGCTGCCCTCTCACCCCTCCCGTGCCTGCTGTCTGTTGTATGCTGTCTGTTGTATGTTGGCTGCTGTGTGCTGGATGGCTGCTGTGTGCTGGATGGCTGCTGTGTGCTGGATGGCTGCTGTGTGCTGGATGGCTGCTGTGTGCTGGATGGCTGCTGGCTGCTGGCTGCTGGCTGCTGGCTGCTGGCTGCTGGCTGCTGGCTGCTGGCTGCTGGCTGGGGACCATTCGCGCCTTCCCCTCGGAGCGCAGCCAACGAGCGCCGCCGTGCCGCCGCCTTGCCTGGCGGCCCCTCGCAGCCACGTGGGGGCCGGGGCGCCTCGCTGCGGAACCGGCAGCCGGCGAGCCCCGAGGGTCCGCGCGGGCGTGGCGGCCGGGGACCCCGCCTGGAGTACGACTCCGCCGATGAGCCGGCCCCCAGATCCGAGGCGGCCCCCCAGCAGCAGCAGCAGCAGCGCTCCCGGCCGGTCCGGGGCCCCGCAGGGGACGGCGCACCGACGCGGCTGGCCGGGCCGCCCCCCCGCCGGTGCGACCTCGACGCCATCGACCGGTGGGAGCACGACCTCGCCCCCGCCTGACCCCCGCCTGGCCACCTGGCAGCCTTCCCTTCAACTCCACCCTCCTTCCCCCATCCACCAGAGACCAGAGACCAGAGTCGCTCGAAAGTGGCGCTCGCGTTGGATCGCGCCTCCGGACTTCTTCCTTTCCTTTCTTCTTCCTTTTCCTGTTGGGGCGAAGGGCCAGAAACCAAACCCGCGCGCCGTTTCCTTTCTTCTTCTTCTTCAGAACCAGCCAAGAAAGATGAAAACGGCGGAGGAAGCGCCGCTTTCGAGCAACTCGTCCTTCTCCGTCCTCCCTCCGTCCTCCGTCCTCCTCCGTCCTCTCCGCCTCCGGTCTCGGCGGCGGGAGGAGGAGGGGAGGAGGAGGAGGGAGGAGGAGGAGGAGGAGGAGGAGGAGGAGGAGGAGGAGGAGGAGGAGGAGGAGGAGGAGGAGGAGGAGGAGGAGGAGGAGGAGGAGGAGGAGGAGGAGGAGGAGGAGGCTGGAGGGCCGGGATGCCGCCCAGGCCCACCTGGCGCAGCAGGGGGCAGCCGTCCCGCAGGGCCCGCACAGCGCGCAGGGTGAGGCCCCCGCAGCCCCACAGGTCGAGCTGGGTCAGCAGCCGGCAGCCCTGCGCCAGTCGGCCCACACCAGCGTCGGTGATCCGGTCGCAATAGGCCAGCACGAGGCTCGCCAGGGCCGGGGGCGCCCGCTCCTCGAAGGGCGGCAGGGCAGGAAGCACGAACGGCTGCGGCGGCTCGGCCCCCGGGCAGCCCGGGGGGGCGCCCCGGCTCTGGCTCTGGCCCTGGCTCTGGCTCTGGCCCTGACCCTGACCGCTCCGCTGGGGCCCGCCGGCGGGTTGGGGGCTGCCCAGGGGCGCCAGAGGCGAGCCGGCAGGCGAGGCGGGGCCGGGCGGGGCCTGTTGCCACCAGGGCAGCGGCGGCGGGGCGGCGGGGCGGCGGGGGCTGAGGCCTCGGCCCCTGGCGAGGTCGCCCCGGGGGACGGCCGGCCCGGCGGCGAGGGCCTCGAGGGCCTCGTCGGTCAGCAGGCGGCAGCCCCACAGGTTGAGCGACCCCAGCCGCGGGCAGCACCGTGCCAGGTGCACCAGGCCCTCGCTGTCCACCTCGCTGCACCCCTGGAGGGCCGAGTGGGGGGGGGGCGAGTGACACAGGCGCGCAGGGACGGGTGCCGCCGCAGGGGGTGGGGGCAGGGTGGGGGCAGGGTGGGGGCAGGGTGAGGGCAGGGTGAGGGCAGGGGGCGGCGCCGGGGCTGTGGCGGACCTGGATGTCGAGGGAGGCCAGCCGTGGGCAGCCGTGGGCGAGCCACATGATGCCCAGCGAGGTCAGGGCCCGGCATTCGCACAGCACTAGGCTCTCCACCAGCGGGCAGCCCGTCCCCAGGGCCCGCAGGGTCGCGTCCGTCACCCGGCGGCAGCCCCATAGGTCCAGGTGCTGCCCCCAGCCGACGAGCGAGCCGCCCCAGACACAGTGAGAGGCGGCAGCGTGGGGCGCGGGTGAGGCTCGCGGGCCGAGGGCCGGGCGGGGCGGGCGGGGCGGGGCGGGGCAGCCGAGAGGGCGGGCTGGCGGGCGGACAGTGAGGGCGGGGCAGGTGGCCAGCAGGGCGACCAGGCCCTCGTCCCGGATGGGGCATCGCGAGAGCTCCGCCAGCTGCAGGCCGCCCCAGGGGCTCGCGGGAGCGTCGGCCTCCTCTTCCTCTTCCTCGGGCCGGGCGGCCATCCCCCGCTCGTCGCCGCTCCCCAGGGCCGGGGCCGGGGCCGCCTCGAGGGCGGCAGGGTCCTGGCCGAGGCGGCAGGGTCCTGGCCGCGCCTCGAGGCGCAGCCGCAGGGGCGCCAGCAGGCCGGGGGGCGGCTGGGGCTCCCACAGGCCCGCCACGCAGTCGGCCTGGGCCTGGTTCTCCCGATAGGTGGCGCCCCACCGCTGCAGGCAGCCGTCCGACAGGCACAGCGAGCTGTTGCCCCCGCCCACGTAGAGGCGCCGCAGGTAGGGGAACCTGCGTCCACCGTCAGGCCCGCCAGTGGCAACGAGGGGTGCATGATGATGGTGATGGTGATGGTGATGGTGATGATGAGGGTGATGAGGTGATGAGAGTGATGGTGATGATGGTGATGATGGTGAGGGGTGAGGGTGATGGCAGGGCGGGGTGAGGGCAGCCAGGGCCGAGGGGCGGGCGGCTGAAGGGGCACGGCCGGGGGCGGGCGGGGGGGGGGGGGGGGGGTGCAGACGCGGCGGGGATGCCCGCCCAGGCGGCCTCGTCGCCCTCGCAGCCGCGCCCGTCGAGCTCCACCAGGCGGGGCACCAGCCGCCCCAGGGCACCCAGGACGGGGCCCGTCAGGCCCCGGCTGCCGGCCAGGTCGAGGCGCCGCCCCCAACGGGCCAGCCCCGGACCCAACTGCTCCCGGAGCCGTTCCACGTCGATGCGTTCTTCGCCGCTCCCGCCGCCCGCCCCCGCCCCGCCGCCCTCGCCCCAGGGACCGCAGGCCGCAGGGGTCCCGTGGGTCCCGTGGGCGCCGCCCGCCCCGGCCGGCTCTTGCGGGGCCGCCATCGCCATCGGGGGGCCGGCGCCCCCCAATGCCGTCAACGGGCCGGGGGCGGCAGGGACCGGGGGGCACGAGGGGGCGGGGGGCCGCACCGGTGGATGCGCACCGTGCGGAGGCGCAGGCTGCCCGCGTGGCGGCCGAGGAGGTGCAAGGCGGCCCCCAGGTGGGGCCCTCCGAGGGTCACCTCCCGCAAGGACTGCCCCGCCCCAGAGCCCAGAGCCCCACCCCAAACGGACGCGGGTTATGCGGAACAGGTGGGATTGGTGTACGTGGACCAAAGGGACTGATCAATGGGATGGGTGTGCGTGCGTGAGCAGGAGTGTGAGTCTGCGAGCCACCCGTGGATTGAACTGGCAAGCGGACCTCCCAGGCCAGCGCGTGCCACTTGGCGCACACCCCCGCGCAGCGGGCCGTGTGGGGGAGGCTGAGGCGGCCCAGGATGAGCCCCACCAGGCCCGTCGGGAGCCGCGCAAAGGGCGATGGCCCGCTGGGGACCCAGCAGGGCTCGGGGCTGGGAGGAGGGGCGGCAGGTTTTATTTTGGCCTTCGGGGCGGCCCGGCCGCGGTCCCCTTGGAGCGGGGCGGAGGCCCCGGACGGGGGGGCCACAGGGGGTGCGGGCGACGATGGCGTCGGGGGGCGGGAGTCGGCCCTGGGACGGCCGGGCGTTGCCTGGTTTCCCGCCGTGTCAGCCGCGGTTTTTCCCGTGCCGTCCGGGAGTCCTGGCGACCAGGCCGCGGTCGAGGGCAGGAAGAGGTACCGCGGTGGGGTGGCCGGGCTCGTGGCGACAACCGAGCGCGACCGAGGACGAGTGGGCGTCCTGATGCGGGGACGGGGAGATCCTTCGTACGTTCGTAAGACAGCCAAGGCAGACCGAATTTTGTCGACATCAACGAGCTCGTCCCCTCGGGGCTGCTCGTCGGAAGATGTGTGCCGACGCGGGCGAATTTCAAGAGATGATGGTGAAAAAAATGACGTGAACATTTAAACTTATCAGAGGCGTTCTGCTCCAGGAGCACCACACGCTCCAGGAGCACCAAGAGAGCACACGAGTGAAAAGCGAGTGGGCAGAACCCCAGGGGGATTTTTATTGTTCCAAGAAATGGCACAGCAGATTTACTTGCCTGCTCAGGTGATAGATGCCGCAGGGCAGAGCGTTATGAGTGGCCACGGCACAAAGATGTCGAAGGACGGGAAAGTCAGCTCCGTCTGCGCTGGCTATTACCAGCGTATCGGTTCGGTGGTCTCGGTGATCACCCTACGTCACCGTTACCTCGCAGCACAAGCAGACGTCATCGTTGGCCGAATCATGGGGCTGTCTATCGAAGACTCAGAATGGATCGTCGATATTGGTTCCATTCAGTATGCTCGGCTGCCCCTTTCCTCTGTGATGGAACAGGTCTGATTCTGGCAGGAGCGTCTTCGCACCTCCGTTCATGCTGCCTTATCCGCAGAGGAGACAAACCAAGAAGGATGTCCTCAACATGCGGAGCTTCTTCGCCGAGGGCGACCTGATTTGCGTCTGCTCCGCTCCGCCGGCTGGGTGATCGTGACCTGACCTCTTTCTGTGTGGCGCAGGGCGTGATCTACCGGGCGCCCCCCGAGGGCCGGGCCACGATCCACCTGTCGGAGAAGCTGCCCCAGAAGCTCGAGTATGGCACGGCCGTCCGGGTGCCCTGCACCCTCATCAAGGACCTCGCCGAGGTGCGCCCCCCCCGCCCAGCTCCGCCCCATCCATCTTGCTTTCCTCGTCCCCGCCCCTGTCCCTCTTTCGTTCGCGCAATATCCCAAGGCCTCTGCGTGCCCTGACGGCCCTCGTCCTCCTCGCCCTCATCCCCGCTCCACACCACTTTCATCTGACCGCCCCCCGTGCGTCCCTCCCTGACGGGCGCAGCACGTGCGGCACTTCGATTTCGACATCGACTGCATCCTGGGCCGCAACGGGTGGGTTTGGATCGCCCCTGGACCGGCCCTCCTCGTCGGGGGGCGCCCCATCCCGGTTCGCCGTCCTCTGCCGCCAAGCCCTCGCTGTCCCGCCATTGCAGGCCCCCCCACCTCACCACGCGCTGGGCTCTCTCTCTCTCTCTTCCCCCGGTCTGGATTATCGTTTGGGCAGGAGAGCTTTGCGCGGGTGGCCCGGACTCGGGCGCTGATCGAGGCCCTGCACGGGCGCAGCTGCAAAATCAGCCCCGAGGCCGTGAGCGCCCTCTACCGGGCGGCCCTGCCCTACCCCCTCGACCAGCTCGCCACCGAGCCCGTCTGTCCCGCCCCGCTGCCCTGCCCTGCCCTGCCCTGCCCTGCCCTGCCCTGCCCTGCCCTGCCCTGCCCTGCCCTGCCGCTGCCCTGCCCTGCCCTGCCCCACCCCACGCTGGCTCAACTGCGGCTCTTCTTATGGGTCTGGGCCTTCTTGTTCGCTGGGGGGCGGCAGGTGCGCCGGGCCATTTTCGATGATGCCGGTCTCCACCCGGCCGAGGCCCCCCAGCCCACTCCGCAGCGCCCCACAGGGGCCACCCCGCGCTCCTCGCCCAGCGGCAGACGGGACGAGGACCAGATCGTGACCATGGGCGACGAGGACGACTGAACTCCCCCCCCCCCCCCCCATCTTCAGGCCGCCAGGCCGCCAGGAGCGAACAGCGTCCGTCTTTTTGCGGCAGACATGCTATCAACAATGACGTGAATCGCGCACGATCCTGTGCCCGAGCAGAGCCCAACACGGCGATCGAAGGGGGAGGGCGGGGGGAAGCGACAATGGGTGGAAGGCGACACCGGGGGGCCTCACTTGGGGTTCCGCAGAACAACAATAACAGAATCGCCCCGGAGGAACATCTTGGCGATGAATCGCTCTTTGTTCACGGGACGGGCACGCTTCTTCCCCTTCCCTGCAGATGGGATAAACATGCGGCGGACCACAAAAATGGAAACAGACCCTTGGCTGGGAGCTCAACCCAATACTCTCGAACCTAAATGTCCAGAAGGGAGAAATGACCCAGAAGAGAAACCCGTGTGGGAAACGAGCGAATGGATGGAAGAGTGTTTGTAAGAGAGGAACTGTGAAGGTTGCGCACAAACATTTTCGAGGACCATGTTCATGTGACGATCAAAAGCCTTCACCCGCCCCAACAGCTTGCGGTTGTTGCGGCAGTTCACCATCACCTAATGGGATGGACGCTGGGTAGTGAACAGAAGAGTGGTGCCTTCGGATCAAACCTGGGTGTGGTCGCGTACACTGGCGAACAGAACCGACATCGGACCCTGAGTGAAATCCTCCTTGACAGGTGCCGCCTAAGAAGATAGAACAAAAATGCCGAGCAGGGGGGAATCGCCCACAAAAATATGGGGTAGAGAGTAAGCTCTACGGTCAGCGGAGAAAAAACACGACCTTGGCATCCTTCTCACCGCCTCGTTGAAGGGAGCGTGAAGCCATCTTGGTATATATAACCTGGGAAAATCCGTCTATTTTTTGTTATATCGCGAGAGGTCGCGCTTGCAAAGTGGATTGGGGTTTTTTCCCGCCGTCCCCGCTTGGCGGTGGGTCCGAGTCTAAATTAGTGGAAATTTCTTGTCCATTGCAAAGAATCACACTTCCCCCTGATCCCATCACCTCCCTCATCTTTGACCCGTTTGAAGAACTCCTCTGGACCGGCACCACACAGGTCCTACGCAACAAGTCTCCTCTATTGACCTGGGTGGTTTTTTTCTTTAGGGGAAGATCACGAGCACCTTTTTCCCCTGTCACGATGTATATTCTTCGTTTAATGCTCACGGGTCGGAGACGCGCCACGGTGAACGATCCACTGACGTGCGACACACTGATGTTCGCCAGCTCTCTGTCAACCAGCGAGGTCTGTCGGCAATTCACTGATTGGCACCATTTCTCGTGGCGCCCTTCGTCTTCTCGTGTTCCTGCAGGTGTCGTAAGTCTTAGCGGGGAACTCGTTCGGTTCCACGATCGCGGTGGCGTCTTGTTGGCATCGTACAAAAAGTCTGTGCCCATCCACCGCTCCGCGACACTCAATTGCGAATGCAGCCAAACGGAGCCCCGCGCATTCGAATTGCGCTCTCTGGTGGCCCAGGATATGGGACACGTCTTCTTGGGGTCTGACGACGATTCGCTCTGGGGCCTCGACCTCGAGACCGGGACCGTCTCAGGCCAGGCCCGTCCGACACGCGCGGCACATTGCCGGCCCCCCAACCGTGCCTCGAGGCCCTCTCTTCACCGCTCGATCTCGCACATGCGGCGGGGGGCGATTCTTGTGTGCAGCTTCTCATCGGACACGGAGCGGTGCTGCTGGCTCAAGAGCAGGAACACGGCCTCCTGGCCGCCGCTTCCAGCGATGGTCTGCCGTCCACCCACTGTTGCCACAGATCACCATCACCTCTTCCATGTCTCTCTCCGCCCCCTCTAGGCCGAGTGACCATTGTCGATTCTCGGCAGCCTCAAATGCCCCTCCTCCACCCGTTGCACGCGCACGAGGGGATCTCATCGATCGCTCTCAAGGAGGAATACCTTGCCACCTGCGGATGGATCTCGGGCGCGTCTGTCATTCCTCCATGATTTCGGCGGGCCGTTAATTGGCAATCCCGACTCGGCCCTCGGCCTCGCGTTTCGTTACGCGGTTTCTAGGAGCGGCATGCAGCTGGACCCTGCCGTGAAGGTGTGGGACCTGCGTTACATGGGCGCTGCCCTGAGCGCCCCGCTCTTGCAGTTGCCCTTCCCCGGCCCCTCTTTGGTCGCCTTCAGTCCGCACGATGGGTCTGCATCCGCCAACGAACGCAGGATGCGTGGTCTTGGCGGTCACGCACCGATGCTCATTGACAACCGGTTCTGTTTCACTGGCGATGATGGGGGCGATGATGGACTCGGATGGGACGCAGCCTGTCGCTGCTGGCTGTTGGCGTTCAGACGCCCCTCCAGTTGTTCGACATCCAAAAGGGCACAATCGCGCGCCTCTTCGAGGTCGGCTGCCCTTCCCTCTCCAGACCCGGCCTGATTCGCTGGGTTTCTCCCCCACCCGCCTCTGCTCACCCACAGCAGCCGCCGCAGCCGCAGCACGGCGCCATGACCACCATGCCGAGTTGTATCTGCTTCGCCTCGACTGGCGACCTGATTGCCATGGGCGACACGGGTGGCACCATCACCCAGGTCTGGTCGGCTGACCGTCAGACGCACCCGCCCTCGCTCTCTTTGCTGGGCCTTGCCCTTCCCCCTCCCCCCTCCTCCTCCCTCCCTCCCTCCCTCCATCCATCCATCCATCCCTCCCTCCCCCCCTGATCTTCCTTTGCTTTCCGTCGGCCATGCAGTGGAATACGCGTACATCGCCCTCCCACCCCCGGGTGGCAGTGGGGCCGGGCGGCTTGATCATCGAGAAGGGCCGCGAGAGTGCCGGGAGTGGCGGGCCAGCCACCCCGAGCCCTCATCCACCGTCGTCATCACCGTCACCGTCGCCTCCCCCCAACGGATCACGGCCCCGCTCACCCGCCAAGGGGGAACCGCCCCTGCGCGTGAACGCCCGGCCCGGAAAGATCCTCGGGGTGGCGCCTCGGTTGGCGCCCCTCCCCACCGAGCCCGAGTGGGAAATGCCGGCCCGCCTCAGGCTCCGCCTGGCCCACGTCCACGTCGCCCCGCCAGCTCCCCCCGCTGCCGAGCCTTCTCCCACCTCCCCCAAAGCCACGGCCCCAACCCCAGCGCCGCCGGCACCGGCAGCCGAGGGACGGCCCACCCGGACAGGGAAAGTCCCCGGCAAGAGCAAGGGCCCTTCGGCTTCCCCGGTGCCCGCCCTGCCCGGGATGGACGGGTTGTCCAGGTCCGCCCCCCCCGCCGGCCCGCCTCCGCCTCACCGATGCGCTTCGTCGCTCCTTGCCGATCGTTGGGGGCCTCGGGTGGTGGCGCAGCTCGCTGGCGGTGGTGCCGCTCATGTACCACAACGGCCAGCTGGGTGGCATCCCCGAGCTGCCGCCCCTCGCCCCCGCCCCTGACATCTCCGATGGCGCCGGCGCCGGCGCCGACCCAGCTCCCACCGCCGCGGGTGTCTCGATATCCACCCCAGCGGCGGAGGGAGACATTGCAGCCAGTCTGCCCTCAGCCCTCTCGGAGCACGCCACATCACCGGGTCCCCCCACCCCCGAGGCCCGCCGGACCTCGCCTGCCGCCGAGCCGCCTCGCACGCCCGCAACATCGGAGCACGCACCGCCCGGCGAATCGCCGGCCCCCCCGGCCAGCCCTTCCCCCGTGCCCTGTAATTCATCTCCGACGCCCGACCGCAGCCCCAGCCCCAGCCCGATCCCGGGCCTCGTGAGCACCCCGTCGAACGCCGCGGCCATGCGGGACGGGCGCCAGCTCGCCATCATACGGACGCTGGTGCCACGTTTTCTGGTGCCCCCAGCTCTGGGGGCCGCCCTGCTGGGTCTGGAGCGCGGGACCCTCTCCGTATGGACGCTGCCTCCGGAGCGCTTCCGCCACACGGTCGGGACGGCCCCCCTGCGGGTGGACGCCTCCATGATGGCGTGCATGAAGCAGTCCGACTTCGTCGGGTGCGTCCTCAAGTCCGACCTGGAGGCCCTCCGTCTCTCTGAGGTCCGCCGCAGCCCGTTCGTGTGGTCCCTGCCCTGTACATGTTTCTCCTCGTCGCGTGATGGCTGACCCATACGCTGCCGCCCGTGCAGGCCGTGGTGCCTGCCCACTACCGGCCGGTGGTGACACCCGACGAGCGGCTGCCGGCCGAGAGCGAGGCGGCCCAGGCGGCCCAGCAGCTCAACCCGACGCCGCTGGCGGGCCTCCAGAACGGCATGCCGGGCGACTTCCTCGGCGCCCTGGTGCAGCTCCTCTACTACTTGGAGCCCCTGCGGGCCTTCGTGCTGACCCACCGCTGCTGCTTCCGGCCCACCTGCCTCACCTGCGAGCTGGGCTTCCTCTTTCGTCTGTCTTGCCGGCCCCGGCCCCCGGCCTCGCGCCTCATGTCGGAACTCGTTTCGCCCGCAGACATGCTCGACACGACCTCCTCGGCCAGCGCCGCCCCGCGCAACTTCCTGCGCTTCTGCCGCCAGCTGGCTGCCGGTCCGCCTGCGAACCCGCACGAGCCTGGCCTCCCGCTCTGAATTGGGGTTGACACATGCATGGACCGGGGTGCGGGGTGCGGATGCGGGGTGCGGATGCGGGGTGCGGATGCGGGGTGCGGGTGCGGGTGCGGGTGCGGGTGCGGGTGCGGGTGCGGGTGCGGGTGCGGGTGCGGGTGCGGGTGCGGGTGCGCGTCCAGCCGACCCCACGTGGATGGCCGTCTACACGTCTCGATCGCTGGCCCGCAGCCCGGCCCCCACGGGGTCCGACGCATTGTCGATGATGCTCCACCAGCAGCCCTCGTCCAGCGCCGGCTCGGCATCGGCCCCCACATCCATCTCCGCCTCCGCCTCCGCCTCGTCCTCTGCATCGGCTCGCGCCCCGGCCCTGACTTCGGCCGCCTCGGCCACTGCCGGTGCCGCCTCGACAGCGGGCGAGGGCGCCCCCCCCGCGCCCACCTTTCCGTGGTCGCTGGGGCCTCGCGTCACCCAGGCCTGCCGGGCCCTCTTGGAGCGGCTCCACGGTGACTTCTACTCGGGCCCCGCCCGTGCCGACAGTCCGTTCGCTGGGGATGGGGATGGGGATGGGGATGGGGATGGGGATGGGGATGGGGATGGGGATGGGGATGGGGATGGGGATGGGGATGGGGATGGGGATGGGGATGGGGATGGGGATGGGGATGGGGATGGGGATGGGGATGGGGATGTGGGCCCGCACCCGCGGCATTGGCTCACCGCCTCTCCTCCCATATCCTCGCTTTGCTTCGTCCCGCCGCCCAGCGAGCCCCATGACGCTGCTGTTCGCCTTCCCCACCCAGACGCGGATCTCGTGCCCCCGCTGCGGCCTCGACGCCCAGCACCCCGGCTCCAATTGCATCCTGGTCTGTCCGCGCGCCCACCCTCACCCAGGGACCTCTCTGCCGCCCGCGGCCTGCTCTCATGTTCGTGGGCGGGCGGGCGGGCGGTGTTTGTCGAGCGCAGTCGATCCCCACGCTGGCCGCCCCGTATGTTCCGCCGCCCACGACCCCCACGGCAGCTGCCGCCCCCACCAAAGGCGCCCTGCCGTCGGCCCACTCGGCCCAGTCGGCCTCGTCAGCCCAGTCGGACCAGACCCCACCGCCCCCCTCGGGCCCGCGCCCCGACCTCCCTGATGCCCCGGCGACGCCCCCCACCAGCGCCCCCGAGGAGGGCGGGCCCCCGCAGCCCACCCCGGGCAGCTTCGCCGCTGCACTCACTTCGGCCTTCCGCGAGAGCCCCCCCCAGCCGGCCTACTGCGAGCATTGCTGCAACTGGTGCGCCAAGATGGCCGTGGCCAACGGCGTCATGGGGCCCCCGCCCCCGGCGCCGCCCCCGCCCTACTACGTCCCCCCCGTGCTGCTGGTCTCGTGCTGGGGCGCATCGCCCGCCCGTCCCGAGGGCCCCCAGGCGTCCGCCGACAAGTCGCCTTGTCCGCGTCCCTCCCGCCCCTCCCGCCCTCCCGCCCCTCCCGCCCTCATCCCTCCGACCCGCCTGGCCCGGGTGCTCAGAGACCAGGTTGGCTGACGCTGTGTCTGGGGTGGCCTCTGGGTTTGGGCAGGGGGCGTGGGGGCCCAGTTCCTGAGCTTCGACGAGGCCACCATCCCCGAGCGGTTCCACATGGCCCTCCCCGCCGAGCTCGTCCGCCCCGAGGGCGAGCCCCCCCGCTACCCCTGGGCGCCCACCGTCCGTCGCTGCACTCCCCGCCCCGCGATGCTGCCTGCCCCCCTTTCCCAACGAGGCCCCCCTCTTACCTCCATCCTCACCATCCCCTGGGGACCCTGCCGCCTGGGTGCAGGTGGTCGCCCAGAAAAGCGGCGCTCCGCCCAGCGCCCCGGCCGGGCTGCCGGGGGTTGGCTATGCCCTGGTGGGGGTCCTCTCGTGCGTGACCATCTGGGGCGTCTCCGCCCAGGGGGCCGTCCAGGAGACCGAGCACCTCGTCGCCCACGCTAAGGGTCCGCCTCCCGCCTCCCCTGCGCGCCCCGCTCGCCCTCGAAGCCGCTTCCCCTGCGCGCTCGTCCCGTGGGTCCCATGACGCCCCTTGTCCACGATCCCTCCCCCTGAATCGCCGTGCTTCCTCCCGGTGGGGGCGGCGGGGCCTGCAGTGATGCCCTCGTACATCCACGGCCGGCACCGGGGCCACCGGGGGGCCCAGCCGCCCCCCGAGGCGGTGCCCTTCGACCCGCTCAACCCCGAGGGGGCCTGGTACCTCTTCAACGACATGCGCGTCGCCCCCGCGGCCCTCTCGGAGGTGCTCCGCTTCGAGCGCTGGAAGGTCCGCCTGCCTCCCGCTGCTCCGAACGACGCTCACGCCCTCTGCCCGATGCCCGATGCCATTGCCCTCCCCCTGTGCGCAGCGGCCCGTGCTGCTCGTCTATGCCCGCATCGACACGGCCAGCCAGTTCCTCCCCCCCTCACCTCCTCCTCCTCCTCCTCCTCCCCTCCTCCTCCTCCCTCCTCCCTCCTCCCTCCTCCCTCCTCCTCCCTCCTCCTCCCTCCCTCCTCCCTCCTCCCTCCCCCTCCCTCCCTCCTTTGCCGGGTGCAGCCGAGGTCTTTGCGGACTCGCTGCCGGCCCTGCAGTTGGCCACCCGGATCGCGGCCCCCGCCCGGCGGCGCCACCGAGCCGACGAGCCGGGCAGCCGATTCACCAGCCCCGAGCTGATCAAGGCCCTCCACGCCCCCACCGATCACATCAGGTCCGCCCCGCCTCCCCTCCTTCATCCGCCTCCGCCTCCGCCTCTGCTCCTCGACTGCCGGGCGCTGCGCTGGTGGGGACGGCCCGAGTCGCTCACCAAGCGGCGCCCCCGGCGATCCTGCCCCACCCGCTGCTCAGGAGCGCCCACCCCCCCGAGCCGGTGCTTCTGCCCGACGGGACGATCGTCAGGCCGCGTGTGGACCCGTTCTTCGTGCCCCCGCCCGGCTCCCTGGTGGCCCTCGACGCCGAGTTCGTCAAGCTGGTCGAGGTCCGCCCGCACCCCCCTGCCTGGCCCCCTGCCCGCCCGCCCGCCCGCCCGCCCGGTGGCGGCGCTCCCGCCCCGCAGGCGACTCAACAATGCCCTCCGCCCCCTCCCGACCGATTCTGACAGGAGGATGGCCTGGCCCGTTCCCAGCCGCTCCCCCAGCGGGGCGGCAAGGGTGCTGGGGGGCCCTCGGGGGGCGCGGGCTCGTCGGCCATACTCTCGGCGGGCCCCTCGGCGGCGGGCGGCCCGGGCAGCGGCGGCCCGGGCAGCAGCAGCAGCAGCAGCAGCAGCCTGCCGCCGGGGCTGGTCAGCGCCCAGAGCCAGAGCAACCTGCTCTCGGTGGGCCGCGTCTCGGTGGTGCTGGGCGAGTGGCCCTTCCGGGGGGTGACCTACATGGACGAGTATATCGCCCACCACCCGGCCCAGGTGGCCGACTACCTGACGGACGTCTCGGGGCTCTCGGCCTCGGACCTGGACCAGTCGCGCCCCACCCGGGCCCTGACCAACCTCAAGGCCGTCTACCTCAGGCTACGCTGCCTGGTCGACCGGGGCTGCGTCTTCGTCGGCCACAACATCCGCAAGGACTTCGCCGTCATCAACATCGCCGTCCCCGACGCCCAGATCCGCGACACGGCCGAGCTCTTCAGGCTCCGCGACCGCCGGTCCGCCCCCATGCCCGCCCCCTCTGGCGGGTTTCATCCCCTCTGGCGGGTTTCATCCCCTCTGGCGGGTTTCATCCCCTCTGGCGGGTTTCATCCCCTCTGGCGGGTTTCATCCCCTCTGGCGCCTTCCTGGACCCTCACGGGTTTCCATCGCCTCGGGTGTTCCGTCGTCGGGCTCCGTTGCTGCTGCCTGGTGCGGCGTGCTGGTGGCGGGCGTGCTGTGCAGGTACTTCTCGCTCAAGTTCCTGGCCCACCACGTGCTGCAGAACAGCGTGCAGGGCGGCACGCACGACTCGATCGAGGATGCCGTGACGGCCCTGGACCTGTTCCTGTACTACGAGGCCTTCACCAGACCGCCCATCCCCCGCGGCCTCCCGCCCGCCGACGGGTCTGCCGCCCAGCAGCCCCAGCCCCAGCCGCAGCAGGGCGGGGCCGTCGTCAGGCGGCCCATGCCCCAGGGCCCTGGGTGGCCACACGAGGCCGAGTGCGGACCGGCGGCCCCCCAGCCGGGCGACCTGGAGGCGCTGCTGGAGCACCTCTACGCGGTGGGCAAGCGGGACAACTGGCAGGTCATCGCACCCACGCCCAGCCCCAGTCCGCCCCCATCATCCCGGACGCCGCCCCCGGCTCGGACGCCCTCGCCGCCCACGCCCCACTCGGCCAGCAGCAGCGCGGCATCGCCCACCCGGCCGAGCCGCTCGCCCGTGCCCCTCGAGGCCGCCGCCCCCATGGGCTCCATCCTGGGCCCCGCCGCCCCCTTTATGCCGCCCCCCTCGCCGCCCCTCGCGCCACCCCCACCCCCACCACCCCACCACCCCCACCACCCCACCACCCCCACCGCCGCCTCCTCCATCCCCGCCGCCGCCCGCCCCCCGCGACCGTCCCGGAGCCCCCGGGCGGGCTGGTGGACCCGTCGGTGCTGGTGGGCTGCTTCTCGGGGCCGGCCTTCAGCGACCTCTCGGACGAGAGCTTCGACGGCGAGGCCGACGGGGACGGCCCCTCGGACGGGCTGGACCCCATCACCCGCAGCCTGCTGGCCCGCCTGCTGGCCGCCCCGTCCCCGACCCCAGCCCCCACCACCCCGGCCCCGGCCCCGGCCCCCGCAGCCTCAGCTGCCTCCGCTGCCCGGCCGACGGGCAGCCGCAGCCCCACGGGGAACGGGACCCGCTGGCGATCCTCCTCGGGCAGAGCGACCCGACCCTGCCCTCCCCACCAGCCCTCCCCGCCTCCTCCTCCTCCTCCTCCTCCTCCTCCTCGGCCGGCCGGCCAGCCCGCACCGGGGGCACCAACACGACAGACATCCCCGCCCCCTCCGGCTGGGGCAGCGCCGCCGCCAACCAGCAGCCCCGCACACAGCAGCAGCAGCAGCAGCAGCAGCCCAGCGGGGGCCGCTCCTCCAACCCGCGGGGCTCTGGCCGCCTGCCCTCGGGGCCCGGGCGCTCCCTCCACGGGGGCGGCTCGGCACCCGGCGGGCCGCGCAGCGCCCCGGCCCCCAGCGGCGGGCCCTACCCGGGGGGCCGCTCCTCGCGCCCCTCGGCAGGCCCACGGGCCGACGCCCGGGGCGGCTCCTCGGCGCGCCCTGCCCCCAGCCGGGCGGCCCCGCCCCCGCGGCAGTTCGTGTGGGACGAGAGCCCGTCCCCCTGGGGGCCCCAGTCCTGGGAGGACGACTGGTCGGCGGCCGCTCCCGCCCCGCCCGGCCGCTCCGCCCGATGAAGGGCCCCCCGCCTGCCCACGAGCGCATGTGTGAGTAATCCTCGGACCAGCCTAACAGGCTATTCACTGGATCAAGCAGTGTATGAATGGGGGGGGGGGGGGGGGAGGGGGGGGAGGAGGCGAGGTGGTCCGATAGCTGGACGGGGTATAACCGAGGTGGTGGTCGTATTATCGACATCACCAGTAATAGTCGTCGTAGTCGGAGGGGGCAGATGGGGTGGATGGGTGGGCGCGGCAAGGGCTGCGAGGCGATCCATTGCGCCCGGAAGCGCAATCGGCCGCCTCTCAGGGCCTGGCGGATGGCCATCAGCGGCCACGCGGCCCCGCAGCACCCGCCCGTTCCGCCACCGCCTACAACTCCACCGACTCCAGCGCCTGGATGGCCATCGCCGCCACGCCATCATCATCGCAGGGGTCCGTCTGCCCGCCGTTCTGCGGCCCCTGGTCCCCGAGCAGCTCGTTTGGAAAGCGATTGAAGGGCGATTCCCGGGGGAGCCAAATGGGCGCAGTGTGGATCAGCGAACCCCCGCTCCCCGAGGCCGTTTCCGGGAGGTCGGGCGGTCCGTCGGCATCGCTCCTTGCTGCAGCAGGGGCATGGACCACTGGAGGGCCCCTACAAGGGGCACCGCCACCCGGCGCCCCGCCACCCGGCGCCCCGCCGTCGCCCGGTGCCCCGCCATCACCCGGTGGGCCTGGAGGCCGGTGGTCCGCCGGAGGACCACCAGGAGCCGCAGGAGGAGCCCCCCCACGGGCCTCAGGCAGAGGTGGGGCACCGGCCCCGAGGCCCCGCTGCTCGTGCCGAACAGCCCACACGCACCCAAAGGCCACACGCCCAAAGCCCAAAGCGAACAGCCCACACATGCCCAAAGCCCAAAGCCGGGTTCATGATGGTCCAAGTGCCCTCGGGGAGGCATGCCCATGAGCGGGGGACCACCCGAATGCCCATGAGCGGGGGACCACCTGAATGTCCATGAGTGGGGGACCACCTGAATGTGCGCTGGGCGGCAGGGTGGCCGACCTGCCAAATGGAGCCCCACACGCCCTGGGGCTGGGGATGCTCATGGGGCTGCTCCTGGGGCTGCTCATGGGGCTGCTCATGGGGCTGCTCATGGGGCTGCTCATGGGGCTGCTCCTGGGGCTGCTCCTGGGGCTGCTCCTGGGGCTGCTCCTGGGGCTGCTCCTGGGGCTGCTCCTGGGGCTGGGGCTGGGGCTGGGGCTGGGGCTGCTCATGGGGCTGCTCCTGGGGCTGCTCATGGGGCTGCTCATGGGGCTGCTCATGGGGCTGCTCATGGGGCTGGGGCTGGGGCTTGGGCTGCTCCTGGGGCTGCTCCTGGGGCTGGGGCTGGGGCTGCTCATGGGGCTGCTCCTGGGGCTGCTCATGGGGCTGGGGCTGGGGCTGCTCATGGGGCTGGGGCTGCTCCTGGGGCTGCTCCTGGGGCTGGGGCTGGGGCTGGGGCTGGGGCTGCTCATGGGGCTGCTCATGGGGCTGCTCATGGGGCTGCTCATGGGGCTGCTCATGGGGCTGCTCATGGGGCTGGGGCTGGGGCTTGGGCTGCTCCTGGGGCTGCTCCTGGGGCTGGGGCTGGGGCTGCTCATGGGGCTGCTCCTGGGGCTGCTCATGGGGCTGCTCATGGGGCTGCTCATGGGGCTGGGGCTGGGGCTGCTCATGGGGCTGGGGCTGCTCCTGGGGCTGCTCCTGGGGCTGCTCCTGGGGCTGGGGCTGGGGCTGCTCATGGGGCTGGGGCTGGGGCTGCTCATGGGGCTGCTCCTGGGGCTGCTCCTGGGGCTGCTCCTGGGGCTGCTCCTGGGGCTGCTCCTGGGGCTGCTCCTGGGGCTGGGGCTGGGGCTGGGGCTGGGGCTGCTCCTGGGGCTGCTCCTGGGGCTGCTCCTGGGGCTGGGGCTGGGGCTGGGGCTGGGGCTGCTCCTGGGGCTGCTCCTGGGGCTGCTCCTGGGGCTGCTCCTGGGGCTGCTCCTGGGGCTGCTCCTGGGGCTGCTCCTGGGGCTGGGGCTGGGGCTGGGGCTGGGGCTGCTCCTGGGGCTGCTCCTGGGGCTGCTCCTGGGGCTGGGGCTGGGGCTGGGGCTGGGGCTGCTCCTGGGGCTGCTCCTGGGGCTGCTCCTGGGGCTGCTCCTGGGGCTGCTCCTGGGGCTGGGGCTGGGGCTGGGGCTGGGGCTGCTCCTGGGGCTGGGGCTGCTCCTGGGGCTGCTCCTGGGGCTGGGGCTGCTCCTGGGGCTGGGGCTGGGGCTGGGGCTGGGGCTGCTCCTGGGGCTGCTCCTGGGGCTGCTCATGGGGCTGCTCCTGGGGCTGCTCCTGGGGCTGCTCCTGGGGCTGCTCCTGGGGCTGCTCCTGGGGCTGGGGCTGCTCCTGGGGCTGCTCCTGGGGCTGGGGCTGGGGCTGGGGGATTGCGGCCACGATGGGGGAGGGGGCGCACAGGACGGGCGGGGCGTCCGGCGTGGGCTCGTCCGTGGACGTCGAGCTGCGAACCAGCAGAGCGGGGTCATGGAGGTCACCCCGCTGCCCCAGGAGCGGTGGGGGCGACAGACCGGACCCCGCAGCTCCCCAGCCCGCACAGCAGGCATTCCTCGACATCGGCACAAGTCTTGTGCCCTGCGGGTGCCAATCCGCGGCCCATGCCGCAAAGATGAGCTGTGCCGGCATGGGAAAGTGTTGGAGCGGACCGCACTTGAAGCTGACGGGCTCGTCGACCAGGGGCCGCAGACACGCCATGCAGAGCCGCAGCAGCCGGATCACCATCCAGAAGAAACCGGCAGAGAGATGGATCCCTCCCTTTTTTCCTTGAGGCCGAACCAGTGGGTTCGCACCGCAATCCACGCAGTCGTCCTTCGCTGCGGTCGAAGGAATAATCGTCGGTGACTTTTTCTTCAGGTCATTTGAAACCTCTCTGTCAGCATACTCATCCTAATGTTCAGCGTGAGAATTCGATAACTGACTTTCAATCGACTCACAGACCCAAGTCGACGTGACATCCTTTTTCGAGACTGATTGTCTGTTCACGCCTTCTTCCGTGAAAAGTCGTCAACTTGGCGCTAAAACGTTTTAACAGACCGCCCATGCTCTTGGGGGAATTTTCGGATGGTTGACTTGAGAAGGCCTCGAATCGATCTTGGGGGATCTCTGCCGACACCTTTAAAAACAATGTTCCATCGAGATGAAATCTCAATCGGTGAATTCATCAAACCTTGTTCTCTGGTGGTGATGGAGCGCCCATTCCGAAGGATTCGCCAGTCGTCGTTGCAAACACCCAAGACACCCGGCAAGTGAGACCGCTGTAAAGATGGCAGGTGGCTCCGATCGGGGTCTTTTGGCCAGACGCTGAAACGTGAGCTGCTGCGATTCCCCACCCCTGACAGGTCTATATTCTCGATGTCCTCGATGTTCTCGATCATCCGATTTTCAGCCGAAATTCGGTCTCTGGTATCTGTTATTTGCATCAGCGATGAAGGAGTTCGGCGAACGAGTGGTAATGCAAGGGAGCCGGGGTGGGCGGTACCGGGGTCCCTGCCAGAGCCCGGGGGGTGCCGGCGTCGAGACTCCCCGGGCCAGGTGGACCTCGGGCGGGGATGTCGACCGACCGAGGGGAGGTGCCCGCGGGGGCCTCCGGCCTGGGGGCCGACGGCGAGGGGGTCGATGGGGCGGCCAGGACGGGCGTGATGCGCCGAGTGCGGGTGCGGACGGGCCCCAGGCCCTCGTTCTCCTCCCAGTCGTAGTTGGCGTCGAGGAAGGCGCCCCGGGCCTCGGCCTCCTCCCCGGCAGCCTCCTGGCGGCCCCCGGGCGACGGCGAGTGGGACGTCCGGTGGACGCCGCCCTGAGGCCGGCCGTGCGGGCGGCCGTGCAAGTGGCGCCCGTGGCTCGTCGAAGCCTGGGCCGGGGCCTGGGGGCTCGGCGAGCGGGCCTTGTGGGCCGAGGGCGGGGGCGGGGGCGGGGGCGGGGGCGGGGGGGGGAGAGGACTCCCTGGCGGCGGCCGCACCCGGGGGCGGGAATGGCTCCCCCCGGCTGGGCGAGGGCGCGGTCGGGCCGGCCGGTGGAGGGTGGCGGCACGGGGAGCCGGGTGGGTGGCCAGGGCGGGAGCGGCCAGGAGGCCCGGCAGGGACTGCGGGCTGGCCGCGGGGCTGCCCGAGGGGGCCGGCGGGGCGGGGGCCGGCTGCATGCGGGCAGCCAGCGGCAACTCGGCACCGGCGCCCAGGGGCCCCGTCCCAGGCAGCCCGAAGGACCGTCCTGCACGACCCATGGGGGCGAGGCGGAGGATGTGCGATGGTGTGATGAGCAGCAGCATCCCGGCCGAGGGGCCGCCAGGGGGTGGGAGTCGAGAGCCCGCCAGGGGGTGGGAGTCGAGACGGCTGCGGCTGCGCGAGAGGGGCAGGACGGGGGGGGGGGGGGGGGGGGGGCAGGGCTGCAGACACGGCGCCGGGGGGCGGGGGGGCAGCCTGAGACTCGTCGTCGGCCAAGGCGGCCAGGGACCGCGGGGCGGGCAGCCCCACGTGGTGCACCTGCGCCCCGCCCGTCAGCGGCAGCCACAGCCCGGATGAGGTGGGGGACGCGTGAAGCGGGGCGGGCGAGGCTGTGGGGCAGGCGGTGGGTGGGCGAGGGCGTGCTGGAGAGGAGCGTGCGCTGCGTGCGGGGCGGCGGATGGACGGCTGGTGGCTGGTGGCTGGTGGCTGGTGGCGGACCCTGACGAGGTCCTCGGCGGTGACGGTGCCCACGAGGCGGCCGCCCTGGATCACCACAAGCGCCGACACGCTCAGCGTCTGGAAGATCTCGTACACTTGGTCCTGCGCACCCCCAACGGGCGGCGGGGAGAGGATGGGTCCACCCACAGCCAGGCAGGCAGGCGCCCAGCCAGCCAGTCACCCAGAGACCCAGGGCGGGGCGGGGGCGGGGGCAGGGGCAGGGGCGGGGCGGGGCGGCGGACGAGGGGCGTGTCGGCGCCGATGCAGATGAGGGCCTTCTCGAGGCTGCCCTCCAGCCGGATGGGCTCGTCGGGGGCCGCCCCGCCTGGGCGTGCTCCTCGGCCCTGCCCAGCCCCCCCCCCCCCCCCCCACACACACACACACACAAAGCGCCCCAGCCGTCAGCGACCCACCCGAGCCAGCGCACAGCCCCGACCCCCGGCCCCCGGCCCCGGCCCCGGCCCCGGCCCCGGCCCCGGCCCCGGCCCCCGGCCCCCGGTCCCGACCCCCGGCATCGGCCGGATGGGAGGGCGGGAGGCCGAGAGGCCAGGGCAACAGCATGGAGGGGCGTGGAGGGGCGGGGGGCCGCGAGCGGACAGGATGAGGAGGGCGGCCCGCTTGGCGATGCCTAGCAGGACGCCCGTGTGGGCGCTGGTGACGGGCAGGCACCAGGCGAAGTTGCCGTAGAGCAGCTCCCGCAGCCGGGCGGCCGTCAGGGGGCTCGGGATGGCCCGCAGGTCGGCCGACATCACCGCAGCCGCCGTCAGCAGCCGCGTCTGGGGCGGCGGGGCCGGGTGCACGTACGGCACGGCCCCCTGCGCCCCCACCAGCCACCCGCCCGCCCACCGCCCCGCACCCGATCGGGTCGGGCCGGCCCCAGGGACGAGGCTTGGCGGGCAGTGCAGGCAGTGCAGGCAGTGCAGGCAGTGCAGGCAGTGCAGGCAGTGCAGTGCAATGCAGGCAGTGCAGGCTTGGCGGGCAGTGCAGGCTGGCGCAGGGCGCAGGGCGGTGGCACATGGTGCGTGGGGTGCGTGAGGTGGTGCGTGGTGGGGTGCGGGCCTCCTCGTGTTGGAGCCTGTCGAGGGACGAGCCGCCGAAGAGGTCCATCAGGCCGCACGAGACGGTCGCGGCCAGCAGCAGGGGCGGCACCAGCAGCGGGCAGCGGGTCATCTCGGCCACCAGGACCACCCCACCAGCGGCAGCCGGGTCACCGCTGCCCATCCACCCACCCCACCAGCCCACCCCAGCCCACCCCAAAGGACCGTCGGTCGCACCACGGCTGAGCGCCACGGAGGCGGGGCCAAAGAGGGGCGGGGCCAAAGAGGGGCGGGGCCAAGAGGGGCGTGGCCAAAGAGGGGGCGCGGGGGCGGGGCGGACCGGTGAAGAGGGAGCATGCCCCCATGGCCGCGAAGAGGAAGGGCTGTGCCGAGGCCTCCTCGTAGAAGGGCAGCCGCCCGTCTGTCGACCCGCCCCCCAGGCCGCCAGGCCCGGAGAAGGGGGGGGGGGGGGGGGGGTGAAGGTGAGGGTGCCGACGGGCCCGCGGGCCCCGGCCCGCAGGCGCAGGGCGGGGGCGGGGCGCGGACCGTCGGGGAAGAAGAGGCGGGTGCCCCAGGCGAGGTGGCCGTCGATGGCCAGGTAGCCGAAGAGCCGCCCGAAGGCCGCCCCCAGCAGCAGCAGCGGCACCTGGCAGGACCCACCCAGCAGCGAGGCCACCCCACGGGCACGGGGCGGATCGGGCGGATCGGGCGGATGGGCGGATGGGCGGATGGGCGGATGGGCGGATGGGCGGATGGGCGGATGGAGGCTGTGCGCTCTGTGCGGACCAGGCAGCCGCCGGGTGTTGGGGGGCCGTAGGCGAGGGTGGACAGGCCCAGCTGGGCCACCACGTACAGGCTCAGGTTGGTGTACGACATCCTGCCCGCCCCCAGGGAGGGAGGGAAAGGAGGCTCATCAGCTTGGCGTACGACACCCTGCCCGCCTCGCCCGCGGATTCAGGAAAAGCGGCTCATCAGGTTGGCAGCTCGCCACGCCCACAGGCCACAGGCCCCGCTGCCCACCAGCCGCCGCGGGGGAACGAGGGCCCCAAAGGAGATAGGGGGACAGGGGAGGGGGACAGGGGGACAGGGGGACATGGAGACAGGACAGGGGCAGGGGAGCAGGGGGTGCGGGGCGGACTGGGAGGAGCGGGCCCGCTGGGGGTCATCGATGCCGAAGAGGTCCGTCAGGGCGTACTGGGCGCTCTCGAACAGGAACGGGATGAACCTGCAGCCCCCCGTCCCGCAGCCCCACAGCCGCCATGGGGATGAGATGGTGCCGGCCTCCGGGGACGCCAGCGCGGGGGGCGGGGGATGCTGGGGCGTGGGGCAGTGTCGTGGGCGGACCACGAGGGGATGGCCGTGAGGCCGGCCAGGACGGGCAGCTGGAACCAGCAGTTCTCGTCGAAGACCAGCCGCCGCAGCCGCTGCGCCCAGTAGGCGGCCAGCCCGAAGAGCCAGCCCAGCAGCGCCCCCAGCACCCCCAGCGCCACGCACAGGCCCAGCTCGGGCCACGACCACAGCCCCGACACTGCACAGGCACAGGCACGCAGGCACAGGCCAACCGCCAACCGCCAGCCGCCAGCCGACCACCCAGCACCCAGCACCCAGCACCCAGCACCCAGCACCCAGCACCCAGCACCCAGCACCCAGCACCCAGCACCCAGCACCCAGCACCCAGCACCCAGCACCCAGCACCAGGGCAGAGCCGGTCCGGTGGGCGGCCAGCCAGCGAGTCCCGAGATGGAGCCAGGGATGGAGGGAGCCAGGGGTGGGGCAGTGGGGGGTGCCACTGGGGGGGAGGGCCGCTGGGTGCGGGGGGGCGCGGACTGGGGACGGGCTGTGCGAGGGAGGACACGCCGAAAGCGCCCGTCCAGTCGGGGTCCATGAGCCCCGTCAGGGCGAAGGCCGTCACCAGGCTCACCGCCACCCCCCAGAAGAACCGCAGCGAGTCTCTGCGACCCACACGCCGCCCCCCCACACGCCAGGCCGTGGCACCGGATGAGAATGGACGTGACAGGTGTTGGGGGGCAGGCCGCTTGGGCAGGGGCGCCGGGTGGGAGTGGCGGCGGACCTGAGGGCGAGCCTGCGGCCGGCGAGCTCCTCGAAGACGAAGAGCACCCCCGCCAGGGGCGCCCCGAAGCAGGCCGTGGCCCCGCAGGCGCACCTGCAGCCGCCCCACAAGCGCCCCCCCACCGTCAGGCCAGCCGCCCACCGCCCACCGCCAGGCCAGCCGCCCGACCATCGGAGGGCCCAAGCGGGCGGGCCGGGCATGGAGGTGGGGAGAGGGGGGGGGGGCACGGACCCGACGAGGACGTACTGGCGGAGGCTCTGCTCGCCGGGGCCGCCCAGGGCCCGCCCGATGTAGCGGCCCACCGTCCCTGCGGCCCAGGCAGCGGCAGGGGCAGCGGCGAGGACGATCGTGGTGGTGTGAGTGCCCCTGATATGCGGGCTTTGCCTCGCGTGGGCGGAGGGATGGCGGGGGTGCGGACCGCCCGCGACGATGAGGACGGTCTCCTTGTCCACCTTGACGCCGCCCCCCACGATCAGGGCCGTCGCTGCGAGCACCCCCAGCGCCCAGCCCGCCCAGCCGCAGCCCGCACCCCGTGGCCGCAGATCAAACGGGGCATCCGCGGTGCGGCGCCCGTGGGCGTGGCGTGGCGTGGCGTGGCGTGGCGTGGCGTGGCGTGGCGTGGCGTGGCGTGGCGTGGCGTGGCGTGGCGTGGCGTGGCGGGACGTTGGCGTGGCGTGGCGGGGCGGGGCGGGGCGGGGCGGGACGTGGCGGGACGGACCGAGGAGTCGCACCGCCAGGGCGAGCAGGCCTGCCCGGCCCTCGAACGCCCGCCGCAGCCGGAGCACGTCATGGCTGTAGGAGATGCCCTCGAAGGCCCCCGTCCCGTCGGCGGGGGCGGCCTCGCCCGGGGCCGGGCCGGAGGGGCCCTCGGCGGGGGCGGCCAGGAGGGGCACCTTGGGGTCGAGCAGGTCCGACCCGACGCCGAAGGCCCCGCCCCCGTCGGGGGCTGTGGGCTCCCCGTTAAGGCTCAGGGCGGCCCCGCCGGTGGGGACGGCCCCCGGCTGGGTGGGGGCCCCCTTCCGGCGCCGCTTCTTGTCCTTGCCGTCCTTGCCGTCCTTCTCCTTATCCTTGCCGTCCTTCTCCTTCCGGCTCCGGGCCGCGCCCCGCTGGGCCATCTTCCGGCTCCACAGGCTGCCCGGGCCCGCCAGGGCCCCCGTGTGGAAGCGGTCGCGTGAGCCGCGGATGACGTCGAGGCGGGCAGTGGGGGGGCGCGGCGGGGGTGCAACGGCGGACCTGGTGGTGTAGCGGGCGGCCCGCTCGGGGAGGCGGTGGTTCTCGTAGCCGGCCACGTAGGCCTTCAGGGGCGGCAGGGCCGGGCCGGCGGCTTCCATCGAGAGGAACTGGATCAGCGCCCCCGCCACGAAGCTGCCCCCGCCCCCCAACAATGAGAGGGATCAGCGCCCCCGCCACGAACCCCCGCACGCACGGGCCCAACGGGCGGGACCGCTCCTCCTTCTCGCGACCCGCCTTTCTCATGGTTCTCTCTACACCAGACATGACGCTCCCAAAGGGGGCGAGCGGCGATGCAGGGCAGACCTGGTGAGCATGGCGAAGGTGACCCAAGTGATCATCGCGTAAGCGGTGGGGAACCCGTAACTTTGCAGGACCGTGGACATCTGGGTACGGAAATACGCCACCCTATAGACACACCAATGACAAGGTCAGAAAGGGCGCCGCCGCGGGGTCCGCTGACCGGTTGGAGAGCCACGAGATGGAGACCACAAGGAGCGCGGTCACGAGGCCGATCAAAAAATCAATAGAAAAAAATTTAAAGCTATTGTGGTATGAATTTGCATAGAACCACCGCGCAGAAGAGCAGCAGACATTTGGATTACAAAAAAAGGGAAGAATTCCCGGAAGTGCTTTTTTGTGGGGAGTGCTGCCGGAACATCACCACGGAACGAAAAATCAGGTCCCGGGGTTGCCACTGCTGGATCCCATTCGTTCTCTGCCTTCCACAAGACGCGGAAGCGAGCCCACATGACCGACACAGCCCGCCTTCCCTGTTTGGTGATGAACGTCTCGCCGGCGAGGAACGATGCGTGGGCAGGACGATGGGCATTTGCGAGACAGTGGCAGGGAAGGACCGCAGAATAATGCTCGGAAAAGATATATGGAGTGGTGGGGGTGGTGGAATGATGGTGGTGGAATGATGTTGGTGGAAGACCTTTTCTATTTGCAATTGCTCATTAAGGGGATGAGGTTATATCCTTACTTGAATTCAAGCGTTTGGGCTGAGTTATGAGATCATGAGAAATTGAACAAATTTTCTAAACCATCGCTCGTCCCGAGACTGTTTTCCAGAAATCCTTCTGCCTCCTCTCTGACCTTCCTTTCCTCCAGCCTTCCATGTCACCCCGGCATCCCCGATATATTATCTTCCGCGAAAGCCTTCCGCGCATTCACCACCCCGGCAAAAAAGCCAGCAAGGGTTTTCGATCAAATCGATGGACGTAGAACCACAGCCTGCAGAGCAGAAGAAGCCCGAGGAGGAAGAGCTGAATCCCGAGGATATGGGCGAGGAGGACGAGGAGCTCGATGAGGAGGCCAAGAAATACGCCGGGAAGAAGCATCTGAATGTTGTTTTCATTGGTCTGCCCACGGGTTTTCTTCTGCCCTTCTCGGCTGACCCTCGTCTTTCTTCTAGGCCATGTTGGTTTGTCAGCCCACCCCATTCCCGCCCTTTTTTTCATCACTCCTCTCAAGACCATGGCAAGTCCACGATCTCCGGCCACCTCCTTTACCTCGCTGGGGAGTCTGTTTTTCCAATGGTCCAACATTCGAACGCATTTTGTTGCATCGTGCTCCCCTCGCAGGGTCGATGAGCGGACGGTTGATAAGCTCCGCCGCGAAGCTGCTGCCCGCGGCCGCGAGTCCTGGGTTTGGGCTTCGATTCTCGATATTATTCCCGAAGAGCGTGATAAGGTCCGCAACCCTCTTCTGAGGCTTTCCCATCATTCATATATTTCTCAACCGCCACAGGGTAAGACCTGGGATTATGGTGTTGCCCACTTTACCACCGATACTCGTCGGTTCACTATGCTCGACTGCCCTGGCCATCGTGGCTTCATTCCTCACATGATCGGTGGCGCTCAGCAGGCCGATATCGGTGTTCTGGTCTGCTTTCACTGTCGCCGTCGATGAAAATCAATCATCGGTGGACCTGCTTTCTGGCCTTTCTAGGTCGTTTCTGCTCGGAAGGACGAGTTCGAGACCGGGTTCGACAACGGCGGGCAGACCCGGGAGCACGCCATCCTGGCCAAGACGGTCGGCATCCGGCAGCTCATCGTCAGCGTCAACAAGATGGACGACATCACCGTGGGCTGGAGCCAGGCCCGCTTCAACGAGATCGTCGAGCGCCTGTCGCCCTACCTGAAGCAGTGCGGCTTCGGCAAGGGAGGTCTGCCTTCGCCCCCTGCCCTCGTCGGGTCCGCGTTTGTCTCATTTCGCGCTTCTTCTCGGCGGTGGTGGCGGTGGTGGCGGCAGAGGTTACCTTCATCCCCATGAGCGGCCTCAACGGGGCCAACCTGAAGGAGCGCGTGGCCCCGGCCGAGTGCAGCTGGTACCAGGGGCCCTCGCTGATGGAGTTCCTGGAGAACATCAAGCCCCCCGAGCGGCTGGTCAGCTACCCGGTGCGCTTCCCGGTCCGGGACCGGTACAAGGACGGGGCCGCCATCAGCGTGCTGGGCAAGGTCGAGAGCGGCGTCATCCGGCGGGGCGACAACCTGCTGCTGATGCCCAACCGGACCCCCGTCGAGGTGCTGGGCGTCTTCGTGGACGCCTTCCCCGTCGAACAGGCCGAGCCCGGCGACTCGGTGCGGGTCCGCGCCGCCGCCGCCGCCGCCCCCCCCCGCACGCACGCACGCACGCACGCACGCACGCACGCACGCACGCACGCACGCACGCACGCACATAGCCCGCGCCTCCACGGCGGGCATCTCGCAACTCGGGCTCACCCCCGCCTCTCCCCCGCCTCTCCCTTCGGTCCCCCTCCAGCTCCGGGTGCGTGGGGTTGACGAGGAGCACGTGCAGGCGGGCTTCGTGCTGTGCGCCAGCGGGTCGCCCGTCCACGTGGCGCAGCACTTCGAGGCGCAGCTGAAGATCATCGAGACGCCCAGCATCATCGCCCCGGGCGCCCGGGCCCGGTTCCACTGCCACGCGGTCGAGGAGGAGGCCACCCTGGAGCACATCATCTCCGAGATGGACCCCGCCAAGCGGGTCGTCAAGAAGCGCAACCCCGTCTTCGCCCGCCAGGGCCAGACCATCGTCGGCCGGTTCTCCATCGACACGCCCCAGTGCCTCGAGACCTACGCCGAGTTCGCCCCCTTCGGCCGGTTCATGCTCCGCGTCGGCTGTCCGTCCCGCCCCCCCGCCCCCCGGCCCGTTCCATGGCCCGCTTTCCTCGCCCACGCTCACCGGTGGCTGTTTGGCGTGCTGGTTGCTGTTGGTGTTGGTGGTTGTGATTGTGGTGTGCCGGTGCAGCGGTGACGATGGGCATCGGCGTCATCACCCGTCTGCTGTCCGACGCCCCGGCCACGGCCGCCGCGGCCACGGCCACCGCCTCTGCCGCCCCGGCCACGGCCGCCGCGTCGGGCGATGCGCCCCTGCTGAACCCGCTGGGGGTGGAGATCGAGGCCCCCTGCAAGCCCGCTGCCCCCCGCGCCCCCGCCAAGGCCGCAGCCCCCTCGCCCAACCCCTCGCCGGCCCCCTCGCCCAAGCCCGCAACCCCGACGGCCCAGTCGCCCGTGGCCCCGGCCCCCAAGCCCGCAGTCCCGGCCCCCGCTCCTGCCCCGGCCCCCGCCCCCGCCCCCGCCCCGGCGAAGCCCGTCCAGATCATGCAGCGCCCCGCCCCGGCCCAGCCCGCCCCGGCCCAGGCCGCTGCCCCCGCTCCCGCCCCGGCCCAGGCCGTGGGCGGATTGCTGCCCACGCCCCCAGCCGGTCTGTCTCTCGCCACGCCCGGGCCCTCCTGCTGCCCTGCCTCTGGTCGACCTGACCTGACCCGCGGCTCTCCTCTGGGCCCCTGCTTGCAGGCGCTGCGGGCGTCTCCTCGCTGGCCTCGCGCTTCAGCAAGTTCAACGTCCACGCGACCTCCTTCCAGCCCCGGGCCGCCCCGGCGCCCCCCGGGTTCGCGCCCGCCATGGCCCCCCAGATGGCCCCTCAGATGGCCCCCCAGTACGGGTATCAGCCCCAGCCCCAGCAGTACGGCCAGCCCTACCCGGGCTTCATGCCCCAGCAGCCCGGCCAGCCCCAGCCCCAGCAGTACGGCTACCCGGGCCAGCAGTGGCCCCAGCTGCCCCAGCAGCAGACCGGCTACCCCAACCAGCGCGCTTGACTGGCGGTCCGGGACGCCCCCGACCGGGCGCCCCTCGCCACCCCTCCGTTCGGCGCCTCTGCCCCCCGGCCCGGCCCCTCCGCCCCCGTGAAGGCCGTGGCTGCCTCGGCCCCGCCCCGCCCCCGGCCCGGGCTGTAGGCGGTCTGTGAGCCGCCCAGCCCACCAGGGGGCGCCTCATCCGGCGGGGCTTCTGTCTCCTGCAGGGCCGCGCCCCCACACCCCCGGCCCATGGCGCGCAACCAGCGGCCCGCCCAGCCCCGTCCCCTGAGCTGATCCCCAGCCCGTCCCTTCTTGAGCCGGAGCCGCCTGTCCGCATCGAGTAACGCCCCGACCCGCCGGCTGTGCGCCTGCAGCCACAAGAGTCCACAAAAACGGGCAGCTCTTCGTCGTTCCGATTGGCACGGGGAAGGGAGAAGGGGGAAGGGTCGAAGGAGGAAAAGGGGAATGCGCCTCAGCTGAGGGCGATGCCGTTCTGGATGCCCGCCGGCAGCGGGTCGGTGGGCCTGAAGGGGCGCGCGAAGGCCTGCCCGTTGAGGAGGTAGTGGGCCAGGCCCTCCAGCCCCGGGGCGCCCGCCTGGGCCAGCTTGGCCAGGAGGGTCTGGAAGGTGCCCCCGTAGTCGCTGTCCAGCATGGTCACGGTCCGGGTCACCCCAGCGACCGTCACCTGCACGTCTGCGCCGCCCCAAAATGCGCCCCATCAGCCACCCCGCGGTCGTGTCGTGAGCTCGGGCGAGCCCCGGGGCCGAGCCGCCCAGCCGGAGGCAGGGAAGAGGGGTGCGGACTGTCGAAGAACTGGAGGGATATGGCGAGCGGGGAGCGGGAGGTGACGTCGAGGCAGGCCCGCGGGTTGGCCGGGTCCAGCTGCAGGCTGGGGCCCTCCAGCCGGATGGGGGCCGTCTCCCGGGCCTCGCTCTCCGCGTCCCCGGCGGGGCCCTGGTAGGGCTGCCAGGCCCCCTGGTGGTAGTACTGCACGTAGCGCTGCCGAACTCGGGCCTGTTCGGTGCCGGCGACATTCCGATCGCAGTGCTCGACCGCGAAGCGCCAGGTGAGGGGCCGTGGGATGCCCCCCGGGCCCATCACGGGCTGCGGGTCGGGAAGAGCCGACGCCCCAAGCATGTTCACAGCTGCACCGCACGGCCCCCAGAATGTGAGGCCCAGTCGAAAACCATTGGCCTAGAGTGCCACCCAGTGCGGAGCCGATGGAGAGTAGTGTCCGGTGTGTTGGGGGGGCAATGGCGGACCGAAGGTGGGCACGCAGCGGAGGACGCCGATGTAGAGCGGGTACGGCGGCAGCGGCTCGGCGAGGCACTCGAGCAGGGGCCGGTACTGCCGCTGCGCATCGGCGAAGAGGGGCTTCCAGTGGGGCACCTTGCCGGGGCAGTCCGCGGCGAATTGGTCGAGGAAGGAGCGGATGGTGGGGTGGGCCAGCAGCAGGGGAAGCAGGTCGCCCCAGGTGCCGCCCCGCCAGGGGGCGAGGGGCGGGATCGGGGGGTCGAGGGTGGCCCAGGTTGCGTCCCTGGCGAGGAGCACCTGGATGGCGGACGCGCCGGCCCTCAGGGCCCAGGTGGCCTTGATGCGCAGCCGGCTGGGCCGGTCGGCGGGCAGCGGGACGAGGGCCTCGGGGACCCTCTCGTCGAGCGGCATCTCGGGGCCCCGGGGCTGCCCCTGGGCCCACAGGTCCTGGACGGAGACCGTCAGGCGGCATTCGTAGTCCTTCTGGTGGCGCGCCAGGACGCCCGCGAGGAACCCGTCGGCCCTGATGGCCTGGATCAGGTCCCCATGGCGCAGCGGCCCGGGGGTGGCGGGAAGGGTGAGGGAGCGCTCCGTGTCGGGGGCGGCGCTGGCCTTGTCGTCCGGATGGCACCCGCTGAGGACATAACTCGCCTCTGCGCGCACAGAAATCACCCGAAATGAGATGGCGGCGCATGATGATGATGAGAACCCGAAATGAGATGGCGGCGCATGAGGGAAAGTTCGGTAGAGTGGAGGGGGCAGCTGGATCTCGCACATTGTGCAGGCCGGAAGCATCCGGCAGCCAGCTCATGGGCATCGCACGAGCGCGTGGTCAGAGGGGGGGGGGGGGGGGGGGGGGGGGGGGGGGCATCGAAGCAGGCGGCAGGGACGAGCGCGGACCCACACGGGGGAAGAGCTCGACATCCAGCCGGAAGGCCACGCCCTCGGAAGAGAGGGGCGCCCTCTGCTGCTCGGGGCTCATGTCGTTGAAGCAGAGGCCCACCTCGGGCAGGGCCTGGGCGGCCTGGAGGGCTGCCCCGAAGAGCTGCTGCAGGGCCGCCTGGGCCGCTGCCTGTTCGGGGGCCGATTGGGGGGCGGCGTTCAGGGCGGCCGCGGCCTGACCGTATGCCTCGGTGGCCTGCTTGAGCTGGGCCGTTTGGGGGAGCTGAGCCAGGGCAGGGTCGGAGCCCAGCAGACGCAGCAGACGCGGAGTCTCCTCCAGCAAGCGGCGCATGGTCTCGTTGTACGAAACGATGATGGCCTGCTGCTGGTCGGCGGGGGCGCCCTGGTAGCTCGCAATAATTCGGGTCGCCTCGTCATGGCAAGCCTTGACGGCAGTGGCGGGGGTGATCATCTGGTGGGTCAGGGGAGCGGCGAGGGAAGACAGCAATGAAGATGCGGGGCGGGGCGACAGGGGAGCGGAGGAAGGTTGGTCCGAGGGACGTGACGAAGAAGGGCCACGCGACCCCATTCTTCGTCACGTTCATCGGACCATCTCGGCGAAGGGGTGCGACTTATGGTGCAGGACGGACCTTGCAGAGGATGCGGGTCACCTTTGGCGGGCCGCCCAAGAGGGGCGCGGCGCGAGCCAGGGTGGCCAGCTCGGTGGCGCTGCTGTTGAGGATCTGGACGAGCTGGGCCCAGGACACGGCGCGGCTGTAGCTCTGCAGCGGAACCTCCGGGCCCCCGCCAATCCGATAGGCGCAGTCTACCGGAAGATGGCCAGGCAGCGAGATGAGACGAGGCGGAGATCGGGTGGCCAAGGAGGGCCGGCACTTGGCGGGGCGGACCGCGGGACTGGGTGTTGAGCGGAGGCCGGAGATCCAGCACGAGGCGGTGGCCGCGGGGCACCAGGAGGGGCCTGGCCGTATCATCAGGCTTCATGTCCTGGTAGTCTCCGGAGGGCAGCTCGGGGTGGGCCGGCTCGAGGGAACAGTTGACCCGATGCGCCGCCATTTCCAAGCCCAGATCCTGGGCGGCGATGGCCTCGAAGAGCAGCCGCCACGTCAGGGGCCCCGCTCCCTGCCGGAGGGCCAGCGGGTGTTCTTCGACACCGTTGATGCGGTAGATGACTTCTGCCATGTCAAAGGGACGGAGAGATGGGGATGAGGGGAGTCTGATGTGGCGAGTGCCCAAAGTGGCTTTGTCTTTGAGCATGGGTGTCCGTGAGGGGACGGACCTGGGGCAGCCTGGTCGCCGTCGACGTTGAGCTCCTTGCGGATGCGCTCCGCTGCGCACCGACAAACGCGAGGTCAGTCAGAGACGCCACCATGGTTGGAGGAGGGGCAGAGGGACGGACCGCAAGACAGATCGGGGGGAGGCGCCGTCGGCTCGGCCACAAGGCCCACGCCGCTGGGCGAGAGCAGCCAAAACAGGCAGCAGAAAAGCGCAGCGGTGCGAGGGTGAATGCCGGCTCGAGGGCAATCGCAACAACGGCATGCGGCATGCCAGCAGGGGCAGGGGTGACGGCGTGGAGCAAGCAGACCCCTCGTCCCACACAAGGACCGGCTCGTCAGCGGGCGGCCCGCCAATAACGGGGCGATCAATGCCATTTTCGGCGGTCGCCGCGGCCCGCCCGAGGATCCGCACGAAGGCTGCCAAGTGCTTGCCAAGCAAAGATCGATGCACATGCTCGGCCAGCTGCATCCCCAAAGAGGCGATCGTCAGACAAGGGGGGGGGGGGTGGCGGACCTCCTCCTCGCCGATCTGGGCCAGGACGGTGAGCAGGGGCTGGTCGGGCTTTAACTGGTCGGCCTGCGAGCGGAACCAGACCCATCGGGCGGCCATCAGACGGAGGGGCGAGGAAGATATGCAAGGGACTGGGGCAGGGCCGGAAGGATCGGGGGGGGGGGGGGACGGACCGCAAGTGCGTCGAGGAGGGTGGCGCTGATGGCCTCGAGGTCATCCTTTGGGACGCCCCTCAGCAGGTCCTCAATAGGGGCGCCCTCAGGCAGGGGGAGGGAGAAGGCGGGTGGGATATTGGCCAGGCCGGGGCCCGAGCCGAAAAGCTCGTCGGCCAGCTGGGCCAGGGCATGCACGTGCCTCATGCGCTGCTGCTTGAGGATCTGGGGGTGGGGGGTCGAAGCGAGGGGCGGAAGACGACACCGGGGAGCAAAGGACACAGCCAGGAATGAAGAGAAATGTCTGAGATGAGGCGCGATGATCGATCAACGTTCCAAGTTAGGCTGTACGGCCAGAATAAACCCATCAGAACAATCGTAAAAGCGTATGGCGAAGAAAGGGTGGGTCCTGGGTCCTGGGCATGGGGAGGGAAGGAGAGCTGGAGGGACGGACGGGGAGCTTGATGCCAATCGCGTCGCAGTCCATCTCCAGGCCGCTGTGTGGGTCGCGGGTGTATTCCTCGAAGGTGCGATCGGCCACCGCCTCAAACGGCTCGTGAGGCTCCTGGGCGCCGTCCCGGGGTGCGGCCGCCTGTCGGGCCAGTTGGGAAACCAGCATGGCGTAGCCGTGCAAGGTCGACTGGCGGTCGTCTTCGTTCATGCCGGCAAAGGCGCTCCGCAGCAGCTCCGTCAACCCCAGCTCCAGCGGGGCCTTCAGGGCGTCGGGCAGCTTTTGCAGATCCTCGGGGCGCAGCCGCTCCAGGGCGGGCTGAGGGAGGTGGGTGATGCGGGAACGCGGGATGAGCGAGCAAAGACCAAACGCCATCGATGCAAATTGAAATGGAAGCAACCGCCGAGCTGGAGGAGCGATCGCCTGAGGTGCGCAGACGGACCATGCCACGGGCGCGAAACTGGAAGGGCTGCTCGCTGATGAGGAAGGTGGGCTTGTGGGCCCACCGCTGTGCCAGCACCAGGGCCAGGTGGGCCAACCCCGGCACCGCGGGGCCGAAACCCCCGCAGAGACGCCGCAGGTAGGCCAGCGGGGGCACCCCGATGAAGAGGGTCGGGTCGGAGATGCCTCGGCTCAGGTCCACCCGGGCCGCGGAGTCGTTCACGAAGCGGGCGCGCAGGGCGTACACCTGCTCAAGCTCGGCCGCGCCTGCCGTTCCTGCCAATCCACAACAAGGTGCAGCGGCTCAGCCACGGCCATCCCAGGCGAAGGCAGCAGGCAGGCGCAGGGAGGAGGAGGTGACCGACCGGCGGGCAGGGCGGGAGGTCGCAGCAGGCCCTGCTGGAGGGCGAGCAGATGGTTCTGCTGGTCGACGAGGCTCTTGGCGAGCAGGTTGAGGAAGCCGCTGTCGTCGGCATCGGCCTCGGGGGTCCCCACCAGGAAGGCGAAGGTGGACTCCTCGTCGGGGGGGAAGAAGTGCGCCTCGCCGCCGCCCCCATGGGCACAATTCACGACCTACCCAGAGGAGACAAGGATTAGTTCATCCGCATCGGAGCAGCGTGGGTTGACAAGGCGGGTCATGGGAAACGAGGCGTAGGCATGGCTGCGAGGGATTGCCCACGCAGGGGGAGCGATGATGGGGGAACGAGATCGGGAATGCCGACCTCGAGGGTGCGGCGGCTGCGGAGGTACTCGGAGTTGAGCAGGGCCCCCCAGAGGCGGATCGCTCGGTCGCCGTGCTCTTGGTCGACACGGGCATAGCTGTGCGGCCGGATGGGCATCGGGCCGGGAACGAGAGCAAGAGCAGGGCCAACGACAAAGGAGAGTGACCGGAGAGTTGAGGGAGCGGGATGGGAGGAGGCGAGAGGACACAGCTGGACCGACCTTTGCAAAATCTTCTTGACAGTGAGACGGCTGGCCTCCTGTGGAGAAAGCACGTTGGACAGGCGGCTCTTGACGAACTCCTGCAGCTCCAGCACCACCGGGAGCAGCTCCGGCAGCGCCTGTCCAGGGGGACCGGACCGCGAAAGGTGGAAGGTGGGTGAAGGGGCAGCAATAGGGCGGGTCCGCAGGATGGCGAGCAGAAACACACTGAGGGCGGCGATGGGAGAGAACGGGCGGGACCTGCAGGTGGGGATGTTGCTTGAGGATGGCCCCCAGCAGATCTCCGTGGCCGGTCCCCGTAGCCGCCTCGATGGCCACTTGAGCATTATCGAAGCTCCGGGACGTTTGGTGCTGCTGCAATGAGTGGGAAATGACATGAGCGAACTCCGGATCCGGTGGCTTCCGGTGGCGAACCTGAGGGACGGTGCGGCAGTAGGCCGCGACGGCATCCAAATCGACGGGGCGCTGCTGCAGGCGCCGTTGAGTGGCCTCGAGGAGGCCCGCGTCGCTCAGGACGGGCTCCACGGCCCGCTCGATGAGGAGCCGCTCGTAGGCGTCGCGCTCCTGGGCGCTGTTCAGGGTGGTCCGCAGAGCCTGGCCGCCCGAATGGAAGACCTGTCCCCGGGGTGGCATTCCAGGCGGAGGCGAGCGTGAGGAGGCAGTGTACCGTTGAGCCGATGTGGGCACAGCAGCGCGAGGCTGTTCTGACAGACGTCGAGAAGCCGCTCGAGGATGGCGTTGAAGCGCACCATCACTTCGTCGGGCGTGTTGGCGGGGATGGCGCCCCAGTCGTAGGCCACGTGCATGGCCGAGTAGCCCCGCGGGCCGGCCCTCAGGATGTCCCAACGAGAGATGATGTTGCCCTCCGCGCGGAGGGGCCCGCCGGCGGAGTCGTGGTTGAAGAAGAGCATCGACATGCCCAGGGCGGCATACGCGGTCATCATCCCCCAGGGCAGCGTCCGCGAATTCCACGGTGCCCGCGGGCTGTACACGCCCCGTTGGTCGTCGCTTGTAGCGCAGCCGCAATCAAAGTGGTAGGGGGTCGCCGGGAGGATGGCCTTATCGGGGATCGTGAAGGCCACACACCAGCGGCCTTCCATCTGTTCTGGCGCAAACATTTGCCTGGACACGAAGATGGCACAAGAGAGAAAGTGGAGCGGTGAGAGGGTGCCGGGCCGACCCGACAGAAACAGGAACCGAGGCTCAGCCGCCCGCCAAACATCATTTCCCACGTGCGGGAGGGGCGGACATCCAGAGATGGTTGTTGGGGGGGCACCCCAGGATGACGGCCAGCAGGTTGGCCATCGCATGTCGCACGGGGCGCCGCGTGTCCATCCAGAGGGCATGCATGCGGTCCTCCGATGGAGGGCCGCCCTGGACGGTCACCTCAAGCTTCTTGGCCTGCGGCGGGGCGGAAGTCAGCCGCGGAGAAGGAGCACGGACAGACCAGCTGGGCCGGGTCGAGAAGGCACCGCAGGACGGTGGCCTCCTTGGGATCGCTGAAGAGCCTCTCGAGGGCCCTGCCTTGCAGGGCTGCCTTGAGGAGGGCCATTGGGGGGCTGTCCTGAAGCCCCTTGCGGGTGTACTCGTGGTAGACCAGCAGGGCCAGGAACATCAACGTCTCGCGCTTGTCCGGGCGGCTCACCAGTGCCTGGGCCACAGCCGCCTGCTGGCCGGTCGCCAGGGCGGCCTGGAAGGCCGCTCGGAATGCCTATAGGGAAGAAACGGAGACGTCAACGACAGAGCTCCAGGGGCTCTTATGCAGACCTGGTAGGCCTGGCCCCGGGGGCTCCGGTCCGCGGGGTGCATAAAAGTCAGCTGCTCGTAGGGCGGGGGCTGGTTGGTGAGGGCCGGCAGCCATCGGTCGATCCACGGGCTCAGCTGGGCACCACGCTCCGAAAAAACGACTTTGATTTCCTGCGGAGGGTGCAATGGACGAACGGGCGAGTGAGCAGGCAGCGACCCCCAGTCACCGCGTATGCAGACATCTTGTGTGTGGTCCTGCGAGATTTGGCCCAGGAAGGCCACCTGGGCCCACTCGACGGGCCGCATCAGCTCCGCCAGACGCTGCAGCTCGTCGGGGGCGAACCGCTCCGGCCGCTCTTGGTTGGCTCCGACAAAGAGGCGCGCGGCGGTGGTGGCGGCGGTGTGTGTGAGGACCGCCAGCTGGACGGCCCCGAAAGCCGCCTCGGGAGCGGGCCGGCCCTCGGCGAGCTGGGCGCGCTGCATCTGGAGGCTGTTCAGGGTGTCACCCAGGGGTGACGCGGCCCCACGGTGGGCCATCATCAAGTCGTACAGCACCTGGGCCAGCGGCCAGCCGCTGAGGGAACTCGCTTGGTCGGGCTGCGCAGCCAACCTCCATGGGGGCACGAAGACGGGCAGGGCAGCTGCCGGGAGCGCAGCCATCCCGTGGGGGGGCACCTCGAAGCAGCGCGTCAGCAACTCTTGCAATTGTCCCTTGATGCCCTGCTCGGGGGCGGGCTGGTCGTCGGGATTGAGGGCGCCGGCACCGGGGGCAGGGATGGCGGGGTAGAGCAGCTCCTCCACGAGGAAGTGGCGCTGCTCGGGGGACAGAGCCCGATGAAGGAGCGGGCAGCGGGCGCACGGCTCGGCCGAGTTGTTGACGAGGCGCAGAACCGTGAGCACTTCCTCACGCAGGAAGGCGAACGGGTCGGGGAGGACGTCGAAATTGAGCAAGGGACCCAGGAGGAACTGGTCCCCCACGAAGCTGCTCAACAGCTCGCCCAGGAAGAGGCGGCATTGTTGCTCACTGGGAGCCGTCAGCGCTCGGAGGAAAGCGTCGAGGGCCAACTCGAGCAGAGCTGTGCCAGAGTGATGAAGGTCGGGGAGGGCGGCGAGATGAGTCGTCGGTTCGATGGCATACAACGATCGGGCAGACCGGGGCGGGTCTTGGCGCGTTCGTCGAAAGCCACCCGGAAGGCCTCGGTGGCCGTGGGTTGGCCAGGGTTGGGCTCAGCGTTGCGGTAGAAGACGGCCACGACCTCCAGCCGCCTCAAGACGAACAGGGCCGTCGGCAGGCCTCGGTCTGGGAAGAGCAGGCAAAGGTGACCGGGCGAACGAGCAGAACGAGCACAGACGGCCATCGCGCTGCGGGGTGGCTCTGGCGTCGAGCCAGGCGAGCTCGGTGACGGCGCGGAGGGCCTGCATCCAGGGCACCACGGCCGCGGGCTTCTCGCGGAAGATCGCCCCCGCTCGCTGCGCCAAGAACTCGGCAAGCCGCTGGTTGGAAAAGATGGGTGGCGGCGTGATGATGGGCCGGAAGGAGGAGCCACTGGCGGACATTGCGAAGGCTCTCCATGATGGCATCGGTGTTCGTGGCGCTGCGCAGGCTGATTTGCAGAGCACGGATGTCGAGTGGGACCGTGGCCTGCTCGAGGGCGCCCATCGCCCTGACCGAGGCCGCCATGGCTGTCGCACCCCCCATGAGCGAGCAGAACAAAACCAGCGCAATCATAGATGAAGACGAGCTCCTCCACCAGCCCGGGCAAAACAGGGCGAGACGGGGCAGACATGAGAGTCGGGACCGCTCGGTGGCGCAGGTGACGAAGAGGCTCGCCAGGTTGGGGTTGGGCAGGGCCACACGGAGCCACGCACAGAGGACCTCCAGCTGGAGGTCGCTCAGGGTATCCTCCTCGCCGCATGTGCGGTAGAGCAGATTGTCCACGAGATGGCGGAAGACGAGCGAGTCCCAGTTGTTCGGGTGGGCAGCGAGGGCAGCCAGCAGCTCGCCGGGCACCAAGGCCGGCAGGCGTTCCTGCAACCGGGTTGCCACCACTGCGTCGAAGGCCCTCTGCAGGCCCCCGTCAGGAGCCTCCCCTTGGGCCGCGGCCTCTGGACCTTCGCCTCCTTGTGCAACCTGGCCGTCCCCTTGGGCCTGACGGCTGCGCGGAGGTCATCATAGAAGACGGCGGATGAATAGGCTCAGCGCGGAGTAAAGCAACAAGATGTCAACAGACCCATGCATGACGTCCTGGCCGGTCTCACGGATGATGTCCCGAACGGCGGCTTCGAGGGCCTGGTACAGGTGGTGGAAGAAGGGGAACGTCGGCAGGTGGCCCAGCGACCCGATGTCTGCAAAGAAAAAGACGTACGGCACAGAACCGGTGAGCATGAAAGAAAGGCCGCCAAGCGACAGATCGGCGATCGAGAGGAAAAGAACCGCGAGGGATGGGTGAAGCGGTCGTTTCGACCGGTCGGCAGAAGGGACGGACCGGCCGTCGAGAGGGTCAAAGTCTTTTCGCGGAGTGGCTTCCCGAGGTAAAACTCGAAGCACGGCTCCCAGAGGGCGTCCTTGATCTGCGCAGATGTCCCCAGGCAGGAAATCGGACGAGGATGGAAGGATGAAAGGGCGGGAAAAAATGTGCTGAACCGACCTCCTGGGGCACCACGCGGGCCCTGAGGGCGTCCAGGTCGCCGTGCCGTGCGAGATCGACCAGAACCGGGCCCAAAAATTTCACCAGCTCGTTCCGGTACCTCATCCCCAGCGTCTCGCCCAGGCCCGTCCGGGCCTCGTGTCGCAGCAGGTCTGTCGCAGCACACTTCACACAATCGGCCAGTTCGCGCGGCGTCCAATGCTACGAGCGGAAAGGTGTTTTATGAGATGGTGTGGGAGGGAGGATGGAAAACTCGAAACCAGCAAACCAGAGAAGATGAGCAGCAGACCGCTTCAAAGGTTTTCATGAGAGGCAGGTCGGCCATGGCCAATTGGATGTGGCGCAGTCGCTCCCCGAGGGTGGCGGCTTTCAGGATGGCGGCATTCTGGGGGAACTTGGCCCCGGGTTTGGTCCAGAAGATGGTCGTCAGCACAGTCTGGATGGCCTTCTGGAAAGCCTCGGGTGTGACCCGGGCAATGGACACCGGCGCTGCTGGGATGGGTGCGGGTACAGCTTGGGCAGCGGCAGCGGCAGCGGCAGCTGGCGGAGCAGTGGGATCGGGATCGGGAGCAATAACGCGCTCGGCATCGGCCTCACCTAAAGCGGCCTCGTCGTCGTCGTCACCTTCGCCGTCGTCGCCGGGTGCGGGCGTTATGATTCTGCCCCCTCCGCAGGCCTGGCGGATCCACTCCTGCACATCGACGCCGCACTTGGCCGAGCACTCGTCCAGGAAGACGTGCTCCTGCGGCCACCACCCGAACCACACCCGATGAAGAGGAGCGCGCCAAAGGGGGATGTCCGCCCAAATTCAAATCATCGGGAAGCCAGACCCATGTGGGCAGGAAGACGATGGGGTAGGGGCAGGTCCGTGTAGTAGAAGGAGAATTATCGCAGGGCATTGGCTTTGGGGCATTGGCTGGGGCCACCGGAGGCGCCCCGTGGGCAGCAGGGGTGGGACGTGCCAGGGCGGGCCGGAAGAGCAGCAGCAGGATGGTCACCTTTGGCGATCGGTTGGGCAGGGGCCGAAGGGCGTGCCGAATGGCGTTGACGCGCTGGGGCGAGATGCGGTCCATGTCACAGACGACCACGCAGACGTCGTGCTGCCTCGCCCCGTCCCTTGGAAGGAACGATGCGGCCATCTAGCGAGACCCGACTCCGCAGGAAGTTCGATCAGTGAGCAGGGCATGGGGCGGCAATAGGCAGGCCCTGTGCACACATGACAGGCATCGCGGGGGAGGGGGGAGGGAGGGGGGAGGGAGGGGAGGGAGGGGGGCATCAGCAAGAAGCAAACCGTGGTGGAGCTGGACCACTCGAGAGCGTCGAGCACCAGTGACTCTTGAGCTGCGAGGGGCGGCAGTTTCAGGGACTCCTTGATGGCGTTCACGTCGAGCAGGTCGGCCGAGTGGCGGCCGAAGACCAGGTACCGGCTGCAGGCGGGCTGGCCCGCCGCCTGGAGGGCGAGTGCTTTGTGGGCCAGCCGGTTGAGGGAGAAGTGCTCCTGGCCACTCAGGTAGAGGGTACTGAAGATGGCAGGCAGCTTGGTCCGGCAGAGGAAGAGCGACTCGGGCGGCATCGTCTGCAGCAGCCGCAAAATGACCTGCAGCGTTCGGGAGGAGAGCCCCACCAGGGACGGTACTGCGTGAAGAAAGGGAAGCGGTCACGAGGGGATGGCGGACATTGCGGGCCACCGTTCGAGCTTGGACCTCGGGCTGGGACACGCCATCGATGGGGAGCCCACGGCAGGGGTCCTCGGTAAAGGCCGGGAACGTGGTGAACGCCTCATCAGCTGGGGGACAGTTTCGGTGAGCGGGCAGTGCTACAGGAGACGGGCCGACCTGGATGATCGGGGCCTCCGTAGGGGAGGGCCGAGGCGATGGCCGAGTAGATCGTGTCATCGTTGAGCATGAAGAAGTGCTCCTGGCCCACATGAGCCACGAAGGACCTCACCTTTTTGAGGGCTCCCTCGACGATGCTCGTGCGGTCGTCTCCCAGGTGGGCCAGCTGGGCTCGGTACAGTGGAGCCGGACCCACGGCAAACTTCTCGAACCGGTCCAGGAAGGGCACCGGAATCTCGCCCAACCTGCGGTCGCCACCAGCAAACAAGGCAGCAAAGGTCCGATGAGCAAGAGATCAGTGACGCCAGGTGGACGAGCAGAGCATAGCAATAGAGTGGCGCGGAACCAGACTTGGCGCGAGGCACCTGAATGACGAACTGGGCCTTCGGGTGGACCCTGACATACGAGACAAAGCTGCCCAGGGCGATGGCAGCGAACTCCTCGAGCTCGCCCCCCGGGGCACGGATCCGCTGGAAACGCTGGTTGAAGACATCGTAAAGCGCCTCGTAGAGGCACTCGAGACCCGACAGGACGATCAGGCTGCCCTTCTCGATCATGATCTTGATGGAGGTCACCTGCTCCGCGCGCCAGTCCTCGTTCCGGGCGTCTTGAGGGAAATCGCTGCCCAGCAGCAGCGCCACCTTGCGACCTGCTGTTGCCACCTTGGGCAGGACGCACTCGCGGAAGAAGTGGTCATCGCTGGACTCGTCGATGACCAACTTGTACCGGGCCCGAAAGCCTAAGGAGAGACAAGGGGTGTCACCAATCATGAATCCCGCACGGCAGACCGTCAGGGCTGACGGCCTCATCGCCAAGCGAGCGGGCGAGCAGGTCGATGGATGTGCTAGGGACGACGCGGTTGGGACCCTCGAGGAACGTGCCCCACTCAAGGGCCCGGAAGAAGTGGGCCAGAAGACGGCCGAATTCGGCCTCGGTGAGCCCCCCGTAGTGGCGTTCGAGAGATTGCAGAACGCTTTGCGGAGTCATTGGCCCGAGCTGACCCAGGACCATGCCATCCTGCGGATTGCGTACCTGCGGGGCAAGGTAATAGTGAGCCGCTCCGAGGACCGAGATGGGCAGCAGAGGGGCACGGACCAAGAGCGACCGCAGGAAGTTGATGAAATCGCGCTGACCGAACTTGTGCAGATGCTCATCGGGGCACCTGGCCAGGTCCATGTGGGCCTGACAGAGGCGCTTGATGGTATTGGCAGCATCGTCCTGGAGGTCATGGGGGGGAGTATACCCGAGGACACCACGGGCGAGGATCTCGTAGTCCCCCACTTGCAGGGGGCGCCGGAAGACGAGCACGGCCCGGTTGGTCTTGGCCGCGTCGAGGGGCACGTTGGTGACCGCGATGAAGGCGCACTGGGGGTGGTCGAGCTGGTAGTGGAGCACCTTCAGCGAGTCCCGGCTCCGCTCGGGCAGCCCCTGACAACACATCACACACCCCCACGCGAAATCAGTTGGCAGCGCGGACACCGTGTGGCGGCGGAGAACAAACGAAGAGGAATGTGCGAGGTACCCTGGGGGGTCTTGCAGACCGCCTCGTCCATGAAGACGCACGAACAGCTGCGAGGGCTGCTCCGTTGAGCCTGAGCGGCGCGCTCGAAAATGGCGATGACCTCCTCATTGCGGCTGGCCTTGCTGCACTGGTAGATGAACGCCTCCAGGGCCGGGTAGCGGCGCCAGTCACTACGGGAAGGCGGCAGGTGGAACAAATGAAGGGGATGCAAGAGATGTGGGGCGGCTATCTCAGGTGCAGGCGTGACGGGTGGCAGCCGGATGGACGAGCAGACTCATGTGCCGAGTAAGGGCCCTTGAGGTTTTCGCGGACGCGCTCGAATGAGAGCGTCTTCGAGGCGCCAGGCTGAAAGGAAAAAGAGCATTAAAGGTAGTGGTGAGTCAGGGCAGGGGGGATGGGACGGGGGAACAGACGGGACCCTGGATGATGAGGGGCGTGCGGGTGAGGGCGCACACGATCGAGACGAAGACGTTTTCCTTGATGGCCCACGTCTGGGCGATGCCCTTCCCGTAGTTGAAGTTGGCCAGGAAGGCATCCATTTGATCGGCCAGGATCTTGCCCAGGTCCGCTGCACATCCCCCGAGCAACCACGTGGTACCAGCGAGTCCGAAGCGGAAATCGGTGAGACTGGTATTCGACCAGTGGCTCCCGGCGGCGGGTGGGCTGACAGGACTAACGGACCGCCGGGGAGGTAACGAGAAACCACCGCTCTGACGCTCCTCTGTTCGGCGTCGCTGAGGCAGAAGTAGTAGCTCATCGAGAGCGCCAGGAGGAACGAGTCCCGCTGCAGAAAAGGCCCGGTGAAGCCAAGAAGAAGGGCCAGGCAAGGGCCGACCAACTCGGTGGGGGCATCACACAACAGACCCGAATCTGTTGAACGGAGCCGCCCGGGGGTGGTGCCTTCCGCGCTTCCTGAGCCAGACGCTTCTCCAGAGTGAGCTGAGGCCGCATGGCCAAGGGGGCATGGGGGCCATCCCTCTGGGCGGCCTCTCGTCGGGCCAGGTCGGCCTCGGCTTCTTGAGCATCTCTCGCCACCTCCCGCTCCATGGCCTCCAGCTGCTCGGGCCGGAAAACCCGTCGCCCAAAGTGCCCCTGGAAGAACCTGGGGAGGGGAGGGTCGGTGTTGCAACGCAAAATGTTCAGGCAGACTTCATCAGGCGCAGTGTACGCTGGAAGTCGCGCTGCGAGAGGATGCGGCGGTCAGGGAGGGGCTTGCCCTCCCGCCTGCACTGTGCCAGCAAGGCTCGGTCCTCGTCCGACAGCTGCCTTTCCCGTTCGGCCGTCTCCCAGTCGCCCTTCCTGTACCCGTCCCAGAAAGTGAGCCGGCCACGGTTGCTTGGCAGCAGACTTGACGAGCTGGTGGACCTCGTGGAGGATGCGCGCGAAGGAACTCATCTCCGCACGCTCCTCCAGGGGGAAGATCAGGTCCGACTGGGCCATGGCGAACATCGCCCCCAGGTACTCGGTCTCCTGTTCCTTGTTCAGCCGTCCGTAGTTCAGCTACCGTCAATTGCCGTGCGATGTGAAGCGAGGGGAAGAAGTGAATCGGCGTGCCAGTGTCTGCATGTGTCCGTGACGGGTGTCTGTATGTCAGTGTCTGTGATCTGGCAGTGGGAAGGAAGGAGGAGAGGGGAGACCTTGAGCAGGTGGGCCGAGAGGGCGAGAGGGTGGACGTTGTAGCCGGTCTCGTAGTGCTGTGTGCCCGCGGCCCGCTGGTCGGTGTTGAGCATCCGCGAAACGGGGTTGCAGGCCGCAACCAGGAAGAGGTTGTCCGCCAGAGGCACCCCGTCGTCCAAGATCCGGTCGCACAGCACGTTTTTCACTGGGGGGGGGACCGGGTGTCGATTGACCACACGGGCCCATCCAGCCGGGGGCCACAGACCGTAGCCCTCATGCCGAGTGGTGTTGATCTCGTCCAGGAAGACGGCCACCTGGAGGTAGCTCCGCCGCAGGGCGGTTTGGTTGGCGGCCGAGATGGCGTCCCGCAGCGAGTCCCGGGTGAGCGAGCCGTGCACCCCGATCGAGCGGAACACCTGGCCGTGGGGGCGGAGGGGCAAGCAGTGATCGAGCAAAGATAAGGAAAGGAGAGAGAGGGCGGAAGTAACCAGGGCGGCGAGGCTGTCAACCTTGAAGAGATCGGCGTGGATGGCGCTGTCCAAGAGGTCGGCTGTCCCATCGTAGCCGGCCGGCTCGCCGGCGTGGTCCGCCCTCGAGCGCCCGCACCTGACGCAGGTGTCGTCGATCCCGCGGAAGTCGCGGCACTCTGGGGAAGAGGAGGACAGGGCAAGCGACGGTGATACGGCGCCTGAGAAAAACGGGGTGTGGGTGTTGGCGGACCATCGCGCGCGCGCGCCAGGTGCCCGTCGTCGACATCAAGCAGCCTGAGGCGGCCCTCGTGCGGAGACAGTGCCCCCAGAAGATACCCGTTGCAGGCGGCTCCAATAACCTTGGCGAAGGGATGCTCCCGGCGGAACATGGGGCGCAGCCGCGCAGAGAGGGCGTCCTCTGCGAATGGGGCCAAAAAAAAGCAACGGACTCATCAGCAACGTGGACGGCGGCGCTTTCGAGTCCATGAGGTGCAGCCCGGGGCGAACCTTGGCAGCGGCGGAGATCGGCCTCGGGATGGGCCTCGGGCACCTCGGTGGGCAGGACCGGGAGGGCGTACACAACCCAGCCGGCGCCCACAGGCACAGGGCTATCCGCGCGGAGCTCCTTCAATGGGGCCCCGGCTTCCAGGGGGCCAGCAAAGAGCTACGGACAGGGCAAGAAGCCAATATGTGGCGGCGATGTTTTGCTTCCCGCGCGGAGCGGACCTTGAATGGGGCCTCGCGGGCGAAGTGTCGTGCGAACTCGGCCAGGGTGGCGGGCACCGCGACCCAGCGCCCGGGCTGGGGATCCTCCACCGAGCAGAGCAGCACCGACGCAGCCCCACCATCCGGCTTTTGGGTCTGGGCGACCTGCAATCTGTGGATGGCGGGGAGAATATCCCCCTGCAGAACGTACACATAACATGTGTCAGGTGTGAGGCCGGAAGAGACGGGCAGTGCTGGCTGGTCGCGGGCTGCAGGGAAGGAATCGGACCGCAAAGTATTCCATGAAGCCGGCCAGGGGGAAGCGGCGGCCGAGCCCATTGACCAGGTGGGCCCATACCTCGCACAGCTTGGTCTTGCCCACACCTGCAGGTAGGTCGGCGAGATGAGATGGAGGAAGACTGGCGTTATCTGCGGACCGGTGTCGCCTTCGATGATGGTGGTCACCCCGCTGAGGGCCCGCTCGTGGAGGTGGATCATCTTCATGGCAAAGTCCATCGTGAGCACTGCCATGGGGGGCGCCGGCAGAATGTGATGCAGGGAAATGATGCGTAAATGGCAGAGCATGCGGGATTCGAGGCAGGGCGAGGGGAGGCAGACCGTAATTGTGCTCGGCCAGGATGGCGGTGGCATGTTCAGTGGAGACGCCGAGGGGGCGGGCGACGAGTTCGATCAGCTCCGCCCGAGAGAGTCTGGCCCCTGCCAGCTTGGTGGTCGGGAAGAGGACGCCCCCGCTGGGCCGCCGGGGGGGCCGCTCGATGAAGATGCGCGCAATTTCGGTTGCTTCTTCGTCAGTTGGGTTCGGGTTCCTGCCCGAGTGGACGTACTGCAGCTTGACCGACCGGTCCTCCTCGATGGGCAGTAGCTGCGAGAAGTGCCGGGCCGCCCAGTTGGCCTGGTCCAGCTTGGCCTCGGAGAACTGGCGAATCTCGTCCAGGAACTGCAGAGCGAGGAGGAGGAGGTGTTTACGACACACGGCTGAGAGGAGGGGAGCCGACCTGGCGGATGACGATGACCCGCGCCTCGGGATACTCAAAGCGGTCCACCCAGCGCTCAAAGAGTCGGATCTTGTGCGCGAGCAAAGCAATACAGTGGCGCTGATCGACTTTGACCAAGTCTCCGCGCAGCTCGGTGTGCGACCCCCCGAGGGCCGGGATCTCCCGCTGCACCTTCTTGGGCAGATACTTGGCCAGCAAGGCCAGGGCCTGCGGGGCGGCCACCTCGAGGGCACTGACTTGGGAAACGATGTCCCGGTCGGGGTTCGATGCATCCGCGAGGAACCGCTTGCCTGCCGCGTTAGCCGAATAGGCTGCAGTAGGGGGGGGGGGGGGGGGGGGGGGGGGGTCGCGGTGAATTGAAGAAAAACCGCTCGGACAGAAAGGAACGGGCGACTGACGGGGGGGCACGGACCCTGGAGGTACTTGCAGACGAGGGCGCAGTTGGGCTCGGAGACGTCGTACGGGAGGCTGTCGGCATTGACCAGCTGGGCGGATGGAGTGGCCAGGTGGAGGACGGGCAGGTGGTCCCTGAGGATGGCCGGCCCACGCTCCTCGGTGTCTGTGAGGACACTCGAGCCGCATTCGGGGGGCACCTCGTCGACCCTGGGCTGCATCGTGGCCGGGATCTCCACCAGGAAGTGCCACCGAGGGGCCGCGGCAGGCCGCATGGCGAAGCATTGAGCCGAGTGGAGGTCGCTGACCGCGTGCAGCACCAACAAGTGGAAGAAGAACGCGTTGACCAGCTCCATGTCCGCGTAGCTGGACGTGAAACCGATCAGGTGGAGTGAACGAGATGTCGAAATGGAAAGAGGGAGGAAAGTCCGGCCAGACGGCAGACCCGGAGATGTTGAAATGGATGTAATGTTCCGCGTCGTCCCCCTTCGCTTGCAGAGTGGCCAGCGCCTCGACGGCCGAGGCGAACTGGAAGTCCTCCAGGATGGGGATGGTCACGCAGTCTGAGGGGAAGGGCGGTGTGAGCGAAAAACATCCCCACTCTCAGTGGCCTCCTAAATGAGACCCGGAGAACGGACTCGGTGCATTGCGTCGGATGTGGTAGGTCTTGCCATTGCCGGCCCGCCCTGTGACGCACTCGACGTCAAAGGGGCGCCGCGACTCCGCGAGGCGAGCGCGGAGGTCGGCCTCGGGCAGGCGTTGGCTGGGCTCGTACTCGACGAAGGGCACCAGGTGGGTCTCGCTGAGGCTGCAGGGCCGATCGGCCGTCTGGACGACGACGAGGCGGGGATCGGGGGCGCCTGGTGCCGCTTGGAGCCGGTTGCGGTAGTACCACGAGCAGCGGTCGAGGAGGATCTTCTGCAGGTCGTAGGGGAGCCGCCCCGCGTGGATAACCGTGTAGCAGCGATCGGTGTGATGCTCGGCACGCTCGAAGAAGAGGGCCAGCGCCTCGGTGGTCGTCTCGGGGCCGCACCACAGCAGGTCGGAATGCTCAGGCAGCCGCTCCGGGTAGAGCCGAAGCAACACCGACAGCAGATCCAGCCCACTGGGCATGGGGTGTGGGTGGAGAGGGGTGTTTGTTCCCGGCGATCGTGGTTCTGGTGAGCAGCTTCCCATCCCTTCGAGGGTCTGAGGCAGACCAGCATGGCCGGCCGAGGCGGTGGTTGCGGGGAGGGCTGCAGGCCTCGGCCATCAGCACCAGCGCCTGCCCTTGGTGAGGCATCGTCGCAAATCCGCGTCCTGCTTGAGATGGTCGGAATCCCAGTGCTTTGATGCCTGGGGTCTGCTGGAGGGCCCCCTCGAGGTGGAGCAGGAAGTCGCCACATGCCTCGGCAGTCTTGATCAGCATGTTCCCCGCCGGGAGGGTCAGATCCTAGGGAACGGGAACGGGATCAGAGGACCGAGATGAGATGAGATGGGTCGTGAAGAGGAGCAGAAATAGGCTGTCCGATGTCCATACCACGAACGGCAGCAGACCCACGCGGCCCGGTCAGCGGGGTCGATCTGCAAACTGTATGTTTGGGGGACGCCGGTGTCGGGCACCCACTGGTCCAGGTTCGGCACCAACTCTTGGAAGAAGGGCACCCGGGCGAGGGCCGCCTCGATGGCCGGTCTGAGGTTGCCCTGGTGGGGGAAGACCAGCGAGAGGAGCGGCATGGCCTGGGCGTACTGGCGCTTGTTGAGGAAGCCCGCCAGGCGGAAGAGGTCCCGCTTGGGCAGGAAGGCCAGGTAAGGGTGGGCCGCCCGGGCATGCAAAAAGTCATCACTCCAAGAAATGTTGGCCTGCGCGATCGGAGGGAAAGAGATGCGTGGGGTTGGAGAGCGCCAACAGGGCATGCAATACGGACATGTTGACCATTGTTGATGATGGTCTGCAGGTGATCCGGCTGGAGCTTCGAGAGGGAGATCGTCAGACGGGCGTTTTGAAGCCTGGGGCGGCGACCGAGGCGAGAGGCAAAGAGAGGAACGAGACGACGGGGGGCAAGAAGGAGGTGTGGAGTGAGAATTATTCGCACCGCGTTGTCCAACGAACGGGAGGATGCGGGATCATCGGGAAAGCGCCTGGTCTTAAGGCAAACAAGCTGCCAGGCGGGGCGGACCGTGGATGGCCGTCTTTGGCGAGGGCCTGGGCGGCCTCGCGGATCAGGCTAACCAGGTCGTGCTTCTGGATGAAGTCTTCAATGCGCCGCTGGGCATCCGGCGGCTGTCCCAGATCGTGGTGCGGGAGACACGAAAGAAATGGTTGAGCGAACCGGAGCCTGGCAAGAGCGGGAGTAGCTGGTCGGACCTGGGAGTCCCGGATGAGCCTCAGGTGACGCCGCATGTCGACGATCTCCAGCTCGGAGACGGAGATGGCCTGGCCCTCGGCCGGGTGCCAGATGCCGATGAGCTTGCTCTGCCCGTGGAGGTTAAACTGCAGCTCGAGGGCCCCCTGGGTCAGGTCTTCCATGAGGCCCAAGGCGTGTTGCTCTGCGGAAGACGCCAGAAAAACGGGTGCGAGAAGGAAGGGGGAGCGAGTCGATGAGCGCAGAAGGACATATCCATTCCCCCACGGGTTGAGGACGGACCGGGCGTGTCGTTGTTGAACCAGCGCCGAATCTGGGACACGGAAACGCAGACGTTGCTCAGCCGGCCCAGCATCCCCGCGAATTGAGGGGTCTCGGGCTGCACACAAACGACGCACGGGGGGGGGGTCAAGCCCCCGATTCCCGATGAATCAACCTAGAGGGTCAGTCAGTCCCCACTGTCCGACCGTACGGTGATGGCGATTTGGCCTGTTTTGCGATTTGCAGGTTGATGGGCACTGTTAGGTGGAACAATTTCCCAGGGTTGTGCGGACACCGGAAGGAGGCAACCAACAACCGACCTGGAGCCGCTCACGAAGAATTCCGATACACTCCATGGGGTGGCGGGCGGGGTCGAAAGCTTCCGCGAGGATGGGCAGCCACTCGTTGAGGTCGCTGATGACGCGTTGGTCATAGGCGTTCCGGTCGTCCTGGCGGAGGCGACTCTGGACCATGGTCCGCTTGGCCTCGTAGCGCTCGCGCCAGTCAGGCCCGACGAAGACCATCTCCATCATCCACTTGTGAAGGGCCGGACATTCGGCCAGCTTGGAGAAGATCTGACCCAGTTGCGGGGCTCCCCTCCCCAGCAGATCCCGGAATGCCTATGGAGAAGACCGGATCAGAGTCTTCCGATCCGACCAGTTTTGGGTGCGCGCGGACCTTGCCCATGCCCGGGTCGTATTGGAACTTCTCATTGATGACTTCAGGCAGCGCATCCACCAATTCGCACAGCCTCTGATACTGGGCTGCGTCGGGGCCCGGCCTGATGCGAAACTGCTGGAATACTTGTGGGATGAACTGGGAAGGCAGAGAGGGGAGCAGATGTGAGGGTGACCGTTTGAGGGCCGTCAGGCATGTCCGGACCCTGGCGACGCTGTAGAAGGACAGGAACCACACGATCTCTTCGACGAGCTGCAGCGAGCTTTCTTTCATGTCGGCGTCGGGGAAGAATCCACGTCTAAGGATCAAAGGGCGAGAATGCGGTGATGACCGGCGGGAGGGCAGCCAGACAGGGCAGCCATCTCCTCTTGGGGGGAGCCGGCCGCGAAGTGGCCTTGGTGCTTCATGATGGTCAGCGTGTCGCTTTTGAACAGGATCTGCCACAGGTCCTCCCGGATGGATTGCAGCAGGGGGGTCCCCTTGGCAGTCATCTCCCCCAGGTCGGACACCGCATAGGGATGGTCAATGGCATCAGGGTAGAGGGCCTTCAGCCCGTCCCGAAGGAGGCTCATGAAGATGGCGCTCCGATGGGCCGCAAAGTGACGCAGAATCGCGAAAGAACCGGGGTTGAACAGACTCCTCTCCAGCTCGGAGAGCGCCGGCAGAAGCTGCTCCAGAGTCCTGGTGGCGAAGAAGGCAGCCATGAAGGGTCGTGGGGGTGTGGTGACGACACAGACAGATCGGGCAAGCGGAGCTTGAGCTCGTCGACACGCTGACTCTCCCGTTGCACACGAATGGCGGCCTCACGGCAAAGGGAAAGGCACAGTTGGATGTCCTGAATGGACGAGTTGGGGTGTGAGTCGGGTGAGTGAGAAAGAAGAAAGGACGGAGAGAAGATCAAGCGGGCAAAGGAGGCACAACAACAACCACGCGGTTGGCATGGCACGGACATCGAGAGTCGCGGCGATCGCAGCGATTGTTTCCAACTGGGATTTCACGAGGCGGTCCAACGGGCCTTGCCTCATCAAGCCGCGCACTAGCACAACGCAGAGGGATCGGAATGGCGAGTTTTGGTGAACCCCCACGGATTAAAAGGGGCGCGGACAGTCGAAAAGGCCAAGCATCGGCAGAGGGACTCCGGGTTCGGTGCTGAAGACTCCGCTGAGGATGCCCAGCGTCTGCGTGACCTGCGGGGGGCCGAGCAAAGCACAAGGGCAAATCGGATCGTGGAGCGATCGCATGGGCTCGGCGGACCGAATCGGGATGCTTGAGTGACATCCCCAGGTTTGGCACGCAGGGGGCGAAGACCCGCAGCTGGGCGATGGGAACTTTCAGCTGGTGTATGTGCCAAAAGAAAGACGAGTACTCCGTGGTCACCTAGCGGGGAACCCATTCACATGATGATCAGCCCAAGAGCCCCGGGAATGGCGAGGCAGACCCTCCCGAGCACATCGTGTGCCTCGGGGCACAGAACGGGCACAGGGGGCCTTGATTGGGTGATGTGTTATCGAGAAGGAAACGAAAGGCAGGGGAGCAGACAGCTGCATGCGCTGGAAGAGGAGCCCGAAGAAGAGCCCAAAGTGTTGCGGCGGCTGGCGGGACGAATCCGGGGGCAGGTTCTCGAGGACATAGTGGGCGAAGGTGGTCGGCACAATGCTGCGAATCAACGGGTGGCGGAATGAGGTGCGATAAACGATGCTGCGGACCACTCGGGGGTGTATTGCGTCACAACGAACTTCTCCAAGGCCGCGAAAAGTGGAGCCAGATGGATCCCTTGCGACGCCCGGGCCTGCACCCACATGATTCCAGAGAACGAGAGAAGAAGGACGAAATGCCGAAACGGAAGCGAGCGGAAACAGACGATGGCGCGGATTGCCTCATTCGCAAGGGCAAGGGGCAAGGGTGCCGACAGTCTTTTGCACTGATCCTGCAGGGTCACGAAGAGCCTCACGAAGGGGCTGACGACATCGCTGTAGTGCATGCTGAAAACCTCCATCGTGGGGGCTGAGAGGGCATCCTGAGCGAAGCGAACAAAAAATGATGGAGGTGTGAAAATGTCGGAACTGCATATTCCGTCTGGTTAATGTTCGATTGAAATTGTGATGGAATTGTGAATAACAATGAGCTTCGAAAAAAGTCGACGTCTCAAGGGTTTGGAATGGGAGGGGTGCGTTCTGGTGGCATACTTTGTCCGGCAAACGGCGCGGTTGTCCCAGGTCCTGGACCTCCTCCGGCTAATGTTTCTATTCCCCACAGGGCAACCCAATTATCTCTTTTTTTCTGTCTTCTTCGTTTCTTTCGCTCGGAGGCTGCACACAGAACGAAAATGACAGACCGTGCAGAGGGTCCGAAACTTGGCGAGGAAGTCGGGCGTCGGGATGATTTTTACGAGGGCCGGCGCAGTCTGGGCCAGCAGCTGGGCAAGTTGCACGAAGTAGGCGTGCGGGTAGCTTTTCTGGTGGGGTGCGGCCCGGGCCTTCTCGTCGAGCGCCCTGCGGCAGAAGGTGAAATGAAAGAGACGATGCGTCCCTGAGGCGGCGGACAGACTTGAGGTTCGCCAGGCAGCTGGCCGACATCTTCAGCAGGCACTCCTGTAAGGCCTCCACCCGATGGGCCTGGGAGGGGGCCTGGCAGCCTGCGTGGCGAGTCACGAAGAAGAACGGGTGAGCGACATCGAGCCGATCGGGGGGGAGCCACCAAAGGCCCCGGCACAGACGGGTGTGGGCGAGTGGGGTCCGGCAGCAAGGGGGGGCCTCGACGGCGCAGTAGCGGTTGAACAGCCCGACGTGGACTGTGTTGTGGAGGGGCGCCTTACGCCAGTCGGGGTGGTTGATCTCGGCCAGGCGGGCCATCAGGGCCGGCGGGGGGCAGGGGAACTCGGCGGCGGCCTTGAGGTGGGCTGGCGTGACCTTGCCCTTGACGGCCCGCAAGGCGAGCTCGGGCAGGCGCCTCTGCACGTGGGCGGGCCACTCGAGGTCCGGCTGCCTGGCGTGCAGCTCCTCCATGCCGCTGGTGGTGTGGCGCCATGGGTGAAACCGAGACGGCGGGATGATGGGCGCCCAGACCGGGCATACCGCAGCGCGTCGGGGAGGGACTCGGCCAGGGGCCCCAGCAGGCAGTCGCAGTACGCGGGCGCCAAATCTCGCAGGGCGGGGACAAGCCGCTCCAGTGCTCGCTGTGGGGCGGGCGGTGGGGACGAGTGAGCGATCGGCCCCTTCCTTCAGAAGAGGGAGGGCGACCTGTGCGAGCAGGGGCATCCGAGCCGTCGTGGCGGCGTAGGCGGCGAAGTACCGGAGGACGGTATCCGGGGGCACGTCGGGATTGGGGGGCTCCCACTTGGCGCCCCCGAAGGGCCCGCAGCCCAGCCACTCCAGAAGGTCCAGTGCCTCCGGCCGCCACTTGGCAAAGGCTTTCTCTGGGGGCCCAAAGGACATGGATGGATGCGGGGGATGGAGGAACGAAGGCAGCGGCGGACCCAGGAAGCCCGGGACGTGGGCGAGGTGCTCGATGGGGAGCAGGCTCCGCAGAACGGCCCACGTCGGCGACACCCACTCCGCGATGGGCTGGCAGAGGCGCGGGTTGCGAGGGAAAGGAATGGGCGGTGAACGAGAACAGGTAAGGCCGGGGTACCGACCACGTTTGCCATGAGGGCCGCGGTTTGGTTGGGGGTCGGGTAGTCGCAGGAACGCAGGATCGTCCCAATGAAGCAGGCTGGGACGAGGGGGTCGGCGCCGCGGAAGAGGGGCGCATAGGCCAAGCGCGCCAACTCGTCCCACATGCTGATTGGCTGATGATCATAAACAGATGCAGATGGGACCGTGTCGAATCGAGGCCGCGGGGAGGCGCAGACCTGGCCAAGTTGCACGAAGGGCAAGTAGGACTGCAGCCGCAGGAAGGTAGCATACCCTGCAAGAAGGGCTCCTTCGAGGAGCTTGACTTTCCCGATCTGGTTGGAGAGTACTTGCAATATGCGCTTGAGGTCACGAGGGAAGAGGTCATTGAACCGGGGGTTGCAAGACTGGAAGTCCGCCAATAACGCTCGGAGATCTTGACTTGCGTTGTTGCGCTGATGAGATGCATGGATAGCGGTGCAAAACTTCAGCATCGCGGAATGGAGTGCTGCTTCAGGCAGGCCAAAAGATGAATATTCACTGTACGAGGATGATGGAAAAGAGAGCCAAAAAAGGTAAAGGAAAAAAGACCAAATCTTCGCAATGAGTCGCACTCCAATGAATGCTTCGGAGTAAAAGCTGGTGTTGCGAGAGAGGAGGTTGGTGATCAGATCGATCAACCGGTTGTAGTCCATGAGGAGACTGGACGATCCGCGTCTATTGTCATGATTGAAACTGTCAAAATCAACGAGGTGTTGGAAGAGAGCATCGAAGTGGGCAGGACTCCGCGAAAAGAAAACGGGCTGTTGAAACAATGCGGTGTCGAAGGGGAATGAATCTCCTCCTTGAAAAGTCAGTCCCCGCAAAGCGCCAACTACCGCTTGGCTGGCCCCGCGAAGCCAACCTCCTTCCTGTATCATCTGTTTCGTCGGTCAGGAGATAACTGGCTATGCCGGGGGACTGAGCGCTCGTCTCAATCGATTGTCTCTTTCCCCTCAAGCTCTTGAAGAACTCTCGCAAATAATTATGCAGCCCCCCCAAGGACCACGGTCCGTTTGAGAATTTCATAACCCTCAATCGCCTTTTGCCCTTTTGTTTCCGGTTTGCTCATTTTGGCAGCCAACCTCTTTCTGGCTCGCAAAGCGCCATTCGAATTCCGTCAGTGCCCATATTTTCGGCCAGCATGTTTTCGAGCCTCCAGCCGCCGCCTCATACTGCGGCGCCACCTTCATCCTCCATCGCTGTGCCACTCCGATTCCCCAACGCGACCGGATTTCCGACCCTGCTCCCCCAACCCTTTGCTATGCCGTTCACTGTGGCTGGACCTCAGGTTCTGCCACCTCCGCCGCTCCCACCGGCTGGTTCGCAGGTTCCGCCGCCCTCGCCGCCCCCACCGCCTCCGCCGCCCCCGTCGACCGGCTCGCAGGCTCCGCCGCCTCCGCCGCCCCCATCGCAAGTTCCGCCCCCGCCGCCCCCGCCACCTCCGCCCTCTATGGCTGGCTCACAGGTTCCACCCACGCAGCCGCCTCAGACGGCTTGCTTGCAGGTCCCGCCGCCGCCCCCGCCGCCCCCGCCGCCCTTTATGGCTGGCTCGCAGGTGCCGCCTCTGCTGCCGCCCCCTGCGAACGGACTTCAAATTCCGCCGCCCCCATCGACCGGCCCGCAGCCCCCGTCTTCGCTTCCAGTGCCGCCCCCTGCCACCATGGCAGCCGGTGCCCCCGATCTTGAGCCCCCGGCCCCGCCCCTCGCCCCCGTCGTCGTGGCTGTCAGCGCTCAGAACCTGCCCACGGTCATCACCGCAGCGACTGCGAATCCGCCACCGCCGCCCCCACCCCACCGCCGCCCCCACCCCACCGCCGCCCCCGCCCACGGTTGTGCCGACAACCAACGGGGCCATCGAGGCCAGTGCCTCCGCGCCGCCTCGTGTCTCTCCCCAGCCCCCGTCGGGCACCCCCCCGCCCTCCGTGGCGGCCAGTGTCAACGGTGCCGGTTATCCGCCCCGCCGGCTCCCCCCTCCCCCTCCCCCTCCACCTCCCCCTCCCCCTCCTGCGTTCGCGGCACCGCAACCACCGGCGGCCGAGGGCCCCGGGGCAGGGGCCGATGCGGGACGGGGGCGACCCTCGGAGCCCCCCGCCGACTGTAGGGATGTGTCGGTCTACTGCCTGGTCGAGGGCCAGGCGGAACCGGTCCCGCTGAGGGACCTGCCCAAGCCGCCCACCTGGCCGGCCATCGTCCAGCAGCTGGCGGCGGTCGCCTTCGAGGGTGGCCGCGGCCTGCTGCTCCGCTTCTGCACGATGCCCTTCGGGGCCCCGAAGCCCGACCCCCACCAGTGCGCCGCCCCCTACGAGGCCCTGGCCCCCGAGGAGCGGGCAGGCCCCGTGCGGATGCCCCCCGGCCACCGGATCCTCTGCCTGTGCCTCGCCCCCGCCGGTCCGGCCCTCACCCACTCACCCACCGACTCACCCACTCACCCACTCACCCACTCACCCACTCACCCACTCACCCACTCACCCACTCACCCACTCACCCACCGCCTCGCTCGCCTACCCACCGCTCACCCTCCCTCGCCCACTTGGTCGCCCCACTCCTTCCCTTGGACGGCAGCCCCTGAGGGCCGGGTCTTCCTCTCGCGTCCCGGAGCCCCGGAGGCGCTCAGGGAGCTCCGCCTGGAGGGCATCGCCGAGTGGAGCTGGCCGGCCGTCCTGCAGGCCGCCCGGACCCACCCAGCCGTCGTCGAGGCCATCACGGTCCGCCATCCCGGCCCTGACTCCCCCGGCCCTGACTCCCCCGGCCCTGAATCCCCCGGCCCTGACCCCAGGCCGGACCTCCCGCCTGCCCCCCCACGGCTGCCTGACGCTGGTCTGGGTTGGTGGGGCCGCAGCAACGCGGCTACTACGAGCCCCACCTGGCCGGCCGGGCCGGGCCGGGTGCCTTCGAGGCGTCCTCTGCCCCGGCATGGACCCCCGAGAAGGCCCTCAGCCCCCTCGGGCCCTTCATGCCGCCCCTGTACGCGGTCCGAGTCGGCTTCGGTCCGTCCCGGCCTCCCCGTCCCGCCCGCCCCTCACACCGATGATGTGCGCTCACGGGGGCGGCCCCGGCCGGGCAGCGGCGACCTACCCGCCCGAGCTGGTCGCGCGGCTGGCGGTGGAGGCGCTCCCCGAGGGCGACTTGGCCGCCGCCTGCTGCTGGCCGGGGGTCGCGGAGGCCCTCCAGGCGGCCCTCTCCGCCGAACTGCCCTGCGCCGACCCGGAGACGGTCCGCCCCTGCCGGCCCCCGCCTGCCCGTCCGCCCGCCCTCTCCGCCTCACGGCTGGTCCCGGGCGCCGTGTGGGTGTTGCAGCGGCACCCCGAAGCCGTGCTGGGGGCCCTGCCGGCGGTGCTGCGGGATGCCTTCGGCAGCATGGCGTCCCTGCTGCGCCCCGAGGCGGACGCCCCCGCCTCCCGGGTGGCCCAGGCGGCCCAGGCGGCCCTGGCGGCACTCGACCGGGCCACCCAGGGCGAGGTCCACGCCCGTCCCCCCGTCCCCCGTCCCGTCCCCCGTGTGTCCCCCGTCCCCGTCCCCGTGTGTCCCCGTCCCCGTCCCCGTCCCCGTCCCCCGTCCCCGTGTGTCCCCGTCCCCGTCCCCGTCCCCGTCCCCGTCCCCGTCCCCGTCCCTGTCCCCTCTCCGCCCGTCCTCACCTCCTTGCTGGCGGGGCGGGGCGGGGCGACAGGACGCCCGGCTGGCCGAGGCGGCCGCGGCGTTGGGGGACGGGACCTTCCCGCAGGAGGCGGCCGACCTGCTGGCCAACGACGAGGACCTCCTCCAGGATGCCGTGGCCCTGGCCCTGGCCCGCGGCGAGCAGGTCCTCTTCGGCCGGGCAGCCCCCCAGCCGCCATTCTCCTGTCCGTCTGCGCCGCCCCATGGCCCCGGCCATGCTCCACGCCCGGCCTGTCCCCTGACCTTCGCATGCCCCGCCCGCCCGCCCGCTGGTGCGCCCCAGTGAAGGACCCCAACGGGGGGCCTGCCCGGCCGCCCCCGGCCTGCCCGATGCGGCTGGGGTGGGCCCGCTGCTGCCTGATGCCCGAGCGGCTGCGCTCGGTGCGGGTCGCCCTCGAGACCGCCCTGGACCAGCACCGGGCCCGAATCGAGCGGCACCAGGGGGACATCCGCTCGGCCGTCGAAACCCTCGCCGACAAGCGCACGATCGTGGGCAACGACATCGAGGCCGCCTTCGCCAAGGACAACGCCAGGTCCCTCGCGTCCACACACGCACCCCGCCCCCCCCCCCCCCCCCCCCCCCTCCTCCCCCCTGCCCCTGCCCCTGCCCCTGCCCTCCGCCGTCAACACCATTTGACCATGCCCCCCCCCCCCCCCCCCCCCCCCCCCCAGAGCGAAGAAGCTCGACCAGGAGCTTGCCGAGACCGACGACCGGATCAGGCAGCTGGAGGAGGCCCTCCGGGACGCGCATGAGCACCGCCAGGAGCTCACCCAGCAGCAGGCCCAGGCCAAGCGGGCCACCGACCGCTACCACCAGGTCCGCGCAGCCCCTGCCCTCCCTGCCATCGCCCGGCGGGCAGCCCTCACCGTCATCGGCGCGGGGCCCTCGGGTCGGGGCAGGAGCTCGACTGCCTGACGGCCTTGGTCGAGGAGCGCCGCCGGGGCCTCGATGACCAGGCCGGCCGCCTCGCCGTGGCCCACGACCAGTGGGCCCGCACCCAGGGTCCGCACCCCCCGGCTGGCCGCCCCTTCCCTGTGGCCGCCCCTTCCCTGTGGCCGCCCCTTCCCTGTGGCCGCCCCTTCCCTGTGGCCGCCCCTTCCCTGTGGCCGCCCCTTCCCTGTGGCCGCCCCTTCCCTGTGGCCGCCCCTTCCCTGTGGCCGCCCCTTCCCCATTTGCTGCGGCCTCACCGTCCCGGGGCCGGGGGGCCTGGGGACGCTGGCCCAGATGTGCTGCTGGGGCTGGTGGACCAGGTGGGCCGGCGGGCGGCCGAGCGGGTGGCCGACATGGGCCGGCGGTGGGGCGCCCCCATGGGCCGATGGCTCGAGGGCCTGCGCCACCTGGGGGCCCTCCAGGACCGCTACCTGCGCATGGAGACCGTCCGCGCCCCCGCCCGCCCCTCCACCCACCCACACGCCCCTCGCCCGCCCCCTCCGAGACCCATGGCACTTCTGGGGCGGGGGCCATGCGGGGGGGCTGGCTGGCTGGCAGGCCTACGCCAAATTCGAGCCCGCCGCCCGGGCCTGGGTGCAGTCCTTCCCCGAGGCCACCCGGGGCCCCCTGGCGGCCATGGCGCAGCCCCTGTGCGACTTCCTGGGGCAGGCGCCCCTGCCGCGGGGCCCCCTGGGGGCCGAGATCCGGGCCCTGAGCGAGGCCATGCCCCCGGCGGCCCGGCGGGCCTTCATGCGGGCCCACCCCCAGTACGGCTGCTACTTCATCGAGGGCACCGACCCCGAGGAGGCCCAGGTCATCGCCTACCCGCTGGCGGTCGACCCGGCCCAGGACATCCACTGCGACGGCGACCTGGACTGGCTCCGGCTCCGCGAGCAGGTCCCTGGGCTGAGCCGCCGCTTCGAGCTGCCCCTCCAGCTGGCCATCTGGCGCGACCTGTGGGCCCACCGCCAATCGCTGCTGCTGCAGTCCCTCGGGGCGTCTCCCTCGGCGCCCCCGCAGCCGGCCGCCGTGTCCTCGCCGCAGCCGGGTGTGGCCATCATGCCCCTGCCGCCGCAGTTCGTGATCCCCCCAGAGCAGGCCCCGCAGGCCGCCGTCATGCCCCCGACACCTCAGACAGTCGCCATGCTGCTGCCTCCACCGCCGCCGGCCATTCCGCCGCCTGTGCCGGCCGTCGTGCTCCCGCCTGCGCCGGCCGTCGTGCTCCCGCCTGCGCCGGCCGTCATGCTCCCGCCGCCGCCAACCTCAAATTTTGTTCCAGGGACTCACAGCTTCTACGATCCCGTTTTAGAGCAGCTCCTCTAACAGCACGAACAGGTCCACGAAAAAAGCCATTTCCTCTTTCGCCCAAGAAAGAACGCGCAACCAAAAGAGTCCCAGGATGCCTCGTGCACAAACTACTCGACGACAAAGCTTTTTTCTTTCTCCACTTCCTCCCCTAAGCCCAGAAACGAGGAAGGATTTGGGGGGAATTCGCGGTATCTTGGTTCGAGATAGCTTCCAAGCTCATCCAACAGAATGTCGGATGGTTGGTGGAGCGCAGCAAGGCAAATCAGGCAGTTTAGTAGATGCGGAAAGAGGGGCCCATGGAGGACTTAATGTGGACGTGGCGAATGTTCTGCCAGCCCTTCTTGAGGAGAGAGGCCAGGAAGTTGATCGACAGGACGATGTTCTTGGTCATCTCTTCGTTGGACATGCCAAGGTGGGCAACGGGGACACCGAGGCACAGAACCTTCTTCAGCTGGAAGCGGACAGTGGACTTCATTTCATTGCACTTCTGGGCGAGGTTCTCGCGGGTGCCAACGACAGTGGGGAACTTACCCATCTTGTTCAGAGTGGGGCTATTGATTGTATGAGGCAAGGACTGTGTGAAGCGCGAAAGGCAGACCCAAGAAGACGGGGAATCTGCTTGAACAGGGAGTCAGAGGCAAGGAACATGGAGTACTTCATGCCGAGCTTCTTAACGGGCTTGGGCTCCTTGTTCAGCTTCTTGAGGTCGGCAACAGTCTGCATGGGGATGATGGTGCCGGCAGCAGCAAGCTTCTTGATCTCACCCTCGTGGGCGGCATCAGCGAAAACGCAAACAGTGCGGCGGGGGCAAGGGCAGAAGGGAAGAACAATCGAGCCGGAGAAACGCTTATCAGTGCTGGGGTCAATGCCCTTCAGGCCGATCTGGAGATCAATGGTCTCAACGAACTTGCGGGGCTTCTTGGCGGCGGCCTCACGAATGCCGGCAATGCTCTGCTGCAGGGTGGCGCTATCGATCTTCGACATGATTCCGCGACTAAAAAAACGATCAGAAGGGAAAGAGAAGATGCAGCACCGGACGTTTTTTGTTGGCGGGATGGGGAGTAATAACGTGGTCTTCACAACCATATTTATCTCCTGCTTCGCCCGACCGCTTTCGCTTTGGCGTTGTGACGCCACGTTCCAGGCCCCTTATTCGGCGCATTGTACTTTTCGGAGCCATGGGAAAGTGGTTTGAAAAGATGGGAAAAAGAGTTCTTTCAGTCACAAAGAATCGAGATGAACAATACAAAAACAACATCCGCTGCTCCATCTCATGGCCACCGAAACGGTGTCAGCGCCTCTGGGGAGGCGATAGACCGATCTGCGGGAACCCGCCGATGGCGATGGGCCCGAAGGCACTCTCTGCGCCGCCCGATGGACTCCCCGCTGTCGCGGGGAAGGACGTCAGGACCGGGGTGGGGGTTGGGACGGGGGCCGGGACGGGGGCTGGGACGGGGGCTGGGACGGGGTCGCTGGCCGGTGTGGCCGCAGTCAAGCCACTCGTCGAAAAGCGTGAGGGCAACCGCATCGGGTGGGATGGCAGCTGGCGGGGCAGCGGGCCCGAGGAAGCCACCTGGAGGGGGGGCAGCTGAGACAGGCGGGGAGGCGGCGACCGGACCGCAGCCGGGGCCGGAACCTCGGCGGGGATGGCCTCCTGGCCTGCCACCTCGGCAGGGACGGCTGCCTGGGCTGCCACTTCGACGGGGATGGCGGCCCGTCCCGCCACCTCGATGGGGACGGCTGCTTGCTCTGTGCTGGGTGGGCAAGCTGCGGCCGCGCCCCTCTCGATGGCGAACGAGGCTGCAGGGGCGGTCGGGAGAGCGGCCATGGCCGCCCCGCCGAAGCCCATCTCCATGTTCATGGCCGCCCCGCCGAAGCCCGTCTCCATGTTCGTGGCCGCGCCCCCTGGGCCCGCGCCCGGCATGCTCGGGCGGGCCATCCGAGAGATGCCCAGGCTGCGAGCGGGCAGCCGAGAGCCTGCCATGCTGCTGCTGCCCGGGGCGGGCTCCTGAGGGGGCGGCAGGAGGACGTCGGGGAGCGGCACCCGGATGGCCGTCTGGTGGGTGAGGGCGTAGTACCCCGCGAAGCAGTGGGCCCGGGCCTCGTCCACATGGGCGCGCGCCACCAGCTCCCGGACGGCATCCATGTGCTCGGTGCAGGCCTTCTTGATCTCGATCGCCTCGCGGGCCACCGGCACCGTCAGGGGCCGCCCGCTCGCCCGGATCTGCGCGATGACGCCATCGGCGTGGCGGATGATCTCCTGGTCGGTGCGGACGGTGCTCTGTGGCCCCCGCCCGCCCCGCCCCGCCCACGCGCCCGACCGGAAGGAATGACCAAATGAGTGCGGGTGGCGAGGAGACTGTGGGAGGGGACGGCGGGAGGGTGGGAAGGGGACGGCGGGAGGGGGACGGGAGGGGTCGCGAACCGCGGCGATGTCGAGGGCGGCCCGGTGGAGGTCCAGGTGGTATGTGCTGCACTGCAGGAGGGTCGGCCCGCGGGCCCTGAGGTCCTCGATGCGCTGGGCGGCCTGGCTGGTCACGGCGTCGATGAGGCCCTGGATGCTGGCCCCGGCCTGGTCCCAGCGGTCCCGCTCCTGCTTGGCCTGGCCCCGGCCCTCCCTCAGCCGGCCCTCGTGCACCCGCCACTGGGCATCCAGGGCCCGTGTCCGCTGCGTGGCCGCGCATCCGAGCCCCCCCAGAGAGCGTCCAGGGATCAGCCCTGGGGATGGGCCGCGCGGATGGGCCGCCGGGGGGGCTCGGCGAGACATTCCTTGGGCGTGCTCGGCGCGCTTGGCGTGCTTGGGGGGAGAGGAGTGAAGGTGGTGGGCGGGCGGACCCTGTCGAGGACCTCCCTCTGGCGGCCGAGGTCGTCGATGGTGCGGCTGGTCTCGTCCCGGTCGCGGCGCAGCTCGGCCAGGCGCGCCTCCAGCTGGTGGATCTCCTGCTCGACCGCATCCCGGTGCCCCGTCCGCTCGGTCGTCCTGCCCGGCCCACCGCCCCGGCAGGCAGTGAGACCCCGGTTCGCCGGCGCCCCTTCAGGTGGCCGCATCCAGCGTCCACTCCGCCTGCCCCGCCATGCCCTGCCCCGCCCTGGGGGTTGGAGGGCATGCTCGCGAGACGGACTGCTCGCCATTGGTGTGGGCGTCTTGGGCGATGCGGCTCCGCTCGGCCTCGTAGTTTGCCTGGACCTGGGCCCGGGTGGCGTCCAGGGCGCCCAGGTGGGCGTCGATCCGGGCGCAGGTCTGCTGGACGGCCGCCTGCAGGGGCGGCCCCATGGCCCGCAGCCGGTCGGGCCCCATGCAGCAGCCGGCCCAACCCATGCTCAGCCCATCGGCCGGCAGAGGGATCCCTGCGGACACACGGGGGCCGTTTGGTGGCGGGCAGGGGGGAGAGCGGGTGCGGATGAGCGGTTGGATGGGAGGTCGGGTTGGGAGGTCGGGTTGGAAGGCCGGGTTGGTTGGGCAGCCGGATGGGCAGCTGGCTGGGCGGTTGGGGGTGGGCCGCGGACCGGCGGGATGGCCAGCCGTGGGCGGCGGGACCAGGGCCATCAGATGCTTCTGCAAATGAGGGTCGCGGCACTTGCTCAGGGCGCGCGCCCCCTCGTCCATGGCGCGCAGCTGGGCGTCGGGGTTGGCCCTGAGGGCCCGTGCATCCTCGTCCATGGCGCGCAGCTGGCCCACGGACTGCTGCAGCTGGTGGACCTGGTCCAGCCACTGGGCCACAGGCCCCGACCCGTTGGCGGGCTCCCCGTAGGCCTTGTTCTGGGGAGCAGGTGAACGATCAGGCCGCAGGTGAGGGCAAGCTCCCTCGGCTCGTGGCACTTACCCGGCTGGGCTGGGCTGGGCTGGGCTGGGCTGGGCTGGGCTGGACTGGGCGACCTCTTCTTTGATGATGACGGAGAGGGAGGCGAGGACGCTCTCGCAGGCACGGCTCATGGCGGCAGGGTCGGGGGCCGCCTCGCCCTCGATGGCCGGCAGCAGCGGCTGGAAGACCCGCCCCGGGTGGCGGCCAGCGGGCGGCTCCACGGGGCAGCCGAGCCCTTCCACCTGGGCCTCCAGGGCGGCGCGGACGGGCCCCGCCGAGGCCGCTGCCGACAATGGGCCGGGAAAAGCCAAACCAAACGCGCGGCCGTGAGCCCCGGATGGGAGGGAGAGAGGGAGGGAGAGAGGGAGGGAGGGAGGGGCGAGGAAGGGAGGTGAATGGCCGACCGGCAATGGCCCGGGCCCCAGGGAGGAGCAGGTGGGGCTGGGCGCCGGCCAGGAGGAGCGCGTTCAGCTCGGGGTCCTCCTCGAAACCCCGCCGGTCGCTGCCGGTGGGCTCCTTGGGGGCCGGTCGGGGCTGGGGGGCCGGCTGGGGGGCTGGCCGTGGGCTGGGCGACCCCCAAAAGGACGGGGCGGCCGCGAAGGGCGACTGGGCGGGGTCCGAGGCGGGCCGCGGGGAGCTGGATGACCCCGCCGTGCGGCCAGGGGGCGTCACCTGCGACCCGTCGGGCTGTGGGGACGGGGCGGCCTGGGGCTGGGCGGAGGGTCCCGGCGTCCGCGGCATGGTGAATGGAATGGGGGACGGGTCCGGGTACAGCTGCGGCGGCGGGGTCGGGGTCTGGCCGCCCGGGGCGGGAGGCGGACCGCATGCAGGGCCGGGGGACGGCGGCTGGGGCAGCGCGGAGTGGGAGATCGGGGGCGGCACAAAAGGAGACGAGGGGAGTGCCGGCTGGGCCTGAGCCTGGGCCTGAGCCTGAGCCTGAGCCTGAGCCTGAGCCTGAGCCTGGGCCTGGGCCTGAGCTTGCTGAGCCAGGAGGTGGCGCCCGATTCCCGCCAGCGGCGAGCCCATTAGCCCGGAGGGCACGGCGGACGGGGGCCGGGAATTGGGTGTCGGGGTCGATGACTGAGATGGCTGAGGCGGTGGCGGTGGTGGTGGTGGTGGTGGTGGCGGCGGTGGTGGTGGCGGCGGCGGTGGTGGCGGTGGTGGCGGTGGGGATGCCTGTGGCTCCTGACGCGCGTGGGAAGGATCCGGGCCGAAGAGCGGGTTGGGCTGCGCCAGGGGCTGCGCCAGGGGCTGCGCCAGGGGCTGGGGCTGGGGGTCAGGGCGGGCCACACATTGAGGCTCCGGTGCGATCTCGCGCACCGGGGGCTGACGATGGGCAAACAGAGCCTCCGGCAGGGGTGGCGGGGGGGCCTGAGGAGGAGGAGGGGGTGGGAACGGGGGGGGCGGGTAGGGGGCGAGGGCGGCGGGGGCGTCGGTCGGGGCGGTGGCCTCAACCGTCTCGGCGACGGTCATCTCGAGGCAATCCGCGTCCTCGGGGTCCTCCTCTGCAGACGTGGGCGGCCCGGCGGGGAATGAGTGCGGGGATGCCAAAGGATGTGGAGGCGGTGGAGGAGGAGAAGGAGGGGTGGAGTGAGGGAGGGGATGAAGACAAACGACCTTCGACCTCGTTGGCGAAATCGGCGGGGTTGCGGTAGCTGCGCGAGATGGAGGCGCGCTCGAAGGCCTTCCAGACCAGCCCCTGGGGAAGCGAGGCGAGGAGAGGCCAGGGCACGAGGAGGAAGAACGCGTGAGCGAATTCAGTCTCGGCTCGAGGCAGCTGCACAGACGGTGGAGCGGCTGGGGGCGTAGCGGAGGAAGAGCTCGCGGTTGGAGGAGCGCACATGCTCCACCTTGCCGGCCCGGGGGAACTGGCCCCTCAGGATGCCCACGTGGCTCTTGAGCGACTCGACGAAGTTCAGGAAGCGGTCACAGGTGGGGATGCCCTCCAAGGCAACCGCCCATCGGTCCCACAGGTTGGCCTCCGGCTCGTCCATCCTAGGGGCCCCCGAAACGTTCGCGAGGCGGGGAGGGGTGACAAGGGCCAGACAGGAGCTGACAAGCGACGCGGATCCACACCAGAACGAAAGTAACCTGAACTCCTCCGAAGTCCAGTCGCTGGTCTTGGCGCGCTTTCTCGTTCAGATCCAGTAACAAAGTATCAACCGCCATAGCAACCTGTTCGATGATTGCAGGGGCGCGTTCGTGAATCTCCCGCAAGAGGTCAACAGAGTCTTTTTTAACAATCACAGTAAGGCGACCAACTGCATGTAGCAAAAGGGAGAAGCGAGCCGGATCGAAACTCGCCGGCTGTGTCGAAAGAATGCCCAGGGTGAGAGGAAAGAATTTAGGAAACTGGACGATTTCGTCAATCTTCTCCACGGCTTCTGGATGTCCGCAACAGCCCAGAAAGTGGTCAACATCTTCGAACGCTGCTTCTTGCCAGGCCATCCTCAGCAGGAGCGAATTGTCCGAAGGGGGGCACTACCGGCTCGACTTGACACACAGAATGGCCACGGATTCTTTGGCGGGGCCGCATCACCGTTAAGGAAATAATAGCAAAATCAAACAAAAAACGAGCTGTTATTATTGCGCAAGAGCGGGAAGGCAGCGAGCCATTTGGACGGCGACATCGGTCTGGTTGAAATACCCGATCATCCGTTCAATGAGGACCCCGTCGTGGGCCGTCGTAAACACGTCACTTCCTCGGAACTTAACCTCACATCCAGTCTGCTCGCCTCTTCAATTCAGCGAGAGTGAGAACAATCATCATTGCAGACCGCCGTGAGGCCGGAAAACTCCCAAAGGGTGGCTGCGCCCAACTGAGAAACAAAAGGAGCCTGCAGAAGCTTCAGAGTTTTCTGCGCAAAAGGCTGAGGTTCGCGACACCTTCAGGAAGAAGATCCATGGGTGGGGAACGAAAGGTGATCACACAGACATCTTATCGAGGACCGGAAGTGAAGTGACTGGAGTCGCGCCAAATGGATCTTGGATGAAGAGATTTTCTCCTGAGAAAAGGCTACGCAGAATGCAAACACGATTTGGTTTGGAAGCGATCAACAGACGGAACCCAGCGATCACAATCGTCCATCAAGTCAAAAAACTTGGCGACAGTTTGAGAGACAGTCTGTTCTAAGTCGGCAGAGAGCGCAAGAGTCACAAAGAACAGGAGAATTGGGGTCTTCATTAGTCTCTTTCGGCACGGGTACGTTCCACTCCACCCACAAAGCTGGGACGAAAGAAAAGGGCAGAGATCGGACATCAGCAATCTTTTTGCTGAAAAATTTCGGTGTTTAATGGAAAGTCTTCTGGTCAGCGGCAGGGAGACCCTTGTAGGTACCGCGGCAGCAGAGGACATCCTCAACGCGCTGGCGGTGCTCGGGGTTGGCGGGGTCGCAACGGGTGAACTCGAGAGTGTCGTAGTCGGGGCAGTCGGTCATGGCGAAGGGAATCTCAGTGCCGCGGAAGACCCACAGGCCCTGGACGGCGTAGTTGGGAGCCTCGCCGTAAATGGTCATGCAGCCGAAGCCGTGCTTGCGGAGCTCATCCAGACGCTGGATGAAGCCACCAAGCAGGTTGTTGACGCGCATCTGCATCTTGTACTCGGCAATGTACTTGTGGTCAGAGAAGTAGAGGCAGTGGCCCTTGTAGCCATCCTCCTCCAGCTTGGCCCAGAACCTAAAAAACAGATCAGATCAGGGGATACGCAAAAAACCAAGACAGACTCGGCAAGGACGGCGGGCATGTCAGCCTCCTTGGCGTTGGCGTAGCGACGCTTCCACCACTCCAGGTTGAAAGGAGAGGGAGGAAGAAGATCCAGAGGGTTAACCTTCTTCTTCTCCTCGTGCTCCTCCTCCTCCTCTTCGGCGGCCTCCTCCTTCTTGGGCTTGGGCTTCTCCTCCTTAGGCTTGGCGGCGGGCTTCTCCTCCTTGGGGGCCTTCTCGGGCTTCTTGGACTCGGGCTTGGCGGGCTCCTTAGGCTCGACGCAGAGCTTCACCTCGCCGAGGACGGCGTGGAACTCGGGCTGGTTGACGCAGGTCAGGAACCAGCGAGTCAGGTTGGGGATCGAACGGCGGGCGGCCTCATCATAAACAGTCTCGAAGATGCCCTTCAGCTCGCAAGCGAGGCAGATATCGGCCAGAGTCAGACGCTCGCCAACCATGAAGGTGCGGGTGAGCAGGTGACGCTCGGGGACCTGGAGGATCGAGCCGAGATTCTTCTTGGCCTCCTGCAGGAACTAAAGAATCGCCAATCAAAAAAATAAACAACACGACGAAATTAATACACAACGGAAAAGCCAGAAGAAACAACAAACCTTGGGGTTGAACTGGGCATAGCCGAAGATCTGGCCCAGCCACTGGCCAATGTGAGAGTCAACCTCAGTCTGGATGAAGTCGAGCCACTGGTCGATCTGGGCAGCCTCGACATCGTTGCGGCCATAGAGGAAAACATTGCTGCCAGCAGGGCGGCCACGGGCGAAGAAACGGGCAATGGCATGCGACTCGAAGACGCAGCCCTGGGGGGTCTCAAGAACGGGGACCTTGCCCATAGGGTTCTTGGCCAGGAACTCGGGGGTCTTGTTGGTGACACCCATCTCGAAGCCGGCAGGAATCTCAACAGGGATGTTGTAGTACTTGGCGCAAATCAGGGCCTTGGCAGCGCGGGTGCCGTTGGGGTAAGTCCAAAGCTTGAGGCTCATGTTGCGGCGAGGAGCACGCTTGCACGGTGCGGCGGGGAACGAAATCACCGGGGTCAAACAGATTCTTGTTCCATTTGAAATGCCCACCACTAAAAAAAAGACGGCTCTTTCTGTTTTTATCTCAACAGGGTGACGATATCATCCTCCAAAGAAAGAGAGCCCTCCGTAGACATCAGCTGTAGGGCACTCATAGCCTCAGCTTCAGTGAGCGGAGAGGGTCCCTTGTTGAGATGCCCCAAAAGTTCGGGCACAGTCAGCGATTGGCTTCGGGCCTCGCTCAGCTCCCGGAAAGCCGCTTGTCGGAAACTTTGGTACCTGCAAACCCACGTGGATTTGATGAATGTGTTCGATCATGTCCCGACGCCGGGAAGGGGGGGGGGGGGGGGGGGGGGGGACGAGGACGATGGGGAGGACAGACTGTTCGGGGGATAGGGCGAGCGCGAGTGGGCTGTTGCTGGCGGCCTGGGCGTCCTCGGGGTGAGCGAGTGGAACTCCTCCTCGCTGCTCAGCGGGGCGGCTCGCGGACGGGGGCCCGGGGATTGGGCGCCCCCGGCTGGGAGGCCCCCTCGGCCGGCTGGCGGGGCGCCTCCGTCGTGAAGGCGAACGGGTCCTCGGGCTGTCGGCCGCGGGCGACATGACGGTGTGCATGAGAGGCGGGTGAGGCGCATGAGGCGCATGAGGCGCAGGGACGGGGGGGGGGGGGGGGGGGGCGCAGGCGGACGTTTTCGGGGACGACCGGGTCGGGGCGCTGGTGGGAGCGCATCTGGCGGCCCGAGCCGCCGACCTCCTGGCGGGCCCGCCGCGTCCCCTGTTCGGCCCCGGGCGAGGCGGGCCGTTTCCTGCAGAACCCGGGGAGCGCGGCATCAGGGCCGGAGCGGGGGGACCGACCAGGAGCGGGAGAATGAGCTGCAGGGTTAGCCCTCCGCCCGATTGGCGGTGGCCGGCAGATGCTGGGGAGGGAAGAGGGAGGAGGAGAGGGAGGGGAGCAGTGCGGACGTGCCCACCGTGCGGCGCGCGGTCCGGTCGTCCTGCTCCTCCTGGTCGGCGGGCTCCTGCTGCTGCTCCCGGTCAGCGGGCGCCTCGCGGCCCCCATCGGCCGGGGCCGGGCGGGCCGGGGCGGGCCGCTTGGGGCGGGCCTTGTAGACGGTGTCGGCCGAGTCGTTCAGGGTGAACCGGATCAGGTCCACGGCCGCCAGGGCGTCCTCCTGCCGGGCGCCCATGCGAACCCACCCGGGGAGCGACAGACAGGGGGTGGCGAGTGAGGTGGCGGCGAGTGAGGCGGCGGTGGCGAGGCGGTGGTGGCTAGGGCGTGACGGGGCGGGGGCAGGTCCGGGGGCGTGGCGTGGCGTGGTGTGGTGTGGCGTGGCGGGGCGGGGCGTGGCGGACCTCCTCGATGGTCTCGGAGAGGCGCGCCCGGGCGTGGGCGGTCGAGAGGCGGATCAGGGTCTCCAGCGTCCGGGGCGTGATGGGCGTGTGCTGCCCGGCCCGCGCCCCCACCGCCCCATGGGCGGGTCAGAAAAGGGGAAGCTGAAGGGAAGGCAAGGGCAAGGGCAAGGGCACGGATATGGTCGGAGGTGCCCCGACTGGAGGCGTGGTTGGAAGGGGAGGGGCGCGCAAGGTGGATGCGGGGGCGGGGCGGGAGGGCGAGGTGGGGCGTGGGCGGACCCTGTGGTCGGAGGGCAGGCCGCGCAGCTCGGTGAACTCCTTCTCGATGACCGCGTTGGCCTGCCCCGCCCCGGCCCGAGAGCCACAGGCACCCCAACCAAGATCAGGCCGGAGGTCGGGGGAAAGGGCAGCGGGCAAGGGGTCGAAAGCACGACGGGGCCGGCCAGACCTCGTCGGTGAGCTCGGGGCGCAGCTCGCGGGCCAGGGCCACGTACTTCTTCAGGAAGCCCGTCGCGAGGACCTTCTTCCTGCCCAGCACCCAGCCGCCCGCCCATTGAGGGACCCCCACGGAGAGGGCCGGGCCAGCAGAGGGGCGAGGGCAGGGGCAGGGGCAGGGGCAGGGGCAGGGGCAGGGGCAGGGGCAGGGCAGGGCAGGGGCAGGGGCAGGGGCAGGGGCAGGGGCAGGGGCAGGGGCAGGGGCAGGGGCAGGGGCAGGGGCAGGGGCAGGGGCAGGGGCAGGGGCAGGGCAGGGGCAGGGCAGGGCAGGGGCAGGGGCAGGGGCAGGGGCAGGGGCAGGGGCAGGGGCAGGGGCAGGGGCAGGGGCAGGGGCAGGGGCAGGGGCAGGGGCAGGGGCGTCTGGGGGGTGGAGGCGACCTGCGGGAGCGGAGGAGGGGGTCGTTGTCCTCCCACACGTCGCCGTCCGTCTGCGGGTTGGGCGCCCGCTGCTTCTGGTCGTCCCGCCCCCCGGCCACCGTCCCGTCGTCCAGGTCGTCCGCCACTGCACCCAGCCCCGCCCGGACAGGGCCCCCGCGCCCCAAACAACCCAACCCATCCTGCGATGAACAAGGGCCGGGCCGTGGGAGGCCCACAACGCGTGGATGCGCAGGGATGCGCGTGGGGGCGTGTGGGCGGGCCTGCGAGGGAGGGGTCGCCGAGGGCGGTGTTGCGGTACGTGGCCAGCCTGAGGACGTGCTCGGCGATGTGGCGGTCGTGCTCCTCGTCGAGCCGGTCGAGGACGATGAAGGTCAGGTCGAACCGGGACAGCAGCGAGTCGGGCAGGGCGATGTTGGCCTGCACGTCGCGGCTGTCGTCGTACTGGCCGTAGGCCGGGTTGGCGGCCGCGATGACCGAGCAGCGGGCGTTGAGGGAGGCGTGGATGCCGGCCTTGTTGATGGTCACGGTCTGCTGCTCCATCACCTCGTGGATGGCCACCCGGTCGAGCTCGCTCATCTTGTCGAACTCGTCGATGCACACCACCCCCTTGTCCGCAAGCACCATCGCGCCCGCCTCCAGGCGCCGGTCCCCTGCGCACACCCCCGCATCCCCGGCCCGCCACACCACGTCGCCCCCCGCAATGGCCGTCAGCATCGTGTGTTTGGCGGAGGCATCGTGTGTTTGGCGGAGGCATCGCCCCCCGCAATGGCCGTCAGCATCATGTGTTTGGCGGGGGCATTGCAATGGCCGTCAGCATCGTGTGTTTGGCGGAGGCATCGCAACGGGCGGGCCGCACGGGACAGCGGGACAACGGGATGGCATGTAGAGGGGAACCGGTGTGGGGAGGCTGGTCGGAGGTGGGTGTGGGCGGGGCGGACCGGTCTCGGTGTCCTGGGTGACGGCCGCCGTGAGGCCGACCCCCGAGGAGCCGCGGCCTGTGGTCATGACGGCCAGGGGGGCGATGTGCCGCACGAAGCGCAGCAGCTGGGACTTGGCCGTGGACGGGTCCCCGACCAGCAGCAGGTTGATGTCCCTGCACGGCCCAGCCCCCAGCCCAGGCCCCACCGGCCCACGGGTCCCCAAAAATGAGCCTTCGGACTCCCTCAAAGGCCCCCCGGGGCCCGCGCAGAGTCCCCGCGCCTCGGTGGGCCATCGGGGGCCCATGGACACGAACCGCCACCCCGCCAACCCCCGCGCCGGGCCGCACGGGGCGACCGGATGTTGGTGGGTGTGCCCGCGGACCCGCGGAGGTGGAGGCCGCTCTTGAGGCGCTTCTCGACGCCCCCGAGGAGCATCAGCAGGACGGCCAGCTTGATGTGCTCGTGCCCGAAGATCGACGGGGCCACCGACCGGGAAAGAACCTCCACCGCGTCCCTGCATCGGGCGCCCCATGGCACCCCAGGCAAACCGGCCGGGGGTGAGGCCTCCAAGGGATGGGGGCGGGAGGGAGGCTGGGGTGAGGTGGAGTGGGCGGCAGGGATGCGGTGGGGCGGACGGGAGCTGGGAGATGGCGTGGATGTTGTCCGAGTCGCGGTCGGTGAAGCGAATCTCGTCCGCGTAGCCGCGGTGCTTGATGTGGCTCCCCAGGACAACCGTCCTGCGGCCGGCAACCGGGCCGGGGCGGGCGAGGGCAGGGACGCCATCATATGAGGCCCCGGGAAGGAGGGAACGGGGACCACTGCTTCGGTGCGGGGGAGGGGAGGCAGAGGCGGAGGCGTGTGTGGGGGCTGGGGCGGACTTGAAGATGCCCGAGGTGCCCGAGCCCGACTGGCCCAGGGCCTTGTAGATGCCCATCACCTGCACCCGGTCGCCCGGCTTGACCCGGTCCACCAGATCCTTGCTCAGGATCACGTCTGCAGCAGGGGAGGGAGGGAGGGGGAGGGGGAGGTGTGGAGGTGTGGAGGTGTGGAGGTGTGGAGGTGTGGAGGGGTGGAGGGTGGAGGGGTGGAGGGGTGGAGGGGGTGGGGGGTGGGGGGTGGGGGGGTGGGGGGGGTGGGGGGAGGTGGAGGTGGTGGAGGTGGTGGAGGTGGAGGTGGTGGAGGTGAGTCACGTCACCCGTCACCCGTCAGCCACCACCACATCGTCCCTACCAGTGTCAGCCTCGCGAATGGGCCGCTGGGTGGGTGCCGACCGATGGAGTGCGGGAGCTGGCCGGGCGGGGCGCGCTCGGGGGGCTCCTGGACGGTGATCAGCTGGTGGTCCTCGTAGACCGACAGCCCGAACTCGGTCACGAGCCGGTGGCCCTGCTCGTCCTGCGCCGCGCCCATCGGCACGCGGACCCCACCACCAGACGCCCCCCCGCCCATGCCGTTATGACTCAATGATGGGAGGCAGCCGAGCCCTCAGCCAGGCCGGGTCAATGGGCGGCGGGGGCAGACCTGGGTCGGGTAGGCGGCAGTGGTGGGGATCCCCTTGGCGGACGTGCTGTCCCGGTACTCGCGGGTGATGAACTTGTCTTCGATCTCGCAGTAGTGCGTCGTCTGGACCACCTTGGGCCGGACCAGACTCGCTGCCGCGATGAAGCAGGGGGGGTGAGGGGGGGCAGTGACGACGGGGCCTGCAGTGGGCGAGGCGACGGACCCTTGATGGCGATGCCCTCCAGACACACCATGTGCCCGATGAAGTTGCTCGTGAGGAAGCGCGGCGTGACGTGGTGTGAGCCGAAGTGCCCCTCCCAGCCCACCTCGACATGGACGGGCTCCACCGGGCCGGTGGAGGTGGTGAGATCACGCGATTCGTTGACCACCTCCTGAATGATGGTTTCAATTTGGTCGCCGTAGATCAAGGGGCGGCTCAAAAAACTGGGTCACGACGACACGAGGAGACAGAATAAGCGTGAAATTGAGTGGTCCAACAGACTCGAGAAATCTCTGAGGAGTCAGCGCCATCTTTTCACGCATGTGATCCACATCGATCAGCAAGCGTTTTTGAGTCCCAGAAAGAAGGAGGGGGAATTGATCCACATAAGGCTGACAAAGCTTCGTCATCGGAGGATCATTCTAGCGAACAAGGTGTAAAATCGTTTTAAAAACAATTCGGGATGCAGACGTTGACCAAATACACGCGAAAAGCATCGAGGAACTCCGCCAAGAGCTGATCCATTTTAAACCGTTTAAATGTGCGGATAGCCAACCCTCCCCACGTTACTGCGTTTGACAAGCGTCTCGGACCACAAGGATGAGCTTTCGCTCAAACCGTCCTTTTGCTTTTCCTCGGTTGGGAGTCTTTTTCGCGGCCTTTCCCGATGAAATCCTCGGGCTTGTCCTGACCAGCGATCCGCATGTCTCCCGACTCTACCCCCTCCTCGCCGTCTCGCGGCGTTTCCGGACGTTGCTTCGCGAGACCTGCCGCCAAGTGGACTGCAGCCGCACCCCCGTTTCCTCGGAATCCATCTTAAGTGCCTGCCGACCCTTCCCCCGGGCCAACTCGTTCGCCCTGTGCCGGTGCCCACGCCTGGACTGGGCTGCGGTTGGGCAGCTCCTGCGGTGGTGCGACCGCGAGGGGCGCCCCCTGGAGCGCCTCGACTGCTCGGGGTCGTTGTATCTGTCACGCCCCCAGGGGATCCTGGCGCGCCTGGCGGCCGGGAGCCTGGCCGGGTGCTGGCGGGAGGTGCGCCAGCTCTCCCTGGATGGGATCGCCGCCCTGGGCCCAGGCGATCTCCTCCCCGTGCTCGCGGCCGCCCCGGCCTTGCAGCGACTCAACCTCACCCAGACCACCGTGCTGTGGCAGAACCCACCGGCCCGCCCGCCTCACCCCGAGGGCGCGGTCGGCCCGCTGGTGGGGACCCTGGCGGCCCGCTGCCCGGCCCTGACGCACCTCTGGCTCGGGTCGGCCCCCTGGCTGGGCGATCGGGACCTGGTCGCCTTGGGGTCTCTGAGTGGCCTCCAGGAGCTGGTGATCTTCCGGGCGGCTCTCACCGACCAGGCCCTGCACGCATTCTGCAAGGCCTCCGCCGCGGGGGCCTCCCTAGAGTGCCTCGAGTTATGGTCTGCCCGGCTTTGGTGGTGGTGGTGGTGGGGGGGGGGGGGGGGGGGGGGGGGGGAAGGGAGGAGGAGGAGGGAGGAGGGAGGGGGGAGGGGCGAGCAAGCGGCAAGTGGGTGAAGTGCGTGGCGCCTCCCCGACCGAGAGGGCGGCATCTTCGCGGCCCGTTCGCATGATCGCCCGCCCCATACCCACACCCACCCCTGCCCTGCGGCAGCTGGTGCCCCGGGCTGAGCGACGGCTGCATGGAGCCGCTCGCCTCCCTGCCGCGCTTGCGCCGGCTGAGCCTGCGCGGATGCCCCCGCCTGACGGGGCTGGCCCTCTTCCTGCTGGCTACCCACCCCGGGGCGGCCGCCCTCGAGGCGCTCGACATGCGCGACTGCGTGGCCCTCCGGGTGGGGCCGCTCTTCACCTCGCGGCTCCTGGAGGGGCACCCCGCCCTGGGCCGCCTGCTCCTCGACCGGGCCGCTTGGAGGGCCGACGACCCGCCCCCGGCCCCCCCTGTGGCCCCCCGAAGCAGCACCGGCACCAGCGGCAGCCTGGTCGGGCGGGTGGTGCAGCTTGAGGGCCTCCTGCCGGCCCCGCCCTCCCCGGCCCGCAGCCCGGAGGCCACCAGCCGCCCCCGACAGCCCGACCGCCGCTCCGCCCCGCCGCCATTTCTGCCGCTGCCCATCCCAAGGCCGCCCGTCCACGGGCCGGGCGCTGGGCCGCCAGGGGCAGCCGAGAGCGACGAGGACCTGCTGCTGGCCGCCCTGGCGCAGTGCTTCGGCACCCGCGGCTCGGCCCACTCGGGGAGCCCCCATGATGACGGGCAGCCCCCATGAGGCGCCATACATCCCGCCCTCACCACAGGGGACCACGACGCGGACGCGGACGCGGTGGGGGACCCGGGGCGGGTCCTGGTGAACCAATTGGAGGAGCCGGCAGCCGATGGGCCCCTCGAGGGAGCACCGAGGGAGCGTCTGATGCCGCGACGGTTCCCGGCGGACAGCCCGCAGCACGTCCCCAGCCCCACCCGGCCAGGGGAGGGTGGTCAGGGAGCCGGCTGCCTTTGAGCGGAGTGGTCGATCGCCACCAAACGGCGGGAAGCGGACGCAGCCATCGGCGAGTATGGAAAGGAGGGAGGGGAGGGATAGCACGCACAAGACTCCCGCCTTTAACTGCGGTCCGCGCCCCCAGGGTGGCAGCCGATCCGGGAAGCCCCGTCCCCCTACTGGGCCGGGCCGGGGGCGGTGGGGACGAGACAGAGGGCCAGCGGGGCGGCCTGGGGGAAGAGCGGCTGCCCGAAGTAGGCCACCTGGCCTGCACACCCCCGCCCGCCCGGTCAGCCCAGGGCTCATGTCGAAGGGTCAGGAGGAGGAGGGCACAAGGGGCACAAGGGGAGCAAAGGGGGGGCACAAGGGGGCCAGGGGCCGGACCCTCGAAGAGGAAGGCGAGGTCCTCGAGCTGGACGGGGCGCCCCGTGGCGGCCTTGATGGCCTGGGGCAGGTGGTAGGCGGGGATGTTCTTGTACTCGGTCCGCCCCACCTGGTCCGCCCCGTTGACCACGTCCTGCGAGGGGGGGTAAGGGGTCCGTCAGGGTCAGTGGTGAGGGCGATGCCCTGCTCGGATCCCGGGATCCCTTCCAGGGGGGCGGGCGGGGCGGGCTGTGCGCGGGCCATGGTGGAGCGGCGCAGGAAGAACTTGCGGCCCCCGATGGGCTCCAGGGCGAAGGCCACCGCCCGTACGGAGGGCCGCAGGAAGGCCACCGGGGAGGCGCCCGCCTCGAAGATCTGCCCCACCCGAGCCGCCACCCGCTCCAGCGGGCAGCCAGCGCTCGTCCGGATGACCACCTGCGTCCCCCAGGCCCCAGGCCCCCCGCCCCCCAGCACACCCCATCGGCAGCGCGGCGCCCGGTCAGGCGGACCGGGGAAAGGCGGGCGGGCGCGAGGGGCGGGGGTGGGCGTGGGTGTGACCTCGTCAGCGGATGCGGTGCAGAGGTGATCGGCCGGGATGGGGGCGGTGGGGCCGCCCGGGGCGACGAGGGCGGCCATGATGGCACCCGTGAGCCGCTTCTCGATGACCTGCTGCATGCGCGGGTTGGCCTTCCCGAAGACAACCTGCCTGCGCGGCCGGCCGGGGGCGGCGGTCGCGGGTAGGGAGGCCCCGGGGGCAAGTATGGTGTGAAGACCAGTGACCCAGTCACGGACATGAGCAGGGGGGAGGTGGCGGGGCTGGGGCGGGACCGACCGGATCTGCTTGGACTGCAGGAAGTATGCCTCCCGGGTGAACCGCTCCATGAACTCCTGCGCCATCCCGTCCGCCCCGCACCCCCGATGAGCCTGTGGCCTCACGATGACGGGGCTCGGGTCGCGGGTGCCCTCCGGCTCGAGGGGCGGTGCACGGGCGGTGCACGGGCGGTGCACGGGCGAGCAGCGGGGGCGGCGGGGGGGGCGGGGCGACCTTGTAGGTGGCCATGTTGCCGACCAGGGCCGGGTTGAAGTGGCGCAGGGCGAGGAAGTTCGCCGATCGCAGGTCGATGCTCACCATCTATCCCGGGGTGGTTCGCCATGAGCGGTGCGGGTGCGGGCTGCCCACGGACCGTCTGCTGGGCATACTGCATCGTGTAGATGTCGGCCCCGGGGACGTGGGGTCCCTCGGGCATCCCCGCGAACAGAGCGTCGACTGCGGCCTGGTCGATGGTGGCGAATGATGGTTGACTGTGAAACGGCGTGAGGGCGGACAGGGGCGGAGAGGGGCGACCTCGTAATGGCATTTACGGCCTGTTCGATGACAGCTTTCGTGGCGATGTGAAAATTGCCCTCACCGCCCAACCGTTGCACAGTATCGACGAAGAGGCTGTATTTATCCTTGGTTTGATAAATGGGGTCGAGCAGTTCCAGCATGTATGTGAAGTGAGGCTCGTCAACAATTTGAATGGGCAAGGCATAGTCGCGAACAAAATCTCGGCGCAAGGCGGGCGTAATTTTCGCGGGCTTGGCTGGGTGGGAAGCCATCGGAAGGGGGAACGACCGGGGGGTGTCTTCACCCCAACCCAACCAACCAGCACCCAACCATCCTCCCCCGCCCTGAGGCTCGCCCGCCAAACGCGACTGGGAGAAGAGAATTTTGATATTATGTGCAAGGGGCCGCCTCTAGGGCCGAGAGGCGCGCCCATCCACACAGCCCAACGGAGGGTCGGACAAAGTCCCCCCCTCATGGTGGGCGCGTTTAATAGGCGGCGTGGGAGACGACGGTGGAGTTGCCCTGGAGGGCGGCCTGGAGGGCGGTCAGGAGGCCGCTGGCCCCGAAGCGGAAGGTGGCCGGGGTGGCCCAGGCGGGGCCCAGGATGGCGTCGGCCTGCTCGAGGTAGTGGCGCGCGTCGGCCAGGGTGCGGATGCCGCCCGAGGGCTTCAGGCCCACGGGGCGGTGGGACTCCTTGATGGCGTTGAGCATGATCTCGGTGGCGGCCAGGGTGGCGCTGACGGGCGACTTGCCGGTGCTGGTCTTGATGAAGTTGGCCCCCTGCTCGATGGCGATCCGGGAGGCCGAGGCGATCAGGGCGGCCTCCTGCAGCTCGCCCGTCTCGAGGATGACCTGCCCCACGACCACGGCCACGATCACACGCCACGATCACCACACCCCGACAAACCGTGAACGGGAGGCTCAGGGCGGCCCGCTCGAGGTGTGCAACGGAGGCCGAAGGAGAAGGGAGCGAGGGGCGGGGACGGGGCGGGGCCGACCTTGAGGGTGCGGTTGGCTGGGACGGCGGCCCGGACGGCGGCGATCATCTCGACGGTGGGCTGGGTCTCACCCCGCTTGAAGCTCTTGTAGGGGATCACCAGGTCCACCTCGTCGGCCCCGTCGGCGATGGTGCGCTGGGTGTCGGCAACCACCTTGGCGACGGGCTCGTCGCCCGAGGGGAAGTTGACCACGGTGGCCACCTTGATGGGGGTGCCGTGGAGGGCAGTCTTGGCGGCAGGGACCGAACGGGGCCACACGCAAACGGCGGCCGTGTTGCCGTGGGGCCCGTGGGCACGAGCACAGAGAGCAACGACATCGGCGTCAGTGGCCTTGTCGCCCAGCTCGGTCAGGTCGAGGTGAGAGATACCGCGGCGGGCAATGGTGGTGTCGTCCTGTCAAAAAAAAAAAAAACAATGATGAACAACAAGATACATCAAAAATGAGTCTGGGTTCGAAGCCGCTGCTTTGTCGAGCACAAACCTGGTGGCTAAAATTTGAAAAATTGGTGGTGAGATTGGCGGTGAAACACCTCTGTGTGCAGACCTCATTTCGAAGAGAAAAAGCGGCGGATAAGACCGGTCACTATCCGCTGTCCTGCCGCACGATTTCCCAGACAGATTCGCTCTCTCCAGCCCAGGATCGCAGTGTCTCGTTGCCACACGACTCTAGACCGACCACCCGAACCATTCGATCGTTTCTTGGACGACAATGACAATCTGTTATTATTGCGGGGGCGGGGGCGTGGCAGGAGCGGCAACAGCTGGAGTGGCAGCAGAAGGGGCACTGGATTGTACAATGGGAGTTGCAGTTGCCGACGGGAAAGGTGGGGGTTTGTGGGGGCAGGGGAGGGCGTTGGGGAAGGATGATGACCCACAGAGATCTTGTGTGCAATTAGGGCGACTCTCTTGCCCTGAGCCTGACAGAGTGCAATGTCAGCCTGTGACATTTCACGAGAGCCGTCCGTCCCTGCGACGAATTCGATTGAGGGAAACGGGGGGGTGAGCAGCGATGGCTTGGGCAGGGCGGCAAGACAATCCCGTTTTTTCGAGGCCCACCCCGTTCCTTCTCGATCCTCAGCGGGGCAGACGGACCAGTGGTGAAAGAGGCACCGAAGGGCGAGCCGCCGACGATGGCGTCCATGGCGACCAGCTGGGGCTCGGTGTAGGGCAGGCCGACTGCCCGTGCCGGTGTGCACGGGGTGATGTCGCGCGAGGAAGATGGGCGATGATGTGGGATGAAGCAGACAGGTCCCACCCGTGTGTGATGTGCTGCCCGGGCAGCCGGACCGATGTACATGCCATGGTAGAGGAGAGTCGTGTGCATCGACTGGATAGCCGTCTCGTGCCCGCCGTGCTGTGTGCCCGCCGAGACGAAGGCCGAACCAACCTTCCCTACCAAGGCCCCAGAGAGCCAGAGACGCGCCGTTCGGTCGAGGAAGTTGCGCATCTGAGCTGTAACATTGCCGAAACGGACGGGAGACCTATTGACAGGAGGGGGAAACTAATAATGTAAGCTGACCACCACAAGACAGACCCGAAAATGATAGCATCGGCGTCACGAAGGCATTCCTCGGTGGCGAATGGGAGTTCGGCCCACTCTTGCTGGGGTCCTCGGGCACCAGCGGCATCCAGAGCCGCCTCAGAGAGGAGCTCGGGAACCTACGCCGAGGGGCGAGATCGTAACAAACAGAAAATTGGACCCATCGAACCTGATAGAGTTCCACTTTCGCACCCACCGAACGGGCGCCATCTGCGATGGCCTTTGCCATTTTATATGTGTGACCAAATGTCGAATAAAAAACAATTTTCACTTTTACCATCGGGGGAGGCGCCTGTCAGGCCACAAAAAACCGACGAGAGAGCCGACCAAAACAGGGCCAAGCAGGCTATCTTCTGCGGTTTCAAACCAAGCTTTCAGTGGGTAGCGATCGATGTCTGCGTTGGACACGAGCGCTCTCCAGATAGACTGCGGGCCTCCCCTTGTTTTTTCCCATTGGTCTGTCAATTGTGATGGCTGGGACCAACAATTTTCTTCCCGATGATGCAGGGTGCCCGGTGGCGAGTATGTTAAAAAGCTCGTCATCCGAAATACCAGTAGCACCATTGTCCAAAGGGTGATCTATAAGACTCCCGAGAGCAAGTTTTTCTACATGCCATTCCCCACCCCCCACATGTTGAACCCGGGGCTCTCTTTCTCGGTGGATGTAATCTTCCGACCCGTCGAGTTGGTCTGTTGCCAAAAAAATTACGCTTCGGTGCCACTGCGACCGACCCGCCACCAGGTTGCCATCGAGGAGAGCATCGAGTTCGAGTGCACCAAGGGCACCTTCCGTCTGCCCTTGATTGCCACGGTGCCCACCCTGTCGATCGCCGTGCCGGCCTCGCTGAACATGGGCTTCTGCCCGGTGAACGAGGTCACCACGCGGCACTTCGAGATCCGCAACACGGGCCAGGTCGAGGCCCCCTTCGCCTGGTCGCTCCCTCCCCGGGGCCCAGCCGCCGACGGGGACCCGTCCCCGCAGCCGGTGGTGGTGCTCAAGCCCATGGGCGGGGTCATCGCCCCCGGCAAGGCGGTCCTGATCCAGGCCAGCTTCCGCCCGACGGTCCGCCCCCTCCCACCCGCCTGCCCCCGCCCCCGCCCCCGCCCCTGCTCCCGCCCCTGCCCAGCCGCCCCCACCGACCGGTCTCTCGCCCTTCATCATTTCTCCCCTTGGGGCGGCCGCACACACGCAGGAGGCCTCGGTGCTTGTCTACAGCGCCATCTGCAGCTGCGGGCCGGCCACCCACGTGATGCGGGTCGAGGGGGTGGGCAAGTACGCCTACCTGGTCCTCTCCCAGCGCGCCCTCGACTTCGGCCAGGTCCGCCGGCCCCCCTAATGGCCCCCAACCGCACGGTTGCATGGATCGCCCCTGCCTGCACCCCCCCCCCCCCCCCCTCGGCCCTCTTCTGCTCCGTCTCCTGCCCCCAGTCGACAGCCGCCCCGTCGTGCGGGGAGGGCCGCCCCCCTTCAGGCCTCACCTCCGCCACCTGTGTCTGCCTGCCGGTGGGTGCTTGTATGTGGGGCAGGTGCACGTGGGGGCCAGCAGCAGCCTGGCGGTGACCGTGAGCAACCCGTCGGCCGTCTTCTCCTCCTTCCGGATCGCCCCCCTGCCCCGGCCGGCCCTCCGGCAGCACGGCGAGGCGGCGGGCCGTGCCCCGACCCCCTTCGCCTTCAGCCCGGCCCACGGCCTCATCCAGCCGGGCCAGTCCGTCACCGTCACCGTCCGTCGGCGCCCCCCGCCCCGCTGCTCGCGCACCCCCGCCCCGCCGCGCCACACCACGCACCCCACGTTCGGTTGCCGCGTTCGGTGCTGCCGCGTTCGGCGTTGCCGCGTTCGGCGTTGCCGCGTTCGGCGTTGCCGCGTTCGGCGTTGCCGCGTTCGGTGCTGCGCCCGAGCCGGGCACGGCGCCCCCTGCCCGGGATGTGCTGCTCCTCCTCATGCTCATGGCGCTTTGGGGGTGCGGGGCGCTGGCGTGCGAGCAGGCGACCTACACGGCGGCCACCCACGGGATGCACAGCTGCGAGGACTACCGGCTGACGACCCCGGGGGGCCACCAGTGCGACCTGACCTGCACCGGGCGGGCCCTGGGCCCCGTGGTGGCCCTCAGCAGGCGCCTCATCGACTTCGGCTCGGTCGAGATGGGTCCGCCCAGCCCCGCCCCGCCCCGCCTGATGCCCCCTCGGCGGCTCCCTTCCCTGCCTTGGCTTTCTGGCCCTGATCTGGGGGGGGCGCGGTTGGTCCGTGTGGGGGCAGGGCGGGTGGCCAAGCGGACGCTGACGGTGCGGAACCTCGCCCCGGCCCCGGCCGAGGTGGAGCTGGACGCGGACCCCGACGGGTTCTTCAGCTTCGACTGCACCCGGGTGGCCCTGCAGCCCTGCACGGCCGCCCACGCCTCGCGCACCATCACGGTCACCTTCCGGCCCCGGCTCTGCATGAACCACTACAAGCGGGTCCTCTGCCTGGTCGCCAACCAGGCCCCGATGGTCCGCACACGGCCCCGCCTCGCCGCGGGCCCACATCCGCGCCTCCACTTCCCCCAACCTCATCCGCTCCTCCTTCCGCCTCGGATCGCCCTCATGCCCGCACCCCGGCCCGCGGGTTGGCGTTGCTGCGCAGGCGCTTGAGCTGCTGGGGACGGGCTTCACGACGGCCTCCCGGCCGCCCCCCTTCGGGCCGGCCGACCTGGCGGCCTTCCGGCGGCTGCCCCCCGAGGCCCTCATCACGGGCCCCCGCCGACCTGGCCGCCTCGGCCGAGCAGCCCCTCGCCGCGACCCTGGCCGCCTCGTCCGCCGCCTCGTCCACCACCCGCACCAGCCAGGACCCCGCCATGCAGCAGCAGCAGCAGCAGCAGCAGCAGCAGCCCGACGAGCAGCCCGACGAGCAGCCGGAGCCGCCCCCCGGTCCGCCTCGTGCCCCACCCATCCGTCCATCCGTCCCTCCCCTCCCCCCCCTCCCCGCCCACCCGATGGGAGCTGAAGGGGCCCCGCCCATCGGGGCGCATCATCGGCTCATCGCCTCATCGGGTCACCCGCCTCGGGTCCCTCGGGGCGATGGGCGTGCCGGGCGGCGGCAGGGGCCGAGGAGACCCAGCACCCCGACGAGGCCCTCTGGCCGCTGGTCTTCCAGCGCCCCAGCGACCCCGCAGCCCCAATCCACCTCGACGTCCGCACCCCGCATGCCCCCACCCCACCCCGCTGCCCCACCTCGCCATCCCCCGCCTGTCGCTCACGTGGGTCGCGTGGCTGCTGCTGGATGGGCCTGTGGGCAGGTGGACGAGCTGAACTTCGGGGGGACGGGCGCGCTGCGGCTGGGGGAGGCGCTCTCGGTGACGGTCACCAACGGGACCGCACACAAGGTCACCTGCTGCTGGCGCTGCCCGGGCGGCCCCGCGGGCGAGCCGGCGCCCTTCGCCATCATCCCCGAGCAGGCCGACGTCAAGGCTTTCGCCACCGAGGTCCCCCTTGCCCACCTGCCCTACCCTACCCTGCCCTGCCCTGCCCCCCGCCCTGCGAGGAGCGGCCCCCCATGACCCCCCCTGGTGGCTGTGCCCCGGGGGGCGCGTGCAGACCTTCCGTGTGCAGTTCCGGCCCGGGCAGCCCAACCGGCACTACCGTGCCCGGGTCGAGTGCATGGCCTACGTCAAGTACATGCGCCTCTACACCCTGGCCAAGGGGCGGCCCCTCATCCCGCCCTGGTGCCTCCAGCTGCCCTGCATGGGGTCCGCCCGCCCCTGCCCGTCCCCCCACCCCCTGCCCTCTGCCCTGCCCCCACCCCCCACCCCCTCATCCTTTCGTGGTGGTCTGGGGCGGCCGGGTGGGCGCAGGGACACGTTCAGCGGTGGGGAGCAGTTCATCCCGCGGGCCCACATGAGCCCCGCCCGAATCGAATTCCCGCCCACCTGCCCCGGGGCCCCCGTCTGCCACACCCTCCAGCTGTGCAACGAGACCGACACCTCGCTCTTCTACGCCTGCCAGCGTCCGGCCCCCCGCCCGCCCTACCGCCCCACAAGCAGCATCCCTCCCTGGCGCCCTCTCTCCATCAAGCCCTCCCTCCCTCGCACCCTCGTGATCCCGCCCCCTCAACGCCGTTCCTCTCGGGTCGGGGCGCGGGCGCGGGTGGCCCCTGCAGAGGCCGAGCGGGGCGGCCTGTTCGAGGTGTACCCTCCCCTGGGGCTGGTCGGCCCCAGCGGGACGGCCCTCCTCGCGGCCCGCTTCTCGCCGGGGGCCCCCAGCCCCGCCGAGCCCAGGGGCGCCCCCACGGGCGAGGCGTACACCCACCGGGTCCGCCTGCAGCTCAACCGCAGCCCCACCGAGGCCGCCGAGCTGACCATGCTCGCCACCGGTCCGCCCCCGCCCCCCAGCAGGCTCCTCGGCTGGCCCGGCGGCCCGTTGGTGAACATGATCTCATGGTGTAGTTGGTTATCACGTGAGTTTAACACACTCAAGGTCCCCGGTTCGAATCCGGGTGAGATCATCTTTTTCTCTTTTTCCTCTTCAGTGCACCGGGCCGCGGTGGAGCTCGAGACTGCTGTGCTGGGGCTGCAGCCGACCTGCGTGGGGGCCCACACCGAGCGGACGGTGGCCGTGCGGAACCCCAGCCGGGTGCCCGTGCTGTTCCGCTTCCGGGTGGACCCCCTCGACGGCCGCGTCCTCAAGGTCCCCCCCGCCCCGCCCTGCCTCCACGCCCCACCCTGCCTCCCACGCCCCACCCTGCCTCTGCCTTCCCTCATCATGGCCTGGCCTTCGGGGCCCCGTCTGGCCTGCAGATCGAGCCCTCGAGCGGGGTGCTGGAGGGCGGCGAGACGCGCCCCGTGACGGTGCGGTTCGCCCCGCGGGCCCTGGGGCCCTACCTGCTCAAGGTGCCCTGCTCGGCAGCCCTCGCGGCTGCCCCCACGGCCGTCCAGGGTCCGCCCCCCGCACTCATCTTCAGTCGCGCATCGTCGTCATGGCATCATCATCCTCCAATCTCCTCATCGCATCGTTATCATCATCATCATCATGGGGGGGGATGGCTGTGCGGATGGGGGCCGGGGCGCGGGCAGGGCGGACGCAGCTGACGGTGCAGGGGGAGGGCATCACGGGGGCCATCCGGTTCGAGCCGCCCCTGGTCGACTTCGGGGCCGTCCTCGTGGTCCGCCCCCCATCGCCCCCGCCTGCCCCGCCTGCCACGGCGCCCCCCCGTTGGTCCGATGGGCGCTGACCTGTGGGTTGGGCCACCACGGTGGCCGGTTGGGCGGGCAGGGGTCGCAGCCCCGGCGGACGGTGGCCCTGATCAACGACAGCGACGCCGACATCCGCTACAGGCTCGTCGTCAGCTGCCCCCCGCCCCCGGGTCCGCCCCGCCCATGCCCCCGAATGCCCCCGCCAACCCTCGCCCCCCCGCCATTCCCATGATGCTGACGGTGGGCAGAGGGCGAGGGTGCGGCCAGCCCCGGGAGCCCCCGCTCGACGGTGCTGCCCGAGACGGCCCGCACGGGGGCCACCAAGGCCACCAGGCCCGACCCGGCCGCCGCCCTGCACATCAGCCCCGCGGCCGGTCCGCCCCCCCCCGGCCCGCCACCGCCCCTGTCCCTGGGGCGGTCATCCTCCCTCGACCTGACTCGCCCCCCGCCATCCCCTCACCGCCTCCTCTGCACCTCCGCCCGTCGGTCGGGCCGCGGGCGGGTGGGTGGGTGGGTGATGGCGACAGGGGTCGTGGCTGCCCGGTCGCACGTGGACCTCTCCGTGGCGCTGGCCCCCACCCAGCGGGCCCTGCACAGCTTCCACATCGCCTGCGCACTGCTGCCGCCCGCGCCCCGCCCCGCCCCTGGGGCAGCCCCATCCCCGGCCGGATCGCCCCCCGCGACCCCGTCCCCCCCGCCCCAACCCCAGCCCCATTCCCAATCCCAATCCCAATCCCGGGCCCTGGGGCTGGGCCCCGTCCGGGCGGCCTCGACCCCGTCGATGCCCAACCCGCGCCGCCTCCGCCAGCAGGCCGCCCGGGCCGCCGCCACGGGGACCCTCTCGGTCGCAGCCGCCACCGCCACCGCCCCGGCCGCCCCGTCCCCCGTGGCGGCCCGCCGTGTGGGTGGGGCCCTCTCACGGACCGGCTCGCGGGCCGGCCCCGGACCCGCCGCCCAGGCGGGGCGGCTGCCCCCCGAGGAGGCCGCCAAGCGGGAGGCCCTGGCGGCACTCGAGGGCGGCCTCGCGCCCGGCATCTCCATCTGCCCGTCGCCCGTGCCTCCCCAGGCCCCCGCACCCGGCGCGCCCGCCCCGGCCCCCGCCCCGGCCCCGGCCGAGGAGGGCCAGGCCCCAGCCGGGGCGGAGGATGCCGAGGGGGACAGCGACATCTGCCTCTTCAGGCCCGCATGCGACATCTCAGGTCCGCCGCCCCGCCCGCCACCCGCCCGCCCCCGCGGGGCCCTCTGCCGCTGGGCCTCCACGCATCCGGCCCGGTCGCGCCGCCTCACAGGGGGATGCTGGCTGGGTCGGGTTGCGCGGGGGGTGCGTGGGGGCGGCTGGGCGCAGCGATGGCGACCTTCCCCTCGCTGGCCTTCACCGACGTGGCGGCCCCGGGGTGGGGCAAGGAGCGCGCTTCGAGGCAGCTCTCGCTGGGCCCCATCAACGAGACCCTCGCGGCCGCCCTCACCCCCGCTGACGTCCGCCACGCACCGCCCCGGCCCCCGCCCCGCTTCGTCTTTGCTGGTGGTGCTGCTGCTACTGCTGGTGGTGGTGGTGTGGTGGTGGTGGTGGGTGGTGGTGGTGGTGCTCTGTCGCCGGGGTGGGCTGCGATGGGCCGGGGCTCACCCGACGGGTGCTGACATGGGGGCGGGGACGGGGGCGGGGCGGCGGGTGGGTGTCTGGGCAGCGGGCCTTCAACGGGTACGAGGGCCTCCTGACCACCGACGAGGGGGCCGCCCTGCTGCGGGGCCTGGCCGCCTTCCCGTTCGACTTCGGCACGGCCGCCCTCGGGTCCGCCCGCCCTGCCCGCCCCCCTGGCCCCACGGCTCCGGCCCCATGGCCCCGGCCCCACGGCCCCGTGTGTGAGCAGCCGCATGTGCGCCGGAACCTCGTATGACGACCCTGACGGGTGGCGGGTGCGGGTGGCTGGGGGCGCAGGAGCGAGCCGACCGAGGTGCAGGTGCGCCTGCAGAACGCGGGTTCGCTGGGGCTCGAGTGGCGCCTGCGGATGCCGGGCGACTTCGAGGTGCCCCCCGAGAAGTGGGTCGACGAGCTGCCGCCCAGCCCCCAGCAGGCCCTCCAGCGGGTCATCATCGACAAGCGCATCTTCGGCGCCGCCCCCATGGTCCGCCCGCACGCCACCCCGCCGCCCCGTCTCCCGCTCCCCACATCCCCGTTCTCCCCATTGCGGGGCTGGCCGGGGCTGCCCCTGGTCAGACGAAGGCGCCCTGCTGGTTGCCGGGTGGCTCACGGGTGGGTGGCGGTGGGCTGGCGATGGCGCTGGTGGTGGTGGCGGCTGCGGTGGATGTGGGGTGCAGGGGGGCAAGCTGGCCCCTGGACAGACCCAGGTGGTGCGGTTCAGCTACCAGCACCTCATGCCCGGCACCCACACCCTGCCCGCCGTCCTCCAGCTCGTCAGCGGTCCGCCCCCGCCCTCCGCCCGCCCGCAAGCCCCTCCCTCCATCCCGCTGCCCTCCCCTCTGACCATGACGCCCTCTTTCTGGTCCCCGGGGGGCGGGCACGTGGCTGGGCATGGGGGTATGGGGGCATGGGGGCATGGGGGGCGCGGCGGTGGCGCAGGCAAGCAGATCGTGCTGCAGCTGGGCGGGCAGACCCTCCACCCGCAGGAGCCCAACCTGGCCCTGCCCGGCGGCCCCGTCCACCAGCTGGCCCCCGTCCCCGTCGGCGAGGTCCCCGCCGCCCCCGCCCTTGCTGCCCCCGCCCCCCATCTCCCTCTCCCTGCCTCCCTCTCCCTCTCTCTGCATCCCTCCCTCTGCCTCCCTCTCTGCCTCCCTCTCCCTGCCTCCCTCTCTGGGGGGTGCTCTCCCGGCCGGCCCTGCCCTGACCGTTGAGATCGGCCTGCCCTGACCGTCGGTCGGTCTCTCTGTCGGGGCGGCTGGGACGGCGTGGGGGCGCGGGTGCATGGGCCTGGCCGTGTGCAGGAGGAGGCCCCCGCGCAGGCCTTCGAGGTGCGCAACGAGGGCCCGGGGCCGCTCCGGTTCCGGGTTGGCCTCGAGGGGGTCGAGCGGCTCAACGGGGCCGCCTACGACTTCCCCGTCCTCGAGTGCGACACCCCGGCCGGCGAGCTCGCCCCCGGCGCCACGGCCCCAATCCGGTGGCACTTCCGGTCCGCACCCCGATGCCCGCCGCCCCCCCCCCCCCCAGCCACCGGCGCCAAAAGGAAACGGTGGGCGGGTGGGGCGGTGATCGGGAAGGGCCCACGGGCGGCGCCAGGTCATCTGCAGAGGATGTGCGGCTCATGCGGGGGATGGTGCCGGGGACGATGCCGGAGGGGCCGGCCGGTGGGCTGCTTCTGACGCGGGGCGATCGGGCCGGTGTGTGGGCTGTTTGGCGGCTGCGGGGCGGGGGCGGCTGTGGGGCTGCGGGGCGTGCAGGCCGCTGGCTGCGAGCGAGTACCGGGTGGAGGTGCCCATCGAGGTCGAGGGCGGCGCCCCGGACCGTCACCCTGGTCGGGTCGGGCTACATCCCCACCATGGTCCGCCTGCCCCCTGCCCCTGCCCCCTGCCCCTGCCCCCTGCCCCTGCCCCTGCCCCTGCCCCTGCCCCTGCCCCTGCCCCTGCCCCTGCCCCTGCCCCTGCCCCTGCCCCCTGCCCCTGCCCCGCCCCTGCCCCTGCCCCCTGCCCCCTGCCCCCTGCCCCTGCCCCTGCCCCTGCCCCCTGCCCCTGCCCCTGCCCCCGCACCCGCTCTCCCTGGGCCCCGCTCACCACCGCCCGTGGTGCTCGGGTGTGACCTGCCTGGCGCTGCTGGGGTGTGGTGGCGCAGCCGCAGCCGGCGCCGGCCGACCGGACGCAGGCCGCGAGCCAGGTGGCCCCGCTGCCCGGCCAGCGGGTGCTGCTCTCCCACGAGCGGATCGACCTCGGTCGGTCGGGCAGGGTACCATCCATCCATCCATCCATCCACCCATCCACCCATCCACCCATCCACCCATGCCCCACTCAGCCATCCCATCCGGCCTGCTCACGGGAACTTCTGGGGGGCGCCCCGTGGTGGCGGGGGGTGTGTGTGCAGGCTGGGTGCCGGCCTTCGCGACCAGCCGGCGGGCGGTGCTGCTGACCAACACGTCCACCGCCACGGCGGTCGCCTTCCAGTGGGACCTCAGCCACCGCCTCCTCCAGGCGCACCGTCCGCCGCCCCCGCCCGCCCCCCCGCCCCCCCGCCCCCCGTCACGCACCTGCGGCCCCACTCGGCACCCCATCGGCACCCGCTGTGCGTCCACTGCTGACCTGGGGCTCTCCTCTCCTCGTGTGGGCGCGCCTGGGGGGTCGTTGGGGGCGGGGGGCGGGTGGGTGGGCTGACGGGTGCGGCAGTGGTGGAGGTGACCCCTGCGGCGGGCCAGCTGGAGCCGGGCGAGTCGCGGCTGTGCCGGATCTCCCTCCACGCCACGGCCGCCCCCGAGGTGATCGACAGCGAGCTCACATGCTCATGTGTCGCCGCCTCGGACACCGTCCGCGCTCACGCCCGCCCACGCCCCGCCCATCCCGCCCATCCCGCCCATCCCGCCCATCCCGCCCATCCCGCCCATCCCGCCCATCCCGCCCATCCCGCCCATCCCGCCCATCCCGCCCATCCCACCCACCACGCCCATCCCGCCCATCCCGCCCATCCCACCCACGCCCCGCCCATCCCACCCACCACGCCCATCCCGCCCATCCCGCCCATCCCACCCACGCCCCGCCCATCCCGCCCATCCCGCCCATCCCACCCACGCCCCGCCCATCCCACCCACGCCCCGCCCACCCCGCCCACCCCGCCCATCCGCCCATCCGCCCATCCGTCCAGTGGGGCAGCCACCTGCTCGCGCCCGCCCATCCCCATCAAGCTCTCAAGGCCTCGGCTTCGGGTTGCGCCCCTCACACGGCCTCTGGTGGGGGGTGGTGGTGGTTCCCGGCATGTGCCGGCTGCAGGCTGCCTACGAGGCGGCCCTGCGCGCCTATGCGGCCAGCCAGGAGGAGGCGCCCTCGGAGGGGCTGCTGGATGGGGCCGGGCGGGCCCCTGAGCGCCTCGATGGCCCTGACGGCCAGCGTCAGCCCCGCCCGGGTGGGGCCCTGGCCCGCGGCGGCCCGCCATGACGGGCGCCCTCGCCGCATCGGGTCGCACCATCCGCCAGCGGCGCCCCGTGGCCGAGGCGCTCACCATCTCCAGGTCCCGCCCCGCCCCGCCCTTGCCCCGCCCCGCCCCGCCCAAGGTTCAGTCCCATGGCACCAGGCCCCCCGCCCCCAGGCCCCCCCGCTCACAGTGCCCGTTCCGTTCCCGCACGGGCGCCGCCACCCCCCTGCCCCATGCCCCATGCCCCATGCCTCATGCCCCCCAGGATGCACCACATCGGGCTGCGGGCCCTGTCTCCGGCCTTCGGGGGCACGCCCCCTGTCAGCCGCGGTCCGCCCTCGCCCCTCGCCCGCCACGACACGCGTGGCCTTCCTCGCTCGCCATCGCCATCGCCATCGCCATCGCCATCGCCATCACCCGCTATGACACGCGTGGCCTTCCTCGCCATCGCCATCGCCATCATCATCACCCTCCTTCGGGCGCGGGTTGGACGGGGGTCTGTGGGTCGGGTCCGCCCAGACGGGAGCGTCCCCTCGGGCAGCCTGGCCGCCTCGCGCGACCCGGCCGCCGCTGCATCGCCGGCGCCCCCCCAGGCGCCCGTGCCCCCGCCGGGTGCGCTGCTGCACCTGCGGCTCGAGGGCCGCACCTGCTCGCAGGCCCGCTACGCGCAGCTCTTCGCCGACCCCGGGCGACACTGGGTGCCCCGCCTGGGCCGGCCCACCCTGGGCGCTCTCCAGCAGCTCGTCGAGCAGACGGCCCCCGCCCAGGTCGGGACCCCCCCCACCCCGCCTCGCATCGCCCGCCTCGCCTCGCCCCCCTCACCTCGCCCCCCTCACCTCGCCCCCCTCGTCTCGCCCCCCTCGTCTCGCCCCCCTCGCATCGCCCCCCTCGCATCGCCCGCCTCGCATCGGCCGCTCATGGGCGCGGATGCCGACTGGGATGATGGCGGACGGGCGGCGGTGCAGGTGGCCGCCTGCCGGGCGGTGTGCGAGTCGCTGCTGGGGGACCTCATCCAGGCCCTGGTCGCCGACCCGGTGGCCATCCGCGAGGCCCTGGGGGCCCTCTCCGTCCGCCCCGCCCGCCCACCCTCCCCGCAACCCACCACGCAATATGCACCTTGCTCGTTGCTCTCCCCTCATCCGCCCCGGATCGGCTCACCGTCGGTGTGGGTGCGAATGGGGTGGGCGCAGTACAAGCGGCCCCCCTACGCGGCCAGCTGGGGCCCGTCCTACCTGGACCTGCCCGCCCCGGCCCAGATGCCACCCCTGCCCCCCGCCCCCGCCCCTCAGGCCCCGCGGGGCGGCCTGGGCGGCCTGGCGGGCCCCTCGCTGCCCCACCAGAGCCTCAACCCGGCCCGGTCGACGGTGCCCCGGCTGGCCCGGCTGCCCGCCCCGCCCCCGGGGGGCTACCCGACCCCCGCATCGGCCGCCCGGGCGGCCCAGGAGGCGGCACGGGTGGAGGGACTCCGGGCCCGGTACGGGGCCATGGGGGCCGCCTTCGGCCGGTTGGCGGAGGAGCTGCTCGAGCAGGCCGCGGCGGGCATCGCGGCCGAGGTGGCCGCCGGGGCGTGGCGCCCGGGCTCTGCGCCCCCCGCCCCCCAGGCCCCCGCTGCCCCATAGAAGCCGCGGGCGGCCAGATCGACTCCAGCCCGCGACGAAGAGCTGGAAAGGAATGTGTATTTTGTCTCCTTTTTGCAACGGCCATCTGAAGGGAACCCAAGATGAGCTTGCTCGGTACAAAGGGGCGTGAACGTCGCGAGCTCGACGGCATCACATTCCCTTCGGAGGCTTCTTCAGCGACAGATGGTCACCTCGGAGTGTGCGCGTGGGGAGTTCAGAGCAGACAACAGTTTTTCAAGTGTCAAACATGTCGCTGACCCTTCTCTCTCCCATATTCGGAAACCGAGCCACCGAGGCCCGTAAAAGGGAACACGAGAAAGACCGTCTCTCCCCCCCGGTGGCCGCACAAGGGATGGATGGAGGCAGCAGGTTGGGATCTCTTCATCGGCACAGCAGCCAGCACAACAGCCGCGGCCCCTCTTGAGGGGCCCCGACGGATGCGAGGAGGCGAGCGAACAACAGCAGGGCGGGAAGTGGGTATGGGGAGTGGGGTATGGGGTATGGGGAGGGCGGCGCTCAGTCTGCATCGTCGGGGAACGAGGTTGTGTACTCCTTGGCGGGGGCCTTGGAGGCCGCCTGGCCCTCGGGGGCCGGGCTGGGGCTGGGGCTGGCCGCGGGGGCCTCGGCGTCGGGGGCCGGAGCCTCGACCTCGTCCTCGCCCTTCTCGTTGACCAGCCCCAGGACCGTCTCGGTGGTCTCGAGCTCCTCGACCTCCTCCTCCTCCATCTCGCAGTCGCCGCCCGTGGGGGCGCCCCCCGGCAGGGCAGCCAGGAAGTCGGCCAGCCGCCGGACGGCCTCGGCCCGCGACTGGCGCCAGGCCTCGAAGCTCGTGCGCATGTTGGTCCGCCGGGCGATCCTGCACCACCACCACCACCATCCGCCCACCACCGGCCCCCGCGTGAGCCATCACGCAATGCATGTATCCCCCCCCCACAGGACAGCAGTAACGCGGGGCGGCCGGCAAGGGGACAACAGCGGGGCAGGGGCGGTAGGCGGGGCAAGGGCGGGGGCAGGGGCAGGGGCGCGGGTGGCGGACTTGGAGTCGGCCATGCCCTTGCGGTAGGCGGCGTCCTCCTCCTCGAACTTCTTGACGTGGGGCGCGGCCCGGATGGCCTCCTGCTGCTCGGGGCTCAGCAGGCAGGGCGGGCGGGGGCGCCACTGGAAGAGGGCGAACCGGGGGCGGGCCGAGGCGTGCAGCAGGTCGCCCCGGTAGCTGTAGATCTGGAAGCCCTGGTCGAGCGACTCGCGGGTCGAGATCACCGACGAGGCCACGAACCGGCCGCTCGGGTCCCAGACGGCCTCCGTGCTGAACTGGTGCGTCTGGTTGGCCACCCTGCAGCACCCCACCGCAGACACACACACACACCCAGACAGAAGGGCGGTGAGCCGAACAGCCCGGCCGGAGGCGGAGGAGGCCAGCGAGGGAGGGGCGGCGGGCCAGGGCAGGGCAGGGGGGGCAGCGGGTGCGGACGTGTGCTCCTTGGTGGAGTAGAACTCGAGGGAGCCCGTGCCCTTGAGGTAGAGCACCATGAACTCGCCCATGGGCGACCACGACACGCAGCTCACCTGGCGCCGCAGCAGCGAATCTGCACGGAGAGGGCAGCCGGTGAGCGGTCCTGTGGGCGGGGGGCGGGCGGACCCTTGAGGAGGACGCGGTCCCCGTTGACCTCGTAGATGGCCACGTCGGGGCGGACCGTGTTGGCCCCGTGGACGACGGCCAGGTGGTGGCCCCGGGGCTGCGCGTACACAAGGCACAGTCACGGGCGCCCGACCGAAACGGCGTCAGGACCGGTCGGATCGGGGGGTCGACGCGGCAGGAGGGGCCGGGGCCAGGGGGGGGGGGGGGGGGGGGGGGGGACGGGACGGGACGGGACGGGACGGGACGGGGCGGGGCGGGGCGGGCGGGGCGGGGCGGGGCGGGGCGGGGCGGGGCGGGGCGGGGCGGGCGGGGCGGGGCGGGGCGGACCTCCCATGCGACGGAGGTGACCCGGTCGGGCAGGACGAGCGAGTTGCAGGGCAGGTTGCGCACCCGCATGCGGAAGATCTCGAGGGAGGTGCCCGCCTGGGCCTTCTTGCCCTGCAGGTCGCACTGGGCGCACAGGTAGTCGCCCTGCTCGTGCCAGTAGAGGGTGATCTTGGTGGCGTCGAAGATGTTCTTGGTGGCGAGGACGCTCAGGTCGCGCGGGTCGACGATCTTCACCACGGCCGGCTTCTCGGCCTTCCGGCAGAACCACAGGGCCATCAGGTTCTGGGACGGCGACCAGGTCACCTCCATCAGGTTGTCCATCTGGGGGACGGGGCGGGGCGGGGCGGGGCGGGGCGGGGCGGGGCGGGGCACGGGGCGGGAAGAGGCGCATGTCGTGAGGCCGCCATCCATCGTCTCGTCAAGGAGCCCCTCCCCCGGGGGGTGGCATGCCCTGTCTGCCCAGGGCGGACCTTGGCGACCCGCTCGTTCATGGCGGGGACGTCGTAGACGTGGAGGGTCTGGGCCTGGCTGTCCACCCGGGCCAGGTACTTGTCGTCGTGTGACCAGCGGAGGGGCGTCGTCTGCATGTTGATCGTCCACCTGCCCACCCACCCAGACACCCAGACACAGACACAGACACACACCCCATGCCCGGGTGAGTCACGAGGCTCCCTTGGAGAGCAACCCAGGGACGCCCCTTGTGCAGCGCGGCGCAGCCGCCCAAGAGAAGGAACATGGCGGACTTGTTGGAGCGGGGGCCCTCGGGCCTGGGCTCGCCGGGCAGCTGCTTGCCGGTCTCGAGCTCGGTGATGATGGTGACGGCCTCCTTGTCGCGCGACTGGGGGTCCCGCAGGATCTCGCAGAAGGTCAGCAGGTACTTCTCGCAGGGCGAGAAGACCGCCATCGAGACCATCGGGTGCAGGAACCGCGAGACCCGGCCCATGTCGGCCCCACCCCAGAGCTGCACGCCCTGCCGGTGGAAGGTGGCGTAGAAGCGGCCCCAGGGCGACCAGATCCCGCCCAGGGCCCCCTCGAATTTCTGCAAGGGACACCCCGACCCGACCCGACCCGACCCAACACAACCCAACCCAACCCAACCCAACCCCCACGCACCAGCCGGATGGGATCAGATCGGATGGCCGGGATGGGATCGGGTCGGCTCCCGGGCCCCCCCAGAGCGAGAACGAACGAACGGACAGTCGTGACGGCGGTCTGGGCAAGCTGGACGGGGTCCCACCACTGGGCCTCGAACTGGTCGTTGAACCGAATCATGTACTGGTCACGGCCGCGAGGGTCGAACAAGTGCGACCAGAGAGGAGCCTGCAATTTTCAAGATGGCGGCAAGTCATGTGGTGAGGATGTTGCGGATACTGAGCCGGACAAACCTTGGGAACGTAGGGAAGTTGTTGAGGAGCCTCGTAAACTTCGGGGACATCCCCATAAGCACGGAAATCGGTGAAAGGGTTCAGAATGATCTGATGAGTCTTATCGATTTTGTAGCCCTGGCCCAGTTTCACGGCGTCGCTGGCATCCTTTGGGTTCCGGAAAGTGATGAAGGCGTGCCTACGACCAAAGGGACAGGAGATGGAACACCGAACGGCGGGGGGGGTGAACGCAGACGATTTTGTGGCGTTGTTCTCCCCAAAATAAAGATAAATGCCACCAGGAATGGCGTTCTTGAAAATCTTGCAGAGGAGCATCCGGAACTTCTCGGCCTTCTCGCGATCAACATTGGGCAGGTTGTCAACAATGATGGTGTTCTCGAGGTTCAGATAGGGATCGTGCTCGAGATCCTCAATAATGGGCTCGGGGGCTGGAGATGGTGCAGCTTGTGCCGCTGCTGCAGTGGCAGGCGCGCTCATACAGAATTCGCTCGAGGTGTTGTACGACGGGGCGAAGGAGGAAAAGACTTGGGTGCCCCTTTTTCGGTTGATCCTCGGCTCGCCACCCACCCACACTTAGCACCAAAAAAAACTAGCAGAATTAATTGCTATGAGTTCTCTCCCGCCAGGAATGGCGGAAATTATTGCACAGATTCAGAAGAAGGTCGCCGATGCCGGCTATGCGCCCGCCGCCGGTGCCGGGACCTCTAACCCACAGAAAGAGCACACCGAGGTGGAAAACCCTCCTCCCCCCGCGTCCCCGCCCCCATCCTCGGCGACCCCTCCTCCATCAACTCCCCAACCCGTCGCGGCTGCCTCTCCGGCTCCTTCCCCGTCAACGGGCCTGGATTTCGCTATGTTGGCCAAACAAGCCATCGAGAGGAAGCTGGCCGCTCAGGCGGCCGGACTCCTGCAGACCAAACGTGAAGCCCCTGGCGATGCCCTCGATCCCACCAAGAGGGCCCGCGTCGAGGGGGCAGTGGGCCTTCCCGACCCGAGGAAGTTCGAGCAGGACAAGAAGGAAGCCGAAGAAAGTCTGCCAGTCGCGATCCACGATCGCTCACCCAGCCACCCTCACCCCCCTCATCACCGACATCACCCGCAGCGGCGGCCACCCAGAAGCGGATTGCGGAGATCAACCAGAAGCTGGCCGCCAACGACTTCGGGCAGGACGACCCCAATCGGTCGCCCTCGCCGGAGCCCATCTACGACCAGGAGGGCAAGCGGGTCAACACCCGCGAGCGGCGCCACCGGGAGAAGCTCACCAAGGAGCGTCAGACCCTCATCATGCAGATCGTCCAGCGGAACGCCGCCAAGCAGGGCAAGACCATCAACCTGGCCGTCGGCCCCAAGGAGCGGCGCACCTTCAAGATCTTCCTGCCCGTCCGCGACCACCCCGAGGTCAACTACATGGGTCCGCACCCCCCGCCCCGGCCTGCCTCACCCCTCCTGCATCCCCCTGGGCCGGTCTGACCGGCGTGCGGCGGTGGTCCCTTGTGCGTGACCGGGACGGGGGTGGGGATGGGGGTGGGGGCTGTGCAGGCTTCCTGATCGGCCCCCGGGGCAGCAACCTGAAGCGGCTCGAGGGGGAGGCGCCCGGGGTGAAGCTGTTCATCCGTGGGCGGGGCACGCTGAAGGACGGCAAGAAGTACCCCGCCAACCTGGAGGGCATGAACGAGGAGATGCACGTCCTCATCCAGTACGAGACCGACGAGCAGCTCGAGAAGGCCGCCGGGGTCCGTATGCCCCCGCATGCCCCCCGCACCCCCGATCTGCCCACCACCCGATCTGCCCACCACCCGATCTGCCCACCACCCGTTCTGCCCACCACCCGTTCTGCCCACCACCCGTTCTGCCCACCACCCGATCTGCCCACCACCCGTTCTGCCCACCACCCGTTCTGCCCACCACCCGTTCTGCCCACCACCCGTTCTGCCCGTGCGCCTGGATCTGACCATCCTTCGGCACGCTGTATGCGGGATGGACCGCGGTTGGTGGGCGGTGGGCGGTGGGCGCTGATGGGGGGCGGTGGGCGGTGATGGGGGGCGGCAGATCCTGAACAAGGAGATCAACTCGGCCACCAGCGGCGAGCCCTGGGCCATCGAGCACCGCGCCCAGCAGCTCAAGATGCTCGCCGAGATCAACGGTCCGCCCCGCCCGCCCCGCCCATCCCGTCCCTCCCTCCCTCCCCCCATGCCAGAGCGTGGCCTGGCATCCCCGCCGTATGGGCCTCCACCCGGTCGGGGCACCCGCGCCCATCCTTCTGCTCACTGGGGTCTTGGCCTGGTGGCTTGGGCTTGGGGCTGGTGGCTTGGGCTTGGTGGGGTGCCAGGGACCCTGCGGCCGGGGGACATGGAGCCGTGCAAGGTGTGCGGCTCGCTGACCCACCGCGAGTGGGCCTGCCCCAACCGGGAGAAGGAGATGTGGTGCTTCATCTGCCAGCAGAAGGGCCACAAGCCCGCCGACTGCCCCCACAAGGGTCCGCACCCATCCGCCCGCCTGGCCTGGCTTGGTCACCCCCCGCCTGGCCTGGCCTGGCCACCCCCCGCCTGGCCTGGCCACCCCCCCTGCGCCATGCGATGCTGACCGGTGTGTGGGTCCGGGTCCGGGTGCGGGGGTGCGTGTGTGGGGGGTGTGTGTCATGGGGGCAGCGGTCAAGGAGGGCGAGGAGTTCAACGCGGACACCGAGTACCAGAAGTTCCTTGCCGAGGCGGGCCTCAACCCGGCCGAGGCGGCCGCGGCGGCGGCGGAGGGCCCCCAGGGGGAGCGCAGGGCGGACCCCTTCGAGAGCGAGTACGCCAGCTTCCTCAAGGAGGTCGGCGGCGCCAAGGGTCCGTCCCGTCCCTGCCCTGCCCTGCCCTGCCCTGCCCTGCCCTGCCCTGCCCTGCCCTGCCCTGCCCTGCCCTGCCCTGCCCTGCCCTGCCCTGCCCTGCCCTGCCCTGCCCTGCCCTGCCCTGCCCTGCCCTGCCCTGCCCTGCCCTGCCCTGCCCTGCCCTGCCCCAGCCCGCCCGGAGGGAGGGCCCAGGTGGGGTCAGTGGGTGTCCTTGAACCCGGCACGGCACGGCACGGCACGCACGGCCCTCAGGCGGCTCTTGGTTTCCGGCTGGGCGGCGGGGTGTGCGGGTGTGTGTGTGGGGGTCGTGCTGGCCCTGGCCCAGGCGGGGCCCCCGTGGGCGGGTCGACCATCCCGGGCATCCAGCCCATCCCGCCCCCGCCCGGCGGCCCGGGGGGCCCCTTCCGGCCCCGGTCGCCCATGCGGCACCACGACTTCGAGCGGCCCCCGCGCGACTTCCGCGACATGCGACCCGACGAGCGCGACCGCGACCGGGACATGCGCGGCGGGCCCCCCGGAGGCGACTACTACCGGGGCGGCATCGACCGGGGGCGCCCACGCGACCGGGACATGCGCGACTACCGGGGCGGGCCCCCCGGCCCCGACTACCGGGGCGACCGGCCCCCCTTCCGCGGCGGCCCGGGCCCCTTCTATCCGCCGCCCCCCCAGGGCCCCACCGGCTTCGGCGCCCCGGGCACGCCCTTCCCCTCGCTGGGCGGCGGCATGGGCCCCGGCGTGGGCATGGGCATGGGCATGGGGCCTGGTATGGGCATGGGACCCGGGATGGGCCCGGGTGGTATGGGTATGGGCCCCAGCGGCATGGGCCCCAGCGGCATGGGATCGGGCGGCATGGGCCCGGGCGGGATGATGCGGCCCATGGGTCCCGGGATGGGCGGCCCGGGCGGCCCGGGGATGCTACCGCCCCCCGGGGGCATGCGCATGGGGCCCCAGGGGCCATCCATGGAGGGCAGCCCCGACCGGCAGCCCCAGTCGCCCGGGTCGCCCTCGGCCCCGCGGACCCCCCCTTCCCCCTCGCGCATCCCCGCTGCGCCCCTCCTCTCGCTGCCCATGAACCCCCCGCCCCCCACGGCCCAGCAGCAGCAGCAGCAGCAGCAGCAGCAGCAGCCCTCGGCCAGCCCCCGAGGCCCGAGCCCCCCACGGGGCCGGGGCGGCTTTGTCCCCACCGGGGCCAACATGATCCCCCTGGGCGCCACCGCCCCCCTCGCACCCCGCTTCCCGGGCCCCGGGGCTCCGGCCCCGCCATCGGGCCCAGGGCCGGCCACCTCGGCCCCCGGACGACCGGCCCAAGCCGACCAGCAGCCCCAGCCCCCCCAGCCCCAGCCCCACCCGCCACAGGCGCCCGGGGCCGGGCACCCGCCAGAGCAGGCCCCACACGGCCCCCAGCACGGCATGGGCATGGGCATGGGCATGGGCCAGGGCTACCCCGGCATGTATGGCGGCTACCCGCAGCAGCCCATGATGGGGCCCATGGGGATGGGCATGGGCATGGGCATGGGCGCCATGGGTGCCATGGGCGGCTACCCGGCCCCCCAGCAGCAGGCCATGGACCCGGCCACGATGGCTGCCTGGAACCAGTACAACCAGCAGATGATGATGGCCATGTACGGGGGCGCCCCATGGGGCGGCCAGCCGGCTGGTCCGTCGGAGCCCATTCCTCCCCTTTCTGTACCTCGCTGATCCGCACCGCTCCCTCCTTTCTCAGGTGGCCCTCCCCCGCCCCCCTCGTTCGCGCCTCCACCGCCACCTCCCGGGCCGCCGCCGCCGGAGCAGCAAGCCGACGCGGGGGCCCCACCGCCTCCATGGGCCAAGTAATGGCTGCTCGAAGGAAGAAACTCGTCGAAGTCCAATGGTGACATTTGAGGGAGCGGAACGCGGTGTTGTGAGGAGGATGGGAGGCTGGGACAAGTCGAGCGGCAAGAAAGTATATCAGATCTTTTGTTTCCGTTTCCCCCCAAGATTTTTCTACTACAGGCCAGCAGAGCTCTCAAAGTTGCGACAAGAAAGTGGTGGCAAGGAGGAGTCTCTTTCTTCAGAATGTTTACTGCTTGTCGAACCACTGCTGGGCCTTGGCCTTCCGCTTCTCCTCGAGCTTCTTAACGACCTCGCCGTACTTCCAGCCAACCTCAGCGGCCAGGCAGCCAAGGCGAGTAGTCTTGCGGTCAGCCCGAATGTTGAGGGTCTTGAGGGCAGCGGGGACGATCATCTTCTTCATCTTGTCGTAGGGGGCGGGGCAGCCATCGAAAATCTGGAAGGGTTGTGTGGCTGATAGGCAGAAGAAATGAGACAGACGTGAAGGCGGTCAAGAGCAGCCTGGCCCCGAGGGTTCTTGTGGGGCAGCATGCCACGGACGGCACGCCAGAACATCATGGAGGGGGACTTGTGGTGGAAGGGGCCACGAGCGGGGTTGGTGTTAGTCTTCTTCATGAGGAAGACATCGTACTTAACTGTGCAAGTGATATAAAAATAGTTTTGGAACTCTGAGAACCTAAGAAGCCAGACCGGCATTGCGGCCAACTATGGAATTATGAATGGGTGAGCGAACCAAGCCCAAAATCAAAACAGACTGGTGCCGGAGACAATGAGCTCCTCGCAGCGAACGACGGTGACGTGGACGCCAAGAAGAAGCTGCTTGGCAACAACCGAAGCGAGACGACCCTTAAGGTGACTGCGGAAAGAGGGAACTCAAGAATCAAACTGTGTGTAAACAGCAGACCCCTTGCAGTCAACAACGACCTCCTTGACCATCTAAATAAAAAAAGAAATAAGTTTAATCCGGAACAGCCCACACGAGCAAACTTTTTCAGCAAACAAGGCGCGAGAGGGGATCCCTCCGGCAGGGTTGATGAATTAAGTCCCAGCTTGCCAAACCGAATCAAAGCAAGACTTCTTCGCATCGCTCGGACGCAGACTTGCTTTTTGCATTCATATAGTTATAAAGAACTCACTTATATAATTATACGAACTCACTTCATCTTCTTCGATTCCGTCGTTCATCTTTAGATGCACCTCGCCAGGAGGCGATACCGCTGGCGAAACAGAGTATCACTTATTTCCCTGTCATGTGAAACACTTTTTCTAGACTTATGGAGATTTACAAACGTCGTGGTTGTTTTTCCGATCTTCTGTCATCTGGGTTCCAACACCGACGGCCCACAGTAAGATCGGGAGTGATGCCCAGCTCGGCAACGTTCAAAGTGGGGCTCCCCACGAGACCACGCCGATGTGGGGACGGAGGCAACCAGCGGACCGAGGGCAGTGCCCAGACCGTTTCTGCTGCGTTTCCACCCCGAACCGCCTCTTCGGCCCCACGGAACAACACACCGTTATTCTTCGTCGCGTACGGGGACCAGAGTGCGAAGGGAAACAAGGAGACACACCCACACCACCACGGTTGGCTACCGGTCGAAGCCGGACACGTGCCAGGTCACGCAGCGCAGGTAGAACTGGGACAAGAGCGTGACGGCGTGGGGGGCAACCACCCCCGGGAACTGGAGGGCCTTCTCGCTTGCCGACCGGACGGCCTGAAGGCCAAAGCGGTGCACGAGGGAGCACAGAGGCACCGCGACGCAGCCGGGCATCTGTTCGGCGGCCAGGACGATTTCCGAGGAGTCGGCCGGGTCGGGCAGCAGGGGGGCGTGTGAGCCGCGCAGCCGGTCGGCCAGCGAGCTCAGCATGCCCCGGGGGCTGTCGGGGGTGGCCCGGAGGGAGCGGCCCCGGACGGGCAACGGGACGAAGCGCAGCAGCCCGAGGCAGCACTCGAGGGCCTGCCGTTGGGGAAGCGACGAGACGAGAGGCGGTGACGACCAAGCCGGCGGCAGTGCCGCCCCGGCGGGCAGGGCAGCCCAGCAGGATGTGCGGTCACGGACCTGAGGCAGACAGCCGACGGCCCCGTAGAGGCGGAGGAGGCCCATCCAGCAAGAGGCGGCCAGGGGCGTGCCGCTGTTGGGCAGCAGGGGCAGGGGCGGGGACACCGACGGCACGGGGGCGGCGTAGGTGTTGGTGTAGGCGTCGATGAACAGGGCCCGCCGATAGGCGTGCTCGGCAGCCTGTGCGCATGCGTGTCAAAACGAGCAGCAAAAGAACGGCCTATGAGCGGAGGCCAGTGCGGAAGCGGGATGTTGTTGCAGGACGGGCGGCCGAGATCGCGAGGGAATGCAAAGGGCGGCTGCCAGACCGAGATGCGCTGCATGCGCTCGGCCAGCGCGGCCCTCCGGCGCCACACTGAGGCCGATGGGAAGAACAGGAAAATGCAGTGCGGTGAGTGAGTGGAAGGGGCGATGGGGGATGCTGTGGGATGGAAGAGGCCGGGACGGACCGAGGGCGGAATATTCCCTGGTGACGGCTGGCGGCGGGGCAGGCAGGGCCACGGAGGAGACGGCCTGGGTGTTGGGAACCACCGGCCCGGGAGCAGGCATCGGCACCGGCACCGGCACCGGGACAGGCGCAGGGACGGGGACGGGAGGTTGAGCCGGGGCGGGCTGTGGGTCGGGCTGAGGGGCGGCGGCGGGCTGCTGGGGGGGCTCCTGGGGCGGCTGGGGCTTGGGCTCCATGTGCTGGCCCTCCGGGGTGGCCACCTGGCTGGGAGCCTCCGATGGGGCGGGGGCCGGGGCCTCGGGGGCGGGGCCCTCGGACTTGGGGGCCTCGGGGGCGGCGGGTGGCTCGGGGGTGGCCGTGGCGAGGGGGGAGAGGGGCGGGCACGGCGAGGCCCCGTCGCGTGGGGCGGACACGAGGTCCGGGGCTGAGGTGTCACCGGCCTCGGCAGCGGGGACGGAGATATTGGCAGGGGCAAGGGCAGGGACCTCGGGTGCGGCCGATTCGGGGGCCGGGCTCTCGGAGGGCGAGGTGACGGTGACGGTGGCGTTGGTGGCGGCGGCGGTGGCGAGAGGAGGCGAGGCCTCCGCTGAGGGAGCCGAGCCCGGAACGACCGGGGGAGCCGGGGCAGCGGAGGTGACGGCAGTCGTCGTGGGTGCCGTGGTGACAATGGCCGTGGCCGTGGCCGTGGCAGCGGAATGGCCTTCAGGGACGGCAACGCTGTTGGGGGCTGGGCCAACGGCGCTCGCCCTGGGGGTTGTCAGCCAGACGGATTGCTGGTGGGCCTCGTCGGCCCACACCCCGAACGCCTGGGCGCGGAAGGGGAGGGGAAGAGGGAAGAGGGAAATGGAGAAGGGGAAGGGAGAATGAGGAGGGGTGTGAGCGCGCGGATCAAACAGGTGGGAGAACAACGAGTGCATCCGCAGGACTGGCGGTGGCGTGGCTGGGGCGGACCTTGAGGTCGAGGAAGAGGGCGTGGAAGAGCGCGTCCAGCCAGGCCGAGGAGATGCGCTTCTTGGGCGGGTTGGCGGTCCCCTCGGGCTGGGCCTCGGCCGGGGCGGAGGCGTCCTTGACATCCTGCTGCATCAGGAAGAGCTCGCTCCGCAGCCGAAGCAGCTCCTCCCAGCCCATCAGCAGCGTCATCTGCACCAACAGATCTGCGGCCCCGGCCCGAGAGGTGGGGGAGGAGACGGGCATGGTTGGCGACGCGCAAAGCAGGGGGAGGGCTGTGCGGGCGCCCCCTCTGGGTGGGCCGGGAGAAGGCCAACAGGTGGCGAGCGGGACCGACCGTACGCCTCCTTGCGGTGGCCGCGGAGAGAGGCCGCGGGCAGGGTGAGAGTCAGGCTGGCAACCTCGTGGGTGGCATTGGCCGCGGCGGCCTCCTCGGCGGTCCGGGGCGTGGGCGGGGCGCCCAGGGGGGCCCGGTCCTTGGCGGTGGAGGCGATGCGCTCGTCGATGTCCATGTTCATCAGGGTCTCCTCCAGCGCCCGGTCGCTGGCCTCGGCCCCGTCCAGTGCGAAGGGGGTCCGGGTGACACGCTGCGCCACCATTCACCCGTGGAGGTGAAGTGAAGCCCGAGTCGCGCGGGACGGGTGGGATGGGCACCCAGAGAGAAGACACACGGCATGGAACGGGGGACAGACGGGGCTGGAGGCCATGGGAGGCATCGAGTGGACCGCGTCGGGCATGGGGGTCCCGTTGAGGGTCAGCAGGGCCAGCTCGAACTTGCCCTGCGCGATCAGCGTCCGGGCCAGCAGCAGCCAGGGCGAGGCCGATCGTGGATGGGCCCGGCAGGCGTGCTGGGCCACGGCCACGGCCCGGTCCAAGTCGGGGTGACTGACGGTGGTGCGCTCCTGCAGGACGCGGGACCCCAGGTGCGGCTGGCCCATGTAGGTGGGCCACGATGGCGGCTGCGGGGGCGGGGGCAGCGCCTGGATGCCCGCGTTGCCCAGGGCGCGGGCGCGGGCGTAGAGGAGGCGGCCCTGGGCAAGCAGGAGACTCTGGTGGTCGGTGAGCTCCTGCAGGCCCTCCGTCACCAGGGCCAGGGCGCTCTCGGTCCGCCCCAGGCAGGCCCAGGCCGCGCCCAGGGGGCACATCAGGGCCGACCGGTGGGCGGGGTACCGGGCCGCCAGGGCCGTGAAGAAGTCGATCGCTTGCGCGAAGCGACACTGATCGGCTATCACAACAACGAGGGGTGGCGAGCGGTGAGCGGTGAGCGGTGAGCGGGGTGGGGAGGTGGACTCGCACGGCGGCGCGGGATGTGGCCTGACAGACCGAAGTAACGGTACACGGTGGTGGTGAGCCGGTTGTTGGCGGCGTCGCGCGCAGGTCCAACTGTGTCCTCGCTCCCCAGCCGGAGACCTGAATGCGACAGAACCCAGAGGAGGAGAAACGGGGGGCAAAGGGTCGTGTGTGGCCGAGAGGAGATGGGGGCGAGGCGGACCCTGCTCGAAACCGTCGGCCAGGGTCCGCAGCAGGGCCGCCTCGCCGCTGAGCAGGGGCACCGGGTTGCAGATCACCGAAGCCCGCAGGACGTGAGCCCGGGCCACGGCAAGGTTGGGGGTGGGCGCCTCGAGGAAGGAGGTGCAGAACCAGCGCGACGGCAGGGGCTGAGGGCCCGACCCAACGGAAACGGCCAGAGCAGGGGTCACACGGGGTGGCGTCGCTGCCTGGGTCACAGGAGTCGCGGGAGTGGCAGGCGCCGTAGGGGTCGCGGGTCCGGGGATGCCCGAGTCGGCATCCAGTTGGCGGAGCTGGGCTTCGATTGCCCGCAGCTGGGCCTGCAGGGCCTCCCGTTGCTGCTGCTGCTGCGTGGGGTGGGCCTCGTCGACCGTCGCGGCTTGGGGTGGCAGCGGAGGCGGCGGAGCGGCTTGCGCGGGCTCGGGCGAGTGGGGATGCGATGACGGGGGCGGGGGCGGGGTGGGCAGCTCGGGGCTGAGCTGGGCGTCGGCGGCTGGGTCTTGCAGCTGATGGGGCGACGAAACCGAGACGGCCTCTTCAATGTGAGCCTCCTCCGGTGCGGGACCAGCAGGCGGCGCCGTCACAGGAGAGGGCGGCGGAGCGGCATGACCCTCGGTGGACATGGGGACTTCCGATGGGTACGCCTGGACCGGAACGGGTGTCGGCGCGGGGGTCGATGGGGTCGGAGACATCCGGAGGGTCAGCGGCAGCGGGTGGGGAAGCTCGTCGGGGAAGAGGTGGGCCAGAGACTGGACGGCCTGCAAGCTGCGCAGGACCGACGAGAACGAGGCATCGGTCCACAGACGAGCCGCATTGGGGTGTGTGTCGGGCAAGGCGAAGCACTCACAGGTGGCGGGGGGCATGCTACCTGCGTCGGTAGCAGTGGGTTGAGGGCCCCCAACGGGGGCCGCACCGGGAGCACCAGGCGCAGGGGCCGAGGAGGGGGAGGGGGCTTGCGGCGGAGGCGGAATCAACGATCGTGGCGGGACCGGAAGTGGAGCCGCACGAGGAGCAACTACAGTGACGGAGAGGCCACCGGGGATACACAGACGAACCCGAATGTCACTGTCGTGTGCACATGTGGGAAGAGAGACGTTAAGAACCCTTTCGCGGGGAAGAGGAGGACCTGCGCGAAAAGGCGTCATATACGCAAAAAATCCCCTCGGAGATCTCACACTTCTTCATGCCGCCCAGAGAAGAGGCTTCTTGCGCATTGATACATTTTTGGAAGTAGACGGCGACCGCAGCAGGTGATGCCTAGCACATTAATTATTATACCATCTAGGTCAAAGAAGATACAGACGCAATCGACACCAGAAACATAGTGGAATGAACCCTGTTTCTTTTCTTGTGTGATGGTGAAAAGTCCAGAGGATTGGCGAATAAAATAAACCATATCCGGAGGACCCAGGCCAATGGTGTGAGGAAGTTGGGCAGTCCGAGCGGCAAGGGCCTCGCCCAGATGAGTGTCAATAAATTCGGCGGTATGTTTGAGTTGATTTGTATGTGAGCTCATTCAAAAATTGCAACCCTCACAAGCTCGCAAAGCCTGCGTCCGGCTTAGCTTCTGTCCCCGGGGGTATTTTGATGTGCGGGGAAAACGAAGGGGAAACGGGAAGACAGGCTTGGCGGCCGAGCGGCAGGCGCGAGGCTCTGGACAGCCCACGGCCTGGGCTGGTGCGGCGCGTGAGGACCAGGATGCTACACAGGGATGGCGTTCTTCGACATGACGCAAGGAGGATGGCGTTGTTGGCGAGAAGGACGCCAACCAGGAGGAAGGGGGGGAGGGGGAGGAGGAGGAGGAGAAGGGGGGGGAGGGGCAATGACGCAGCCTCCGGCTCGGCCTGTGGGGCAGCTGGCGGCCAGGACCACCGCCACCACCCGCCACCAGCAGAATTTCGCCGCCCCGAACCAAGCGCGAGCGGATCCCCCATCGACAAGCTCAAGGTGGCCCAACGCCAAAATGGGCTCAGTGATGAGCGGAGCTTGTTTTCCTCTCTCGAAATGAACCTCCGATCTGTCCACGATGGCAGCGGCCAGGGACAGAGCGGCATGCACGTCCTTCCCCACCCACCCATTGCCGCCAGACGTCTGAAGGCCCCCCTCTGGTCTTCGGCAAAAAGGCCGAGCTCCATTGCCTTGGGGACAGCCAGAAACCGTTTCATCACCACTCAAGACGACTATCTGTTGGCTGTTGAGGCTCGCCTTGTCCTTGTGGCGACTCGCCCTCCGCCTTCTGTGCGTCCTTGGTGTCATGGTCTCCGTCGTCGTCCTTGATGTCCCCCGCGCCCACGTCCGTGGGGTCACGGTCTCCGTCGTCGTCCAGGTCCGTGGGGTCACGGTCGGTCGCACCGTCGGTGGTGCCGGGGGCCGTCCAGGCGTCGTCACTGTCGCCGCCGCCATCCTCCCCGTCGCTGTAGGCCGCCAGGAGCCGCTCGCCGTCGAACATGTCCCGGGGGTTGACCCGCGCAGGCCCGGGGGCCCGCTCCTCGGGGCCGGCCCCGTCCCGCAAGCTGGCGCTGACCCGCCTGACGGCCCAGCAGACGGCCAGGGCTGCCTCGCGCCGCGCCTCGGCCTCGGCCAGGCCCCCCGTGAACCCCGGGGCCATCGGCGCCACGAGAAGCTCCGGTTGGGCTGACTGGAGTGGGGCAGGGGAGCAGGAGGGCAGGGGCCGCGTTCGGGTGGGTCAGGCTGGGCGGGCGGGGATGGGCGCGGCGCACGGACGCGGGTCTCCTCCTCGAGGACGAGGCGGCGCTGGTAGTGCCATTCGGTGCTCCCATCGGCCCGGCCCGTGCGGAGGTAGGCCAGGCGCGCCTGGGGGATGTCCTCCTCCAGCTGTAGGTCATCGTCCAGCCGGTCGGTCGGCCCAAACGGCACGGGGGTCGCCGCTTCGCCCGACAGGCCATCCCGCGCACCCTCCGGCTGCGGGTCGGCCCCCCATTCAGCCAGATGAGTCCCCCATTCAGCAGCCAGATGAGCCCCCCATACAGCAGCCAGATGAGCCCCCCATACAGCAGTTTGGCAGCCTGTCCGGGGGTGTGGGCGATGCCGGACCAGGGTCAGGGCCGCCTGGGGGTGGCGCCGAGGGTCGAGCCCCACCAGGGCCACCCACTGGTCGCCGCGCCGCTGGACGAACCGGTCCCAGAGGGCGTCCGGCATCTCCCAGCCGCAGACGGTGCACCCCCTCCGGATGGGGTAGTTCTGGGCCAGGCTGCGCTTGATGCCATACGTCCGGCAGCAGGGGCACTGGAACTGGTGCGCTGGGGGGCGGGTGGGTGCGAGGGAGGGCGGGGCTGAGGGCTCGGCCGGCACGCCCCCTCCCCGAGGTCGCCCACAGACTGCCACCCATGGCCGTCCCGGGTCGCGCGTCTGCCGAGCCGCGGGCGCCCAGCCGGCTGAGGGCCCGGTGCAGGGGCTTGGGGGCCGGCTCGGTCTCGGGGCGCGGGCCGCCCTGCACGCCCAGCAGCAGCTCGCAGGTCCCCACGACCCGGGTCCCGGCCCCACTGGGGTGCCTGCCACCCCCACCCCGCCCCGCCCCCACAGACAGGCACAGCCTGAGGAGGGGTGCCCACGACGGGGGCCGGAGCATCCGGAACCGCGGGGCGACGGACCGGTCGGGCAGGGACGGGGACACCTCCGCCACCGCCGCTTTCTCGCCCTCGGCGACACTCGGCTGGGGGCTGGGCGGCTGCTCTTGGGGCTTGGGGCAGGCCCGGAACCAGCGGCCGGCCAGCTGGGCCTGGAGGGGATCCTCCTGCAGGGTACCCCGCCAGCGGACCACCATCGGGGCCATGTCCAGGTCGTCGTCGTCCAGCACCGGTTCCACCCCGGGGGCCGCGGCCTCCTCCCGGAGGATGGCCATCAAGCGGGCCCGCTCCGAGCGGAGCACCATCCCCAGGGCGTCCTGCAGGGCCTCCAGGTCCTCCCCGGCCCCCTCCACGTGCACGTGCCACAGCCCCCCGTTGTTGGGCAGCGCATCCCCCTCACCAGCCAGGGCCGGGGCCGGGGCCGGACCCACGCGGAACTCGAGGAAGCCCGTGAGGGCGTCCTCGTCGTCGGGGGAGACCGTCCGGGAGGCCCACCGGCGCACCGTGGCCGGGAAGTGCACCGGCCGGCACTGGGCAGGCGCATCGGCCGGCAGTTTGCCCTGGGTTCCCTGCGGCGTGGGAGCGGATGGAACGCGGGGCGGTGGTTGGGGACAGGTGGCGGCGGGGTGGCGGCGGGTGCCTGGGCGGAGGAAGGCCCGCGGACCCACATGCGGACGCGCCGGAAGGAGATGCTCTCGGTCATCAGGGCCGGGTAGAAGGGGCCCAGCGGGTTGGGTCGCATGGCCACGAAGGGCCGCTCCTTCTTCTTGGAGGGCTCTTCCTCGGCCCCGGCCCCGGCCCCGGCCCCAGCGGGGCGCTCCTGGACGGGCACCGCCATGACGGTGGTCCGGTAGATGTGCGAGTACCAGATGATGGGCGACCCGGGCACCCGGATCTGGATGTACTCCGACGGGCTGTCGTCCAGCACCAGGGGCAGCTCCACGCGCACCGGGCGGGAATGACCCCCGGGGAAGGTGACCGCCAGCTGGGTCTGGATGGTCCAGGTGGCGCCCTCCCGGAAGAAGGTGTCGGTTTGCCCCCGGCCGGCGAAGGTATGCGCGCCCGCATAACTGCCAAAGTGATGTGATTGAGCGGAGCGAGGAAGGCAGCCAACGGACATGCGGAGCCAATCGAGCGGATGCCCGCTGTGGAAACCCTCAGCACACGCCCGGGTCTCGGGGAGGACCACCGGCGGCTGACCCAACTCGTCCAAAGGCTCATAATAATCCCGGAAAAACAGCCGGCGCCACAGATCGTTCGAAAGGGCACTATGTCCGACGGATCAATTGGAATTGCGGAAATGAGTAGAACCAGACATCTCTTTCCAAGAGTGTGCCACCTGAGCACAGGTGAGCACAGTCTGAGGTGATGCAAAGGAGAAAACAAGGTGCACAATCTCGGGAGGGAGCATGATATGGATGCTCGGAAAGAAGAAGGTGGAAAAGAAAACAATGAAAAGCGACCACCGCCCCGGGCAGAGCGGGATGACAGAAAACAACGCACTCCACGCTCACACGCGAGGTGACCCGCCGCCAAAGAAGAAACGAGTTTGGCAGAAAGAAATCCGTAAAATACATACACCACCCGTCCCCACCCACATCGCAGCTCCCCCACCCACGCATGGCCTTACCGACGCTGCCAATGGAAGACCAGCTCCGGTGGGGGCCGGAGCAGTGTCTCCTCGTCATCTTCGGGCTTCTTGGCAAGCGCTGTTGGGGGGGCCGGGGCTGGCGGGGCGGGCAGGGACATGGGCGGGCGGCGGACCCGCCGGCTGGGCGATGCGGGCGGCGACGGGGAGGGCCGAGGGGACCCAACCTAGGGGAGGCAAATGCAGGCCGCCAGTGAGACGGTGCACTCGAAAAGAGGGGCCGAGGGGAGGAGGGGCATGTGGGCCTGTGCGGACCTGGGCCGGCGGACCCTCCGGGGCGCCGGGGGCCGACACGTGGACGCTCTGGCGGAGGGGCGACGGGGCGTGCGGAGCCTGCGGTGGTTGGAGTTGGGACTGCAGAGGGGCCGGGGCCGGCCCGGGCGGACCGCGCGCCCGCTCGGGGGAAGCCTGACGGATGGCGGCGAGGGTGGCCTGCATGCCGGACTCCTCCAGCGCGCCCATCGTCTTGGCGGCGGCCGACCTCATGGCGGCTGCGTCGCCACGCTCCCACATCTCCAGCAGCGCCGGGGTCGAGGTGCCCTCCCGGGCCGCCACTGCCCCCCGACGGGGAAGGGCCTGCGGCGCGGCCCCGGCGGCCCCGGCGGCCCCGGCGGCCCCGTCCAGGGGCCCTGGGGGTCCCGGGGGGCGCTGCTGCTGGGTGGGGGGCTGGGCCACGAAGGTGGGGCTCAGGATGGCCGTCAGCATCGACGGGGCTGCGGGGGCCGGCCCACCGCTTCGGGGGGTGGTCGGCCCGGGCACGAAGCGGCCCGGGGGGCGATGGCGGATGGGCTGGCGGGGCGAGATGGCCACCCCGTGGGTGTGGGTGGGCCCCGCTGACGGTGGCTCACCCCCAGGGCGGGGGCCCCCGGTCATGTTGGGCCTTGGGGCCGCGACATCGGGGCGCTCGGAGGCCGAGCCGCCGCTGGAGGATCCCGGAGAGGCCTCGGGTGAAAGCCTAGGCGTGTGCGGGGGCGTGCGGGGGCTGCGGGGTGCGGCGCCCATGGGGGGAGGCAGGTATGGGGTCAGGTGGGCCATCTCTGCCGGCGGCGCCCGGTCCATCTCCGGGGTGTCGCCCACACATCTCGGTGAGGTCGCGGAGGCAGGCGCGGAGCCCCTGGGCTCGAGTGGCGGGAAGCTGGCCAGACTCTCGCGCAGGGTGGCCCCGCTCGATGGCAGGTAGCCACCGGCCGTGGAGGGCGGGACGGCCAGCGGGCTGGCCACCGAGTCGCCCGGGCTGGAGAGTGGTGGCGCGATAGCGATTGCGGGAGGATGGAGACGTACCCGGCCGGAGGGCAGCCGGCTGGCCGGGGTGACAACAGCCGGTGGCTGCTGGGGGGCACCAGTGGTACCCCGGGGAGATGGCGGGACGGAAGTTGGCAGAACAACGGTTGTCTCGTGGGGAGAAGTCGGTGGAACGGCAGGAAAACTTTGAGAAGACTGCATAATTGAGGGGGCAAGGGCAGGAAGAGCCAGCCGATCGAGATGGGGGAGTTCCAGATAAATATGTTTCATTGAGCGAAAACGGCAAGCAGGATTAGTGTCGCCCTGCAATAGGAACCATTGGATGAACTCTGAAAGGACGAGTGTTTGATGAGTGCGCCCTGTGAAATCCTGCTGCAGACCTATCGCCGTCGGTTCGAGGGAAGCGCGCTCTTTCGCAATAAATATGGTAACGGCGTTACTTCGATCACGCCAAGTGGAATCGTCCAGCTTGAGGGAGAGGAGAGGCCGAGAAGCGGAAAAGGGAGCGAGCACTCAATACCTCGGCGTGGCTGGCTAACCATCAGGTTCAAATGATGAGCGCTCCCCCACCCGATTACGAGGACTCATTACGTGAGTTCAAAGAGTTGGAATCATCCGTTGGGATTGTTAGCGGAGGAGGCGGAGCCGAGAAGGACCAAAGCGACGAGGAGGACGAAGAGGGATCACGCGATTCTCGGACGCACGACGAAACGTTCGAAACCACTCTCACAGAGCGGTCTCTCGATACCCCCTTGATTAAAAAGGGGAAGACTATTGTTGCTGCCGATGGTCTGTCTACAACTGCGACACAGGCGTCTCCGATTCCCTTCTCTCCAGACATCAACAAGAACTTCAAGGTGGTGATTCGCGTGCGGCCGCCGCTGCCCCGCGAGTTGGAAGGAGGCAAATTTCAGAATGTAGTTCAAGTTGACGAGGACAATCGGGGCATCTGCATCTCGGAGAATCTCTCCGCGGTGAATGATGCGGGCGAGGCCACCGGCATCTACAGCACGCACCGGTTCACGTTTGATCACGTTTACGCACCTGGGGCAGATCAAAACACCGTGTATGAGAACACCGCCAAAGCGGCCGTGGTCTCCACCCTCCTGGTCTGAATCCCCCCGGCATTGGGCATGCCCCCTCTGACCCAGGTGGGGATGGGGGCTCTCTGGCATGGTTCGCCGATAGGGGTACAACGCCACGATCATCGCGTACGGCCAGACGGGCACCGGTAAGACCTACACCATGGAGGTCCGCCCCCCCCCCGCCGGCCCCAGCTACGTATATGCTTCCGTCCAAGCGTCTGTGTCATTGTGGTCTCATCTCTGCTGTGGTTGGGGCACTGGGTCGGTGGGGGCCTGTCTGCTGCTTGGGGGATGGGCGCAGGGCTTCACGGACAACCGCGAGTCGCGCGGCATCATCCCGCGCTCCATCGAGCAGATCTTCAACTGTCCGCCCCGCCCACGCCCCCGGCATGCGCCACACATCCGCCCCCGCACCCGCTCGCACCGACCCCCTCCCCGTGGGGCCTGCCCGTTCACCCGGTTTTGCCGTGGGTCTCACCTTCCCCGCCGCTGCTCCCCACCCACCACCCCCCCACCCCCACCCCCGCTGTCCCGGGCAGACATCCAGCACTGCGTCAACCCGCACACGAAGTTCCTGGTGCGTGCGAGCTACCTGCAGATCTACAACGAGGTCATTTCGGACCTGCTGAAGCCCGAGCGGACCAACCTGCAGATCCACGAGGACAAGAAGAAGGCGTCTTCGTCGAGAACCTCTCCGAGTGGGTCGTCACAAGCCCGAGGAGGTCCGCAGCCCCATGGGTCATCGCAGCCGCCCCGTTCGCGGGGGGGGGGGGGGCCTGTGATTGGCATTCGATGGGGGTGGCCCCTGCTCCTCTCTTGGCTGTGCTCATCACCCATGGGCGGGGGTCGCCTCTGGGCCGGGTGTGTGGGTGTTGGTGTGTGTGGGGCGGGCAGATCTACGGGCTGATGGAGCGGGGCGCCCAGGTGCGTGCGACGGGCAGCACGCGGATGAACGAGGTCAGCTCGCGGAGCCACGCGGTGTTCATCATCATCGCCGAGCAGTCCGAGCTGCTCGAGGTGGACGAGGAGGGCATGCCCCTGCCCCCCGCCCAGGGCGCCCCGGCCACCCCCAACATGGGCGGCCGCGCATCGGCGGGCCCCGCGGCCCTGCGGCCCGACCGGAGCAAGCAGCTCTTCAAGATCGGCAAGCTCAACCTCGTCGACCTGGCTGGCTCAGAGCGGGTCCGGCCCCGACACCCCCTCTCCCTCCCCACTGGCCCGGCCTCTTGGCTCGACCGGCAGCTGACGGGGGCCCTTGCTGCGGTGGATGGGTGGGGTGGGTGGGTGGGGCGCGGGTGCAGGTGCGGCACACCCACGCGACGGGACGCCGGCTGGAGGAGTCGAAGAAGATCAACCAGTCCCTGTCGGCCCTGGGCAACGTCATCGCGGCCCTGACCGACCCCCGCGGCCGGCAGCACATCCCCTACCGCGACTCCAAGTTGACCCGCATCCTCGAGGACTCGTCCGCACGGCAGCCCCGCCCGACCCCCGGCCGCCCACCCCCGGCCGCCCACCCCCGGCCGCCCATGCCCCTGCCCATGCCCATGCCCATGTCCATGCCCATGCCCATGTCCATGTCCATGCCCATGCCCATGTCCATGCCCATGTCCATGTCCATGCCCATGCCCATGCCCATGTCCATGTCCATGTCCATGTCCATGCCCATGCCCATGTCCATGTCCATGCCCATGCCCATGCCCATGCCCATGCCCATGTCCATGTCCATGTCCATGTCCATGTCCATGTCCATGTCCATGCCCATGCCCATGACCATGCCCATGTCCATGTCCATGTCCATGTCCATGCCCATGTCCATGCCCATGTCCATGCCCATGTCCATGTCCATGCCCATGCCCATGTCCATGCCCATGTCCATGTCCATGCCCATGCCCATGCCCATGTCCATGTCCATGCTCACCCATCTGCGTATTTGACTGCCTGCCGGGGGGGTGCTGACCGGTGTGCAGGCTGGGGGGCAACTGCAAGACGACCATGATGGCCATGATCAGCCCCGCCCTGGAGGCCTTCCACGAGTCGCTGAGCACCCTGAAGTTCGCCAACCGGGCGAAGAACATCAAGAACGAGGCCCGCGTCAACGAGGACCTCGACCAGAAGGTCCCCCCGCCGGCAGCCCCGCCCCCACCCCGCCCCACCCCGCGCCACACCCGCACCGCACTCACACCACACCCGTGCATCACGCAACATGACCATCATCGGCACCCATCCACATCCATCATGGGCATCATCGATGGCCCATCGCCACCCCCATTGCGCCTCACTCGGCGTGATGGCATCGGCATCGTTCGCCCATCACCACCGCCGCCACACCCAACACCACCACCCGTCTCCCCGCCCCCGGTCGGGGTCTGCAGGCGCTGCTGCGGAAGTACGAGCGGGAGCTGCGCACGCTGCGTGCCGAGCTGGCGGAGAAGTCCAAGATGGTCGTCGACAAGCGGCGCCTCCTCGAGCTCGAGGAGCACGCGCGCAAGGCCGAGTCGGACAAGGTCCCCCCCCCCCCCCCCCCCCCATCCGCCCCTCGGGGCCGCTCTTCTGTGCCTCCGTTTCGACATCCCCGCCGGGGCGCCCGACCCGACCCGACCCGACCCGGGATGCTGATGGGATGTGGTGTGGTCGGGGTGTGTATGTGTATGTGTATGCGCGGGGGGGGGGGGGGGTGTGTCTCGGTCCGTGTGGGGCGCAGCTTGCGGCGATCACGGCGCTGGAGCAGCGGAGCCGGGAATTCCTCCACGAGAAGCAGGAGAAGCGCAAGCTGGAGGAGCGCATTGCCCTCATGTCCGGCCGGCTGCTGGTGGGCGGCCAGGAGATCACAAACACCCCCAGTTCCGCACGGCCATCCAGCGGGTCCGCGCCACCCCCTCCCATCCCCCCCCCCCCCCCTCCCCCCCCCAAAGCCCGCCCCGCATGCCCCAACATGCCCCCCAAGATGCCTCCAAGCCCCCAACGGGCCCGCCTCGGCTCGGAGCCTCCTGTCGGCGCCTCGCTCACCGGTGGGCCCTCGTTGCCCTGGGGGGCTGTCCGCGTGTGGGGCTCGGGGGGGCGCAGGAGCACGTGCGCATCCAGCAGGAGTACCACAAGAAGCTGCAGGACCTCGAGCGCGAGCGCCAGTTCATCGAGGAGGACAAGGCACAGGTCCGCGCCCACCCACCCACCCACCCACCCACCTCGCGCCTGCCCCCGCACCCACACCGGCCTTCCCCGACCTCGATCATGTTCAGCGCCTCGGCCTCGGGGGGAGAGCGGCCCGCCCGCGCCACCATCATCCCGTCCCGTCCCGTCCCGTCCCGTCCCGTCCCGTCCCGTCCCGTCCCGTCCCGTCCCGTCCCGTCCCGTCCCGTCCCGTCCCGGCTGACCCTCGTCGCTCCGGGGTCGCGGGGTGCGGGGTGGCTGCGTCTCTGTGTGTCTTAAATGTGTCTGTGTGTCTGTGTGTGCGGGCTGGCCAGGTGGACCGGTACAAACAGCTGCTGCTCAAGCAGCGGGACATCATGATCGCCCTGACGACCCGCCTCAACGAGCGCGACGAGTCGGTCCGGCGGCCATCCGCCCCACCCACCCACCCCCCCCCCCCCCCCCCCCCCCCCCCCGCCCGCCTGCCTGCCTGCCTGCCTCCCGCCTGCCACACCCCGTGTCAGGCCCTCACCGCGCGCTCTCTTCGGGCCTTGCTTAATGGCCTGGGCGGGCAGATCATGGCCCTGCAGGAGGAGCTCGACGCGTACGACCGGCACCAGCGCATGATGGAGGACGCCCTCGACCAGAAGAGCGGTCCGCCCCCACCCACAGCCCGCCCACAGCCCGCCCACAGCCCGCCCACAGCCCGCCCACAGCCCGCCCACAGCCCGCCCACAGCCCCTGCCCCCCGCCCTCACTCGCCGCACGCCACCCCCTGACCGATGCCTGTGGGTGGCACCCCCTGACCGATGTCTGTGGTCGGCACTGCGGCGCCGGGCGGCTGGGCGGGGGCAGCGATGGTTGTGCAGTACCAGCGGATGCTGGCCGAGACGGGCCGCACCGTCCCCACGGAGCTCGTAGCCGCCTCGGCCTCCCTGCCCGCCGGTCCGCCACAAAGCCCCCCACCCCCCAGTCACCCCCGCCTCCGCGCCCGCCCTGCCCGCCCCGTCCACGGGCCCACCGGGACGACCTGCGGGGGTGGCCTCATGGGGGGCAGGTGCGATCCTGATCACGGACGAGCGGTACCCGCCCCACGCGGCCCCGACGGTGTTCGACCCGAAGTGCCCCCAGCAGCCCGTCGAGCGGATGCTGAGCGCCGAGGAGAAGATCGCCGAGCTGAGCGGCCTGCTCGAGTCCCGCACCCAGGAGTACGCCCTCATCCAGCAGGACCTCGAGGAGGCCCAGGCCGAGAAGGTCCCCAGGCGCCCCCCGCCCGCGCCATCCCTGGGCCAGGGAGGGACCTGCTTTCTCATAGCGGGTGATGTGCTGCTGGTGGTGGTGTCGTGCCGCATGGTCCGGTCTTGGGCCGGCTGCCTCTGTCTCCGCCTCTGCCTCTGTCTCCGCCTCTGCCTCTGTCTCCGCCTCTGCCTCTGTCTCCGCCTCTGCCTCTGTCTCCGCCTCTGCCTCTGTCTCCGCCTCTGCCTCTGTCTCCGCCTCTGCCTCTGTCTGCTTGGCCGGGGCCGTGCAGGGCACCCTGGAGACGCTGCTGTCGGACAAGCTGGAGCACCTCGTCCAGTCGGAGATCGAGGAGCGCATCAACCAGTACCGCAGGGGCGTCCGCACCGCACCCCCCCCATGCGTCCATATGCCCGCTCCTCGCCCCTGCCGTGGGGCTGCCCGGCTCACGGTCTCTCGGCTGGTCCGTGGGGCGCGTGGGCATCATCGGGGGTGGCGGCGGCAGGTCGACCAGTGGAGCGGCCCGGCCGGCTCCGAGCCCGGTGCCCCATCAGCGGCTGCACCAGCGGCCCCCGTCGCCGCGCCCGCACCCGCCGCGCCCGCACCCGCCCCCAGCGGCCCCACAGCGGCTGACAGGGAGGGCCGCCCCACCGAGGGCGCCGCCCGCGAGAAGGGCGCTTCCCCCGCGGCCCCCGGCGCCCGGAGCCCCCTGCAGGCGGCCGACCGGCAGCGGCTGCTGCAGCGAGCCCAGGCGGCCGAGGACGAGGCCCGCCTGCTGCAGATCAAGCTGCAGATGCTCACCAAGCTCAAGGCCCGCCAGCGCCCCCCCAGCGCCCCCAGCGCCCAGCCAACGCGCCCTCGTCCCTCCCTCGCTGTCTCTTCTCCGTCCCCCGTCCCTCCTCCATCGCCCGGTCCCTCCATCGCCCGGTCCCTTTCTCACTGTCCCTCCTCCATCGCCCGGTCGCTTAACCTTCCGGCGCCGTCCCGCAGGCATCGGCCCTCCGCGACCGGGACTCGCCCTCGCCCTCCCTCAGCAGCGTCTGTCGCCCCCTCGGCCATCCCCCCCCCCCCCCCCCCCCCCCCTGTCGGGCTCTCGGTGGCGCGCCAGGTGGTCTGCGGCACCGCCGCCTCATCGTCAATCGGGTTGGTGTCGTGTCGTGGGCGGGTGGCTGTGGGCGGCGGGCTGTGGGGCGCAGGTGGACGGGCGGCCGACGACCCCCGTGCCGGCGACCCCGCTGGGCATCACCCCCTCCACCATCGCCTCGCAGGGCCTCCTCCTGCCCACACCCCGCAGCACCCGGCCTGCCGCTCCGGCCCCCGCCCAGCAGCAGCCGGCCCAGCCCCAACAGCCGCACCCGCTCCGCACGGCCTCGCCCTCGGCGCCCAGCCCCCAGCTCGGCCCGGAGGACCCCGGTGCCTCCCGCCTTCCCACCTCTCCGCCCGCATCGCCCCCGCCCACCCTCATCGTCCGGCCCGCGGGCGCTCAGGCCGCCAGACCCCAGCCCCAGCACGGGCACACCCAGGGGGCGCCCAGCCCCGCGCCGGGCAGCATCGCCTCGATCTCGTCGACCCTGCTCGCAGCCGAGGAGCGCATCCACCGCCAGCAGCAGCAGCAGCAACAACAACAGCAACAGCAACAACAACAGCACCAGGCGGGGTCGCCGCCTGCGAGCCCCCAGCCGTCCCCGCACCCCGCGGGGGATCAGCAGCAGCAGCAGCAGCCGGCCGGGGCGTCCAGCAGCGCCCTGAGGCTCATGCAGATGCAGCAGCGGCGCAGCCCGGCCCCCTCGCCCGCCCCGGCCTCGGCGGCCATAGCGCCCCCCGGCCCCGGCAGCCTCTGGGCGGGGGCACCCGCACCCACGCGCACCCAGTCGGCGTCCCCCTCCCTCCCCCCACCCCCCCCGGCCGGCTACCCGGCAGCCGCCATCCTGGCCGTGCCCTCGCAGCCCCCCACCCGCACCGCCCCCCAGCAGCAGCAGCCCGCAGCCAGCGGCACCAGCACCATCCCGATGGTGGCCCAGGTGGCGCCCCTGCCCTCCGCCTCCACCCGCGGCCGCAGCGGGTCCGCCACGGGGGCGGCGGCCCCCTCGCCCTCGCCCTCGCCATCCCCCTCACCCCCGCCCTCGCCCGCCCCGACCAGCTCGGCACCCCGGTCCCAGCCCCAGCCGGCCCGGCCCGCAACCGCAACTACGGGCGTGGTGCCCAGCCTGCCCGTGCCGCCCCCCATGCCGGCCCTGCTCCTCCACCAGCGGTCCGCCGCCCACGGGCCCGGGTCCGCCCCCTCGGGCAGCCCGCCCTCGGCCTCGCCCCCCGGGACCCCCAACCCGGCCTTCGCCAGCCCCAGCCCAAGCCCAAGCCCCAACCTGCCTGCGGCCCTCCTGGCCCGCTGGGCCGCCACGGGGGCACCCCCTGGTGCGCCGCCGGGACCCCCGCTGAGCCTGGGGCCGGGCGCCCCCCGGGGCAGCGTCGAGGCGATGCTCCTCCAGCGCCGGGCCGACCGGGCCGTCGCCAACCCCAGCCCAGCCCCGCCATCCGCCGCCACCAGCGGCAGCGGGCCCCAGGCCCCGCCCCCAGCCGCCCAGCCGGCCTTCCCGCACTACCACACGGCCGTCAGGCAGTAGCCGCGCCCCGGTCCTCCTCCCGCTCCTCCCGGGCCTCCCCTCTCCTCCCTTCCCCTCCCCTCCGTCTCGGCTCGGGCAGCAGGCCCCCTCGACCCCTCCCTCCATCCCCCCATCCCCTTGTCTGGATGTCTGGATGTCTGGCTCTCTCTCTCTGTCTGCCTGCCTGCCTGTCTGTTTGTCTTTATCCCTGGCTGTCTGTGTTCGTGTCCGTCCCCTGGCGGGTCGCCTCCCCGCCCGGTCGTGTGTCTTTCTGGGCGCGGATGGGTGTGGGTGGCCGTCGCGTTTCGTGTTGTGCCGCCTGAGTTTGGTTGGCCTCGTGTTGGGCTGTGGGCGCGGGTGCGCTCCCCTGCCCTCCCTCCTCCTCCGTCTCCCTTCCCCTCCCTTCCCCCCCGTTCCCCCTCCCTTCCCCCGTTCCCCCCCTCCCCCCCTCTCCTCTCGTTGGTTGCCTCCGCCCGCGGGCGCCGCCCTGTGGGCATCCCCCCTATCCTCCTCCTCCTCCTTCGCTCCCCCACTGGCCCCACAGCAGCGTCCGGGGCACAGGGAAGGACCCGCGTGGTCGATCCCGATTGGATCGGGCCGGCCGAGCTTCCCTTCCCTCCTCCTCCTCCCTCCTCCCCTTCTCCCCTTCTCCCCTCCTCCCCTCCTCTTGTACTTCTTCCCCTCGTATCGTCAACCTCCTCCCCCTGCGGTGACTCGGGTCTTGGGTCGTTCGGTTAGCAACACGGTTTCTCGGTTGCCGCCGCCCGGCCATCTGCCCGCTCCTCGCTCGGGGCGGCGAGGGACCCTCGGCTCGGCTCGGAGGCGATCGACCGGGCGGCACAAAAGGCATTCGATCTTCGAGGAGAAGCTCAAAAAAAGAGCAGAGCAGAGCGGAGCGGAATGGAGCGGGGGAGCGGAGCGGAGCGGGGGAGCGGAGCGGAGCGGGGGAGCGGAGCGGGGCGGGGGAGCGGAGCGGGGCGGGGGAGCGGAGCGGGCGGGGAGCGGAGCGGGCGGGGAGCGGAGCGGGGGAGCGGAGCGGGGCGGGGGAGCGGAGCGGGGCGGGGGAGCGGAGCGGGGCGGGGCAGCTGAGGGGTGGAGAGGCAAAAAACGAAAATATCCCGGAAGAGAGGGAAAGTGCCGCGGGAATAGCAAGACGGTCAGCTGAACATGAGGCTGAGCTCCCGGGGGGGCTTCACACGAGGGGGCGCGCTGGGGTTGGCCTTGGGGGCTGGAGCGGGCGCATGGCCGGCGGAGGCAGCCTGCTGCTCCTGCAGGCGCAGCTTGCGCATCTCGTAGAGGTAGCTGCTCGAGGGCAGCTCGTGCCGGCACATGGGGCAGGTGTTGTGCTCCTTCAGCCAAGACAGAAGGCATCGATCGTGGAAAAGGTGCTGGCCGAAAGCTGTCTCAGAGTGAGTGAGCGCTGATGACAGACCTTGCATGGCATTTTAATGGCTACTGCACCCATGCGGAAAGGCGTACAACAAATGGGGCACTCTGTTGCTTCGTCGATATGCTTTTGAGAAATGGTGACCTCGTCCAAATCTTCGATGGCGGTCAGTGATGCCGGCGGGGGCGGGCCCATGTGAACATCGAGCATCTCCGTGAAGTTCTCGGCCCCGAGCTCCTCGGATTCCCGAAGAATCTCTTGGAAGAGGCGCTGGGAGGGGTCTTCTTGGTGGTCCATAGATCGGAGGGCTGTGCGATTTCCGGAGTAACGGGCGCTTCAACCGCGAGGTTTTGGGCGCTGCCGGGTCCCCATGTTAGGTGGTGGAGGCGATCTTCGAACGCAGCACCAATTTATCGTGGGATTCCCGAGCGAAATTTCGGAACTCGTGTTTTCTTTTGTCGCCCCACAAGTTGCCCTGACGTGCGCGAATGTTTCGCGCCACTTCAAAGAGATGTCTGCCACAACACGTTGCCCTCCTTTTCGACATCCCCATCCCCGTGGTCAGATGTCTTTCGAACACATTATGGCGGCATCACTTTCGTCGCGACTTCTACGAGCCCTTGGACGAGTTGGGTCAACCTCCTGCCGTTTTACCAGAGAGTTTGGCCTGTTTTACAGGCTTTCAAGCGACCACGTCGCGCGACTGGCTTCACATGTCAGCATTTTGAACGATAGCCGGCATCCATCTGACTGCTCTTCAGCTATGCGGAGGCCACCAGATTTGCCCGTCAGGTCGACGACATGCGAACATTTTGGGCGCCCAAGGGTCCCTCATGGCTCCTGGACTGCCCTGCCTGCCTGCATTTCCCCGACGGGCAGACCCGCCCCCTCGGGGTCAAACTGCCTTTGATCATCACATCCCGGGACCGGGGTGGACAGTGGGTCCACGTCAAACATCCGCGGATCAAGCTGCCTCCTGGCGAGTTATTCGTGACCAGCCACACCCACCGGACCACACCCCTGACCGCCGTGGCCGGGGGCCCATTGATTCGGCCGTCCGCCAGCGGGCCCTACTACCCCTGCGTCATGCCCCATGGGGCCTCGTATCGGTACGCCCGCACTTGGGTCCGTCCGGAAGGCACTCCGCCACCCCCGCCACCACCCCGTCGCCACCCAGCCACCACCCGGCACATATTCATGGAGCGTGGGGTGGTCTTCCGTTCCTTGGCGGGCGCAGCTGGAGGGGCACCCGCTGCACAAGGACGCGCTTGCGGAGAACCGGCCGGTGCATTTCCCGGCCACGGTGCACGGGTGGCAGTCGGAAGCCCTCGACGAGAATGCCTTCAGGGGTTTCGTCGAGTTCCGGGTGGGCCCCGCCCCCGGCTCCGCGGCACCCGACGGTCCCAACGGGCATCCATGGCACGTCTACGTGGAGGGACTCGCGCAGCTGGGTGAGACGGGTGAGGTGTGGGAGCGCCTCCGAGCGGCGCTGTCGGTGGTCATGGAGGGGTGCCCCCATGACGTGCAGGCCCGCTACACCGAGCTCTGCGCGGCCGAGGGGATCACCAGACCGCCGCCTCTGGCCGCTGAGCTCGACCAGCTGCCGGGGACGCTCTGGCTGCGGGGGCTGCTCCACGAGGAGCCCCGCCAAGCCGCCCTCGCGGCCGCGTGGCGCCGCTACCTGCAGGACCCCGACCAAGCGCAGCCCCAGCCCCAGGATCCTGTTGCAGGACTGCAGGCAGCGTCAAAGGGCCTGGCGGTGGAGTCGCCCGGGGCGCCCGAACCGGAACGGCCCCTGGTCAAACCGCCCCTTCCGTCCGCATGCCTTCCCTCTCATCGTGTCGTCCCTCCCCCTTCCGTCGTCCCTGCTTGCCCTTGTCTGACCATTGGCACCCCACCTCCTCCACCCGGGCGGCTCAGGTATCCGGGCTGCGGGGCAGCCCGGGTGGTTGGGCTGCTGGACGTGCTGCTTGGCCGAAGCGGCCTTGGGGCGGCCCCTGACCAACCGCCCGACGAGCAGTGGTCCCCCACCAGCCCCGCCCAGCGCGCCCTCCGCCAAGCCCTGGGGGAGGTCCAGCTGGGCGGGCCGGTCACGGTGCGCCCCAGCGTGGCGACCTACGTGACCCGACGCGACCAGTTCGGGTGCTTCTACTGGCAGCAGCCCACCAGGCGGCTGTTCCAGTGCCCCTGCTGCGGCGCCTTTGTGCTGCGCTTGACCCTCGGCGCTGCCCCCACGGCCCTCTGGGACCCGTGCCCCGTCTGCGACTGGGCAGTGCCGGAGGCCCTGTGGACGGCCTTCGTCGACCGGCGCATGGCCCAGTGGGGCGCCCTCATGCGCCTCGAGGCGGCGCCCCAGGAGCCGGCGGCCGCGGGGGCCGAGGGCGGGGCCGTCGAGGCCGTCGAGGAGGCCGAGATGCCGCCCGTCGACCGGATCGACCCCGACCTCGCCGCCCGCCACGCCCCCGAGCTGGCCGAGGCCCGCAGCCGGTTCGCCCGCTCCATGGGCGGCCCCGGCAGGCCCATGCCCCTCGCCGAGCTCTTCCTGGTCCGCCGCCCCCGCCGCCCCTGCCGCCCCATCTCCACCCCCGTCCCACTCATGACCCATTCCCCCCACTCCCGCGCCCCCGGCCCGACGACAGCCCGCCTGTGGGCCGCTCCGTGTCCTCCGGTGGGCGGACCCGGCCCGTGGGCGCATGGTGCCCGCCCAGCCCGGCCCGGTCGACCCGGAGACGGCCCGGCAGCTGCTCAGGTGGTGCTGCATGCAGGCCCAGGGCCCCATGCCGAGCGGGACCGACCCCGCAGACGCGGCGGGGGCCGTCGACCCGCGTGGGTGGGAGGGCTGGGCCAAGGCGGCGCTGGCCGGTGGCCAGTACCCCCAGGATTCCCAGGATTCTCAGGATTCCCAGGATCCCCAGGATCCCGGCGCGTGGGACGACGGAGGGGATGCGTGACCCGTCTGCCCGCCCCCGGACCCGGCTGTCCCCCCCCCCCCCCCCCCCCCCCCCCCCCCCCCGAAGAAGGGTTGCGAGCGAGGCTTTTTGAGCTTCCATCCAGAGCAGGAACGTCGATGGAGTTGCGCATGCCCCAAAAGGCCCAACCCGAGCGACCGATAAATCAAATCAAATCAAATCAACTGACCCGGGCACCCCCCGCGATCCCATCGCGAGGCACAAGGCGATCCGACTCAGCATCCGCATCCGCATCGGGGGCGCCCCTTAGTCCCAGACGCAGCCCTGGTGGCGCACCTTGATGGCGGCCAGCTCGTGGCCGGCCTGGACGCAGGCCTCGAGGGCCTCGTCGCGCACGTAGTGGGCCAGGAAGCCCCCCACGAAGCTGTCGCCGGCCCCGTTGGTGTCGACCAGCTCCTCCTTGGGCACGGGCACGATGGCGAAGGTCCGGGTGGGGGCCGCGCCCGAGGCGACGACCGTGGGCTGGGTGCCCTGGGTGAAGATGACCAGCCGGGGGTGGGCGGAGTCCTCCTTGGGCAGCCGGGCGATCCGCTCGGCGATGGCGGCCACGTCGGTCTCCTCCCAGCCGGCCCGCTTGGCGTAGACCCGGGCCTCGTCGTCGTTGCTGAAGAGGATGTCGATCCGGGGCATCAGCTCCTGGATCTTGTCGTAGTCGCCGTTGATGCAGAAGGCCGCGCTCAGGTTCAGGCAGAAGCTCTTCCGCACGCCCTTCCGGGTCGACTCGGCGCACTCGGCGGCCATCATCCGGATGGCATCCATCGAGACCATCAGGAAGAAGCCTTCCACGTACATAACCCTGGGGGAAGGAAGACGCCCCGATGTCGAAGGGGATCGGATGAGAAGAGCAGGACAGACTTGGCGCGCTTCAGCATGGCCTGAGCCTCGGGGAGCTGCATGTGGGAGACATTGAACTGGCCAGCGGCGGCAATGCGGGCAATCAGGGCACTATTGCCAAAAACACAAAAAAATGTGGTCGTGAAATGAGCAACCAGAGTTTCGTCGAAAATGTACGGACCGTTCGTGGCCCAGAACGCAAGCAGCGCAGACGCCAGTGGGAGCCGTAGGATGAACCATGTAGTTCACTTCAACGCCAGCGCGGCTGCAGAGCTCCCGCTGCCGGGTGCCGAACGCGTCGTTACCAACGCACCCCATATATGCAGTGGCTTGAGGGGTGCCGAGAACGCGCTGGAGAAGAGAAGATAATTAAGATCTCGGAATTTGAAAACAAAAACCGGCGGACCTGGGCGGCGCGGATGGCGTTTTGGCAGGCACCACCAGGGGTCTCGGCGAGAGTGTAACGCTCCGCCATCTCAGTGTACCTGAACCGGAGGGAGTAAATCAGTCATCCGTCTGAAAACATGCGCGGAAACCGACATTGCGTCGTGCTTCGGCTCAGCAAGGATTTGCTGCCCCATGGGGATCTGGTGCTTGTCGACGAAAGCCTGGTCGACCACTATCTCCGAAAGAACAACCGATGAGAATGGGTGGCTCGTACTGCAGACCAGCAGAAACATCGAGCAGGGGGTTGCCAAGACCAAGAATGGAGCCACGAGGAACAGCAGCGGACATCGTGCCTTTGTTTCGGAGAGAGGTACCCGGGGGAACGGAAGTTACGTTGTCAAATGTCTTCGCCCCGTGGGAGAACTGAACTGCCAGTCTCCCCTCATGCTCTCACCCTGATCGATCTCCCATTGGATCTTTTGGGGATGATTGCGGATGCCGCGTCCGATAACAATGCGATTGCCCTCTTAAAAATCTCTCAAGTCTCGCACACGTTACGCGAAGCTTCGCACCTTTATGCCAAACGGCTGTACATGCCAGAAGATGCTTGCGGGACTGTGTTACATGACGCAGACTTCGACATGTTTACCAAATTTCTTGCGATCAATCTCCTCGACTTGCGCGAATGCTATAAAGTGACCCCGACGCTCTTGTCCTTAGCGGCTGAGGCATTTCACATGTTGAACACGATCTCTTTAAAAAGTTGTCGACAGTTCAACGATGACATCTGGCCGGTTTTGACCCAAATTCCCCATCTGGAGGCTCTCAATCTTCACGGTCTGTGCCCCAAATTTTGAGGAACCTGGCGTTCGACTCCTTCGGTAGGATGTCTGGGGATTTTCAAGAGCGTCGAGCCGTTCGGGGACTTTGTCGCGGGTGTGGGCACCCGGCTGAAGCGGTTCAAGGTGGGTGACACCCACTTTGGGTTGGAGCATCTGCGACTGCTTGGCAAGCACTGCACGGAGCTGACCCACCTGCAGATCAACAGCCGCATGCGCCAGGAGGCCGTCTGGCCCCTGCTGGCTCCCTTCCGCTCCCTGGCCCACCTCAGGTCCGCACCCTGCCCCTCCAGCCGCACGGCGCAGCAGCATCCCCCGGGGGGACGCGGAATGGCCGATCGTCCCTTGTCATGTGTTGGTGGCTTTCCCCCGTGGGTGTGGCGGGCACGGGTGGCCCGGCTGCAGCTTGGGCGGGCTGGCCATGCCCACGGGGGCCCAGGTGAAGGCCTTCCGGGAGGCGGGCCGGAAGACGGCCCGGGCGACGGAGGGGGGCCGGGACCCCGAGCGCGCCTACCAGACGGCCCTTGCCCAGCCGATGCCCTTCGAGCCTGTCGAGCTGCCGGCCAGCCTGACCCGGCTCAAGGTGCTGGGCATGCCCCAGCTGACCGACGCCATGCTGCACCACATGCTGCGCCACCTGGCCGACGCCCAGCGGGCCGCCCACGCCGAGTGGGTCCGCCGGCGTGCCCTGGCCCCCTCGGTGTTGCTGGGGCCGGTCGTCAAGCCGCCCCTGCTGACCCAGGTCAAGCTCTGCCACCAGGTCCGCGGCCCCCCTGCCCCCCGCCCCCTGTCCCCTGCCCACTGCCCACTGCCCACTGCCCACTGCCCCCCCCCCCCCCCCCCCCCCCACCCGCACCCGCACCCGCACCCGCACCCGCCTGCTCACTCCCTTCCCCCCGGGGGCGCCCAGGCCTTCCTGACGGAGCACGGGGTGCGGTCGCTGTGCGAGCTGTGCCCCTTCGTGGAGGACCTCGACCTGACGGGCTGCGTGGCCCTGGGCGACCAGGCCCTGCGCATCATCGGTCCGCCCGCCGCTGGCCATCCTCACCCCCACCCACCATCCGCTGGCCATCCCCACCCCCCACCCACCATCCGCTGGCCCGCCCCACTGACCCGGGGCCCGGGGGTCTCTGCTGTTGGCGGGCAGGGGAGCGGCTGGGGCTCGTGAGCCTGACGGTGCCCGAGTGCCCGCTGATGAGCACCCGCGGCATCGAGGCCCTCGCCCAGGGCGGCCGCTGCCAGGGGCTGCTCTTCCTCCAGCTCGAGACGTCCGTCACGCCCGCCCACAGCCCCATGCACAGCCCCATGCACAGCCACACGCCATAGCCCCATGCACAGCCCATGCACAGCCACATGCACACAGCCACACAGCCACATGCGCACAGCCACATGCGCACAGCCACATGCGGGCAGCTGCGCGATACACAAGCTGGGCGGCCGGCGGGGGGACGCGATCTTCATCGGGTCGTGGGCTTGGGTCCCGATGGGCTTGGGCAGGGAGGCCGTGGCCGAGCCGTCCCCGCAGCAGGGCGCCATGTGGAAGCGGGCCGTGCAGCTGTTCCCCTCCATGAACGACCTCTCCTCGGCCCTGTCCGCACCCCGCCAGCCACCGCTCCCCAGGGCGCGGCGTCTCCCCTGCCCTCCGGTCATCGATCATCGGGCGGGTGTGGGCGGGCGGGCGGGCGGGCGGGCGGGCGGGCGGGCGGGCGGGGCAGGTGGAAGGCTTCCGAGTACCCGCTCATCCTGGGCACCGAGCCCCGGCCCAACGTGCACGCGTTCGAGATGGTCCCCCACATACGCCAGCCCCGCCACGCCCGCCCTGCCCTGGAGCCGCCACCCACCGCCCTGCCCTGACTGGAGCCGCCACCCACCGCCCGCCCACGGGCGGGGCTCCCTGCACCCGGCTGGCCCTCACCGTCAGGGTCGCCGTGGGGGCTGGGGGGCGGGGGCGTGCAGGACACCACCAAGATGAAGGGCCGCGGGGGCGACCCGAGCGGGCCGCTGGGGCACCTGCTGCGGGTCTTCCCCCAGCTGCGGTGCCTGGTGGTCTGCCCGGGGACCCACCTCACCGACCAGGCCCTGGCCCGGGGGCTCCCCGCCCGGCCCCACGCGGGCATGCGGGTGCTGGTGCTGGCCCAGTGCCCCCGGCTGACCGACGTCGGCCTGGCGGCCCTGGGGCGGTGCTTCCCGGGGCTGACCCGGGTCGAGCTGCTGGCCTGCCCGGCCCTGACGACGGCCGGCCTGGTGGGCCTGGTGGCGGCTCTGCCCGAGCTGAGCGGCCTCCGGGCCGAGGAGTGCCCCGCATGCGACCTGGCCGCGCCCGCCCTGGTGGCGGCCGCCAAGCCGCGCTGCATCACCCTCGACCCCGGCCCCCCGCCCGCCGAGGAGGGCGACGAGGAAGGCGAGGACGAGGACGGCGAGGACGGGGACGAGGAAGGGGAGGAAGGGGAGGAGGGCGAGGAGGGCGAGGAGGGCGAGGATGAGGGCGGGAGCGAGGGCTGGGAGACAGTGGACGAGGACGAGGACGGGGACGGGGACGGGGACGGGGACGGGGACGGGGACGGGGACGGGGACGGGGATGGGGACGGGGATGGGGGCGAGGGCGAGGCGGGGAGGATGGTGCCGGGGCGAGGGCGGCGCGGGGGCGACGAGGGCCCGGAGGAGAGGCGGCGGCGGATGTGGAGGTGGAGGTGGAAGACGAGGGGCCCGGGGGCCGGTGCCGACCCTGCTGCCGGCGGGGAGGGCGGGCGCGCGGCCGGCCCGAAGAGCCCCAGGCCCACAACCCCAGTGAGCCGCCCCTCCGAAGAGATGACCCCAGGCCCCAGGCACACCGCGAGCCCACAACCCGAACCGGCTCCTGCTCCTCGCCCGCCCCTCCCCCCCCCCCACTCCCCGCATGGTTGGGCCGAGTCGGGGTGGGCGCCGCTTCCTCTTCTCTGGCCATCCTGAGCAGCAGCAGCAGCATCCGCCGCCGCCAGCCGGCAGCAGCCCCGGGAAAGACGAAGCGCACAACAGAAACGGCATGGCGGCTCGGAGGGAGCGAGGAGCGAGGGAGCGAGGAGGGAGCGAGGGAGGAGCGAGGGAGGGAGCGACAATAAATGGGGGGGTCTGTGGGGATCTGCAAGGCAGCAGCAGCAGCAGCGAGGGCAAAGAGGCCCCGGTGGGGCTGGGGACCCCCGAGGCGAGGGGGTCCGAGCGGGTGGAGTGCATAGCGAGGGGCTTTGGGCGCGTAGAGTGGATGCGGGGTGGGTGCGGGGGTGGGTGCGGGGGTGGGTGCGGGGGTGGGTGCGGGGGTGGGTGCGGGGGTGGGTGCGGGGGTGGGTGCGGGGGGTGGGTGCGGGGGTGGCCGGGGGCGCCGCTAGGCAGGAAGGTCACGACGGCGCGTGCCTTGCAGGAGGAGCATCGGCAGGGGAAGACGAAGCGGCCCTCGCGGGTGTGCTTCTGGATGGCCGACCGGGGCACGGCCTCGTAGCGGTAGTCGAAGCTGAGCTCCTCGCCCTGGCCCACGGGCCGGCTGGTGAAGAAGCCCAGGTAGAAGAACTCGGGCTCGTCACAGTCGATGAACACCTGCGGCCCCGCAGGCCCCCCCAGGCCCCAGCCCGTCCCGTCCCCAAGACAGCGGCACGTTCCATCGGCGGCTCCGGGGGAGGGCCAGGGCGGGGGCGAGGGCGAGTGGGTGGCGGTGGCGGTGGCGGTGGCGGTGGCGGCGGCGGTGGCGGCGGCGAGGGCGAGTGGATGGCGAGGGCGAGGGAGGGGGGTGAGGGGGACCTTGTAGACGTCCAGGTTGGGGTTGTGGTCGTGGTTGATGAACCGGGCCACGTTCGAGTAGTACGTGCAGTCCACCCTGGCCCGCCAGCCCGGCACCACCATCACCATCACCACCATCACCATCACCATCATCACCATGACCATGACCATGACCATGACCATGACCATGACCATCACCACCACCACCACCACCATCACCACCACCATCACCATCACCACCAGCACCAGCACCAGCAGCCACCCACGGGAAGGGGGAAGGAAGGAAACGAGCAAGGGGAGGGGAGGGGAGCCAGAAGGGGAGGGGAGGGGAGCCAGAAGGGGAGGGGAGGGGAGCCAGAAGGGGAGGGGACACGTCAGCGCCGAACTCAGGAAGGCACTGTGCCGGGGTGCCTGATCGGTGCTGCTTAGGGTGGCCCTGGGCGCGGTGGGATGGGTGGGGTGCGGCGGTGGGGGTGCGTGGGGTGCGGACGTGTACCGGGGGGCGGTCAGGTCGAGGTCGAAGAGGGTGCTGCAGTGGCGCCTGTCGTAGGCCCGGCCCCGCTGGTCGCCCTCCTCGGCGCTGATCAGCTCGCCCAGGTAGAGGCACACGAACCTGCGCCCGCCACCCACCGCCCCCACCGAGCCAGCCGCCACACACCCACAGCGCCCCATCAGGAGCGTGCCCCCCCAACCAATCGCACAGCGTCCCATCAGGAGCGTGCCCCCAACCAATCGCATCAGGAGCATGCCCCCAACCAATCGCACAGCGCCCCATCAGGAGCGTGCCCCCAACCAATCGCACAGCGTCCCATCAGGAGCGTGCCCCCCCAACCAATCGCACAGCGTCCCATCAGGAGCATGCCCCCCCCAACCAATCGCACAGCGCCCCATCAGGAGCGTGCCCCCCCAACCAATCGCACAGCGTCCCATCAGGAGCGTGCCCCCCCAACCAATCGCACAGCGTCCCATCAGGAGCGTGCCCCCAACCAATCGCACAGCGTCCCATCAGGAGCATGCCCCCAACCAATCGCACAGCGCCCCATCAGGAGCGTGCCCCCCAACCAATCGCACAGCGTCCCATCAGGAGCGTGCCCCAACCAATCGCACAGCGTCCCATCAGGAGCATGCCCCCCAACCAATCGCACAGCGCCCCATCAGGAGCTTGCCCCCAACCAATCGCACAGCGCCCCATCAGGAGCGTGCCCCCAACCAATCGCACAGCGTCCCATCAGGAGCGTGCCCCCAACCAATCGCACAGCGTCCCATCAGGAGCATGCCCCCAACCAATCGCACAGCGCCCCATCAGGAGCGTGCCCCCCCAACCAATCGCACAGCGTCCCATCAGGAGCGTGCCCCCCCAACCAATCGCACAGCGTCCCATCAGGAGCATGCCCCCAACCAATCGCACAGCGCCCCATCAGGAGCGTGCCCCCAACCAATCGCACAGCGTCCCATCAGGAGCGTGCCCCCAACCAATCGCACAGCGTCCCATCAGGAGCATGCCCCCAACCAATCGCACAGCGCCCCATCAGGAGCTTGCCCCCCCAATCGCACAGCGCCCCATCAGGAGCGTGCCCCCAACCAATCGCACAGCGTCCCATCAGGAGCGTGCCCCCAACCAATCGCACAGCGTCCCATCAGGAGCATGCCCCCAACCAATCGCACAGCGCCCCATCAGGAGCTTGCCCCCAACCAATCGCACAGCGCCCCATCAGGAGCGTGCCCCCCAACCAATCGCACAGCGTCCCATCAGGAGCGTGCCCCCCCAACCAATCGCACAGCGTCCCATCAGGAGCATGCCCCCCCCAACCAATCGCACAGCGCCCCATCAGGAGCGTGCCCCCAACCAATCGCACAGCGTCCCATCAGGAGCGTGCCCCCAACCAATCGCACAGCGTCCCATCAGGAGCATGCCCCCAACCAATCGCACAGCGCCCCATCAGGAGCGTGCCCCCAACCAATCGCACAGCGTCCCATCAGGAGCGTGCCCCCAACCAATCGCACAGCGTCCCATCAGGAGCATGCCCCCAACCAATCGCACAGCGCCCCATCAGGAGCTTGCCCCCCCAACCAATCGCACAGCGCCCCATCAGGAGCGTGCCCCCAACCAATCGCACAGCGTCCCATCAGGAGCGTGCCCCCCCAACCAATCGCACAGCGTCCCATCAGGAGCATGCCCCCAACCAATCGCACAGCGCCCCATCAGGAGCTTGCCCCCCCAACCAATCGCACAGCGCCCCATCAGGAGCGTGCCCCCAACCAATCGCACAGCGTCCCATCAGGAGCGTGCCCCCAACCAATCGCACAGCGTCCCATCAGGAGCATGCCCCCAACCAATCGCACAGCGCCCCATCAGGAGCGTGCCCCCCCAACCAATCGCACAGCGTCCCATCAGGAGCGTGCCCCCCCAACCAATCGCACAGCGTCCCATCAGGAGCATGCCCCCCCCAACCAATCGCACAGCGCCCCATCAGGGGCATGCCCCCCGGGCCCGAGCCCCAACCGCACAGCGGCCGACACAACAAGGGCAAGGACCCCTCACCGCCTCGCCTCCCCCCCTCGACCAGCCAGCGGGCCCTACATACGGACGCGTGTTCGGGGATGGGCTCCCCGGCCCGGACGCCCCAGCCGCGGTCGTGGGTGCGGAAGACCTCCACCCGGTAGCGCATCCCACGCTGCACCACCTGCAGCGGGCACCCCCACCCGCCCCGGGCCCCCGCCAGGGCCGCCCCGAGGGCCGCCGGTGGGGCCGGTTGGGGTCCGGGCAGCGGGGGCAGCGTCCCGGGGGCCAGGGGGGCCGCCAATGCCTGGTCGCCGCCCGGGGGGTGCGAAGGCGCGCCGGGGGCGGGAGGGCGGAGGGGGTCGGGCGGGCGGGCGGTGGGGGGCGCGTACAGGTCGGGCAGCACCCGCTGCATGCGGGCCCAGCAGCCGGGGCAGAGCTGCCCGCTTCGCCCGCCTGCCGGGGCGGTTGCCAGCAGGGCCGCCAACGGGCCGGGCCCCTCGGGCCCCTCGTGCTCCTTGGGTGGGGCCCCCGGGTGGGACGCCGGCTGGCCCGGGCCTTGGGGGGCCCCCGCGGTCGGTGCCAGGGGAGACACCAGGGACGCCAGGGCCAGCGAGGCCGAGCCAGGGGCGGGGGGGCGGGATGGGCAGCCAGCAGGAGCCGGCGGCGCAACCATTGGGAGGGAGACCGCCGCCACTCCGGCACCCACACCCACACCCGCACAGGCTGTGGCTGCGGTCACGGATGTGGCCTGGGTGGGCCCGTGCCCGTGGCCCTGGGCCGAGTGGGGCGGATGCTGGTGAGGGTCCTGGTGGTGGTGGGGGTGGGGGTGCTGGTGGAAGCGGGTGCAGTAGACCCACTGGGCGCGGGCCAGCAGCAGCATGGCGCTGTGACGGAGCCACTGGTCCACCCGAGCCGCGTAGGCGCTCAACTCGGGCGGCCCGGGGGCGGGGGCGGCCGGGGGGCGGCGCCACAGGGGCCGGGCGGCCTGGCGGCAGAGGGGCAGCGGGCTCAGGGCCTGCGTCAGGGCCGGCGGGCACCATGGGGGTAGGGCTGCCTCCCCCCCGGCGCCTTCCCCTTCGTGGCCGCCGGCTGGCGCGGGGGGCGGCGTGGGGGCGCTGCGCAGGTGCGGGGGCGAGGCGGGCCGGAGGGCCGGGCTGAGGGCCTCTGGGCCGGGGCCGGGCGGGGTGTCGGCTGGGGCCGGGGCGGCGGCCAGGTGGCCCATCAGGGCCTCCACCGAGTCGGCCAGGGGGCTCCGGTGGCACATCACCGCCCGCCGCGGGCCCCCGGCGCACGACGGAGGCAGCGGGGCCTGCGGGTTGCGCGGCAGGCCAAGGGCTGCCAGCAGGGGTGGGAATCATCATGAGTGTGAGGCGCCTCCCGGAGGGTCCGAGAGCAGTGCCTTCCCCTGCTCCCCCGCGCACCCCCGCCGCTTCCACAGAGCAGCAGCAGGAAGCCAGCAGCAGCCATCCAGCATCCAGCATCCAGCAGCAGCAGCAGCAGCAGCAGCAGCAGCAGCAGCAGCAGCGAGAGGACGGACCGGCCGCCGGGGAGCCCTCGTCACCGGCGCCCCAGTCGCCCCATGGGCCCGGGTCGCCCGCCCGGGCGGCGCCCCCGCCCATGGCGGCCGGGATGCCCAGGGCCGCCAGCGGGGCCCGCGGGTCGCCGGGGGGCGGCAGATGGGGCTGCTCGCGGAGGGTCGTCTGCCGCGACCAGACCAGCCCCCGGCAGCGGGCCTCGTCCTGGGCCTGGCGCAGGGCCAGCAGCCGCTGCACCCGGTCGGCCTGCACCCGCTGCACCCGGTCGGCCTCCTTGTGCTGCACCCGGGTCGACTTGCGCGAGGTCTGCGGCCGCCTGGGGGCCTGCCCCCCCTCGGGGCTGCTGCTGCCGCTCACGGCCTCGCCCCCGAGGCGCCGGGGCCGCTTGACGCGGGCGGGCGGGGAGCCCCCGAAGGCGGCCGGGCAGCGGGACCGGCGGGGGCGGCGGGGCGGGGGCGGCGGATGGGCGGCGGCCGAGGTGGCGCCGTCGGGCGGGGGCGACGGGGAGGCCGACGAGGCCTCGAGCAGGATGGGCGACAGGACTGCAGCAACCCCGCCCGCCATACAGGCAGCCGCCCACACAACCGGCGGTCAGCCGAGTCGCCACCCGTGGCCACCCGTGGCGCGGCTGGAGGGAGGGAGGGGGGCGGCTGGGGTGAGGGCAGGGTGGGGCTGTGGCGGACCGTCGCAGAGGGCGCCCTTCTGGTCGGCGACGGCCACGGGGGCCACCTGCAGCGGGGCCTCCGACGGGGCGGGGAGGGCCGCCGCGCCGATGGCCATGCCCCCCCTGCCTGGGCCTCCCCTGCCCCTGCCCCGGCCCCTGCCTCGGCCGTGGTTGTGCTTCCTGGGGGAGAACCGGAAGAGGCCCTCCAGCTCCCGGCTCCACGGGCCGCTCCGACGGCCCCGGCCCCGGCCCCGACCAGCGACATGGCTGGGAGCCTCGTGGGCATCGGCATCGCCATCGACGCTCGGACTGGGGCTGGGGCTGGGTACTGGGCTGGGGCTGGGGTTGAGGTTGAGGTCAAGGCTGGGGCTGGGGCCGGGTCCTGGGCTTGGGCCGGGCGAGGGCTCGGTGCCTGAGGGGAGCAGGCAGAGGGGCGGCAGGCCCGAGGCGCCCGGGGACGGAGAGCGGGGCCCCTCGAGACCCAGCAGGTCGGGCGAGGGGGCCGCCTGGGGGCGGGGCGACGGGCAGGCAGGCGGGGCCACCAGGGACGCCACCAGGAAGGACCCCGAGGCCGGGGCGGGGTCCGGGGAGGGCAAGGGCGGCATGCCGGGGGCGCCGAAGAGCCGGGGCGCCAGGGGGGGCCCGGGGGCCACGAGCGGTGGCCCGGAGTGCGGTGCAAAGGGCCGGGCGAAGGGGGGCGGTTGGATGGCCGGCATGGGGCCCGTGGCCGGGAGGGGGAGCAGCCCGGCCCCGCCCATGCCCAGCCGCACCGGGGAGGCCAGGGCCAGGGCCAGGGCCCGGGTCAGGGACGGCTCCAGCCCCAGCAGGTGGCCGGGCCGGGCGGGCATGGACAGGTCGGGCCGGAGCTGGGACGGGGGCTGCCCAGGCGAGCGGGGCGAGGGCGGCGGGGGCGGCTGGGCGGAGGCTGGGGCAAGCAGATCGGGGCTCCCCGGGGTGGCGGCCCCACCGTGTTGAGCGGCCGGCCGGGGGGACGGCAGGCTGGTCAGGGAGGCAGGCTGTGCCGAGGGGGTGGGTGGGATGGGGGCAGGCCGCCCTGAGTCCGGGGGAGGGCGGATGCCAGGGCCGAGGGGGAAGCCGAAGGGGAAGCAGAGGGGGAGGGCGAAGCGGAAGGGGAATCGGAGGGCAGCTGGGGCGAGCTGGCAGAGGCGGCAGCAGCTGGGTTGCTCTCCGGGGTGGGGGACGGGTGCGGCGGGGACCCGCCCGTGATCCCGGGGGCCGCGTCCGCCCCGCAGGTGGACGGAGGGCCGGCAGGTGAGGAGCCGCCGCCGCCGTCACTGAGGTCGTCACCACTGGGGTCATCATCATCACCACCGGAGGCGCTGTTGGGGTCGTCCGAGTCGATGACCAGCGGCTCCTCGGGGCAGCAGCCCTCACGGGGCGGCGGCGGGGTGGCGGGGTGCCATGCGGCCCGTGGACCTCCGCCATCATGCCGCCCCGCCACCGGGCCGTGCTCCCCCACCCACTCCACATCGTCATCGCTGCCCTCGCCCTCGCCCTCCCCTGAGCCGCGGGGCTGCTCCTCCGGGGGATACCCGGCGGCTGTGGCGCTGCCCTGGGGCTGGGATTGGGGCTGAGTGGCAGCCGAGATCGGCTCGCCTTGGTGCCCCGGGCACAGGCACGGGGCCGGGACTGCGGCATCCCGGGCGGCGACTGTGGGGGCGGCGGTGGGGGCGGCTGTTCGGATGCCGGCCCGGGGCGGGGCAGGCAACCTGCTGAAGCAGGGCCGGAGGACCTCGAGGGGGGGCGGGCCGAGGGGCGGCGGCTGGGCTTCGAGGGCCTCGTGGCGGGCCGCCTGGTGGGGCTGATGGGCCTGGGGGTGGAGCCCCTCCTCGAAGCCGCCCAGGGGCAGGTGGGCCTGGGCCGAGTCGGGCGGCTCGTGGAAGGGCGACAGCACCTGGAAGTCGGAGAGGAAGGCCCCCGGGCCGGGCAGCATGTCCGCATCGGCGTCGGCATCGGCATCGGCATCGGGGAAGAGGAACTCGCCCAGGCCGCCCGCCGCCCCGCCGCCCCGCTGGCGACCTCGGGCTCGTCGAGGCCCAGGGTCGGCACAGCCCCCAGGGCGGCCTCGTGGGGGGGCGGCGGCTCGGCCAGCAGCAGGGAGGCGGCAGGGGGGGAGCACCGGGGCGAGGACGGCGTCCCCGCGCCTCCACGGAGGCGCTCCTCGGGGCCCAGCAGGCCCAGGTGGGGCGCCCCGGCCGGTGGCGATGGGGCCGATGCAGTGGGGGAGGGGCTGCCCTCGGAGAGGCTGAGGTCCGGGCTCCCCGCGCCTGCGCTGCTGGGCGCCGGGTCGAGAGGAACAACCTGGGGGGGGGGGGGGGGGGGGGGACGTTTGATGAGGCGGCGGCCGCTCGGGAATGAGGTGTCTGTCTGTGTGTGACATGTGTGCGGCCGGGGGCAGGGGCAGAGCACCGTGTAGTAGTGGTGGGGTGGGGTGGTGGTGGCAACGGCGGGAGCGCCACAGCGGGTGCGGGCGCGGGCGCGGGCGCGAGGGCGGACCACCATGTGGGGCGAGTGGTGGCACCGGCGGGAGCACTCGACCAGCAGCACGTCGGGCGAGACCAGCACCCGCCCCTCCGCATCGTAGGGGCACCCCGGAAGCACCTTGTCCGCATTCACTGGGGGCGGGAGCAAGAGCAGGTGATCGGATTGGGCGCGCGCGCGAGGCGGGCGACAGACGGTCCTCCCATCGCTTCAGGCAGCCGCAGCGCCCCGCCCCGTCGGCGGCACAGTGGCTGCAGCTGCAGTAGAGCGGCTGGCTCTCGAGGGTCTGGCGAACCCGCACCGAGAACACGTAGTCCCGCGCGATGTACTGCAAGAAGATCAGACGGAGGAGGATTCAGCCGGGGAGAGGGGGGTGACAGCATCAGGAAAGCCGCACAGACATGAAACGGTGATGGCACCTCTGAATCGTACTCATTGAATACTGGGATGGGAAAGTTCTCGGCACCCTCCGAAAGGTCATACAGGAGCAACCCTGGGCCTGCCCCAAATGGGCCCTGCCGAAAAAAACAAAGCAAAAAATACGGCACCATTTTGATTAAAAGCAAACCGGCTGATCTCCGTAAAGAAGGCGCGCGTCTGAAGCACCATGTTTCGGATCAATCGCAATGAGCCTTTTTCGATTGCATTCAGCTAGGGCGCTCTGCTCGACAAACGTGTTCTCTGCGTATGAAACATAAATCAGAGCAGTTTCGGCATCACTGGGGGCAGGGGCTGGAGCGACGGTGGCCTGCTGCTGCTCAATTTTCGGGCCGAAGCTTTTTGAAATGTCAGGGAACAGGGAGAACCCTGCGGCTGCGGGGTCAAGGAGTATCATGCAGTCAAAGTGACAAGTGCGCCAACATATTTGACCCCAGAGAACAGCCCACCAACATTGGTCCGCCAATGCTCTGGTGAGCTTTTTCCTTTGTTCCACCTGGATTCTTCCCATCATTGTCACCTCCAATTGAGATGCAGGGTCCCACAGAGTTTGTCTCGGTGTCATACTGCCGAGGATGTCGGTCATAACACTCGGCCAACCTCCTGGCCCGCTGCGCACAGAGCCGCGCCCCAAGTCGGCGCATTCGATCGAAGCTCTCTGACATCTGTTCGGGAGAAACGGGTCCGGGAACCACTGTGGCTGCTGTGGGAGTGTCCCTGGACTGCATTGGGGTCACCCTGACGACGGAGGTGGTCCCGGCTGGCTCTGGAGGACTGCAGGGTGGCCTCCGGGCATACCCATCGTTTCGCCCGCCCGCCGCTCCCACCTCCTCCACCCCCTCCCCAGGGGCACTCTGACGCCTCGCAAGCCTGCCCCGGGTCACACCAACACTCCCAGGCCCCACTCCTCCCCGTCGCCGCCACCCCCACCCCGTCCCGCTCCCAGGGGAACGCCCTCCCAAACCACCCCTCCCCGGACCCCCGGGGCCCCCGATGAGGTGTCGGCCACTCTGTGACGCATGTTTCACTTTTATCTCTGTGCGGGTGCCCCTTTGATCCTTCTGGTTCCTCTCGGGACTGATGCGAAGGCAACCTCTCCTCTGCCGGTCCGCTTTGGCCCTGCGGCTCCCCGGTTATGAAGGCGGGGAGTTTCAGGAAAGTCTCGTGTTCTTCTCTTCCTTTCTCAAGTGGTTCTCTCAATAAAGCTCGTTCGCGTGAGCATCCACAACACGGTTTGGCGAACCCCCGGGGGCCCCGGGGGTCCGGGGAGGGGTGGTTTGGGAGGGTGTTCCCCTGGGAGCGGGACGGGGTGGGGGTGGCGGCGACGGGGAGGAGTGGGGCCTGGGAGTGTTGGTGTGACCCGGGGCAGGCTTGCGAGGCGTCAGAGTGCCCCTGGGGAGGGGGTGGAGGAGGTGGGAGCGGCGGGCGGGCGAAACGATGGGTATGCCCGGAGGCCACCCTGCAGTCCTCCAGAGCCAGCCGGGACCACCTCCGTCGTCAGGGTGACCCCAATGCAGTCCAGGGACACTCCCACAGCAGCCACAGTGGTTCCCGGACCCGTTTCTCCCGAACAGATGTCAGATGGCGGGTCGATCAAATGTCCGACTGGCTCACTGTACCCTGCGGGTTCGCCACAAATCACTGAAAATAGTTATAAATAGGATGGCTCTCAAGAAAGAATGCGCGGGAAGGCCGTTTGCCGGCATCCGGGTTTTTGCACCTATGTCCGGGTTTTTGACCCCTACGTTATTTGGGTTTTTCCATTTCTCCCCCAAAACAACAAATCCACACCAGGGTTAGTCTGTACACACCCTCTGAACCACGCATGCCTCGGAAATGCGCTCCAAACTTACAGGTCAAAAGATCAAAAGTCCGCCGGAAACGATCTTCTCATCCCTTCGATCAGCTCCCCTTCGTCCGGCCCAAGCGTCCAGACTGACTGGAGTTGCCTTGAATTTGGTACCTGAGCGCATGCTTGTTGTGTTGATGACATCACCAGTATTTTGGGGTGCCGTATTTTGATCACGGCCATCGGGCTTGTACTCGACTGACAAACGCCTCGGCCTCAAGACCTGCACCGAGATCCGGGTCGTGCTGCAGGCGACCGCGCCCGGGCGCCCTGGTCCGCCCCCTCCGCCCAGACTCCGACAGCAGAGGACGCGCCCCACGCCGGACGCCACCTCCCTTGCACGCTCGATTCACCCTGATTCTTTTTTTTGTTTTTTGTTTTTACAAACCCACCCCGGCAACCGAAATTACCGAGCAGGTGCAGCTTCACCCTGATTCGGTGGTGCCGGTGCGGACGACGGGTTGCCGTGGGGCATGGGCCACCACAGATGCCGACACGATGATGATCCATCTCGCCTTTTTGGTGGGCGGCCCCCTTGCGGCCCGGCCCCCAGGCGCGCGCCACAGCCCCCACCATCCATCGCTGGTTCGCCATACCCCCCGTCATCCACACCATGGTATGCGATAGAGCTCTGGGAGCGGAGGGCCCAGAGACGGGCGAGGGTGTGTGCGCATGTCTGCGTGGTGGTTTTAACCGGGGTGATGGTGATGCAGACCTGTCGAAGACCAGTCGGACGATGGGGGCATGTATGCGTGCAGTGTGGACTGTGTTGGGATACACGTGGTGGTTATAACGCCCATCCCTGCTCACTCCTCGTGGCGTCCGGGACTGCTTTGCGGGCCTCAATGGTGCCTGTGCGGCGGCCAGCCACAACCCGCCCCTGTTGCCCGAGATGCGGGGAGTGTCGATGGTGCCCCATCCCGAGATGCGGGGAGTACCCATCACGAGCCGTGCCCAAGGGGCATCTGATGCCCTCCACCCGCGGAGGGCTCGGTCCCCCGCCGTCCCGCTCCCCCTCCTGATGCCGCCTCGGCAGCTGTCTCCTCAGCTCCCCGTCGCTCGCCTGCCTGACTCCCCTGCCCCGGGGCCCTGCCCACCTCCCTGCCATTTCGCTGGCAACGTCCCACAGCTGGCGCCGATGTAACCGATCCCGCAATGCCCCCCCCCCCCCCCCCCCCCCCCCCCCCCATATGGCTTCGACGGTCACACGGCAGACTCTGATTTTCTCGAATAGAATTTGGGTAGCACGGCGGGGCAATTGCCGGAGAAGGAGAAGGAAAAAAGAAGGTGAGAGAAGGAAGAGGAAAACGATACGAAAACGAATGGGAAAAAAGGGGGATTCATTTCAGAAGGATCCTAGGAGACCCAAACATGTCGGCTGGACCCCTGAGGTTATTTCTACTATTATAACAAAAGCCCACTTTTTCATTGTGTGAGAGCCCGGCATTCGATTGCTTTCCATGAATGAAAGCATCAGAGAATAGGAAATCTTTTTCGTGTCTCTGGAGGGACAACTCCCCGCATCGGATGACCGTTTGCCAACTAATCTGCATTCTCTGTCTCTTGTTTGGGCTGCTCGGAGCGATTCCTTGTACTTGCATTCTTTTTTTGAGTCGTTGGCTTGTGGGAGAGCCTTTCCCTTTGATTTCCCAACATTTCCAAGAGGTCCTTTCCCATCTCTTCCAATTTCCGCACCACCCTTCTTCTAGATTCCCGGGCTGATGATCGAAAATTATTTGAGTCAATTCTCTATATTTAACAAAGGAATGGTGGACTCCATTCTTTCGAGCAACGATTCTTGGCGATCGGCTTCATCCCCTCGGGTCGAGTGGACGCCCTTCCTCTGCTACACCGACCCCACCCTGCCCCCCACCGTCGAGCAAGCGCACGCAGTGGCCTTCATCTCCCCCCAGGGGGACCTGGAACTCTGCGGGTGTACGCCGCCCGACCTGGTCCTGGCCACCCTGGTCCCCTCCCAGCCGGAGCCCTCCAGGTGGGCTCCGCCCCGGGGGTGGTCCCGGCTGCCCGACCGGCCGCCCCACCAGTCGGTCCGAGAGTCGCCCTCCTGGCCGATGCGAGAGGAGACCCCGAGCACGGCCGCCCTGCCCTTGGCGCTGGCCTTCCCGCCCCCGCCCCCGCAGGGGATGCAGCGGGAGCAGCTGCACAGCCGGGTCGTCAACGGGAGCCTCATGCTGGCCGTTTGGTCGCCCCTCCGGGCAGCCAACGGCTCCTTGCTGGGCACCGTCCTTTCGGGGGCTCGCATCCGCGACTTCAGGTCCGCCGCCACTGCCTCTGCCACCCCGCCACCCGTCCCCCCGCCCCGTCTCCTCTTCGTTGTTCGCTCACCGCCGCCTGTCGGGGCCCCGTTGCGGTGACGGCCCCTGGCAGCGCCATCTTCCCGTACCGGGGCGCCCCCGATATGCCCAACGAGCCGCTCCTCTTGTCCGCCCCCGGCCCCCCGGCCCCTCGCCCTGCCCGAGCCCTCGCCCTCTCGCCCCACCGGTGAGCCGACCGGGCTGACATAGGGGGCTCGTTGGTGTGGCTCCTGTGGGGGTGGCGGCGGCGGTGGGGCTGCAGCTTCCTGAACGGGACCCTGGACCTCGTCGCCAGCGACGCCACCGGCTGGGAGGACGAGCTTGCCGGCCTGCTGCGGGGCCTCAAGGGGCGGGCCCGCCAGCTGGCGGGGCTCCTCGACCCGGGCAGCCCCGCCAACCCGAACACCGACTACGCGAGCCTGGGGACATACGGGGACCACTACTACGGGCTGGGCCGGCTGCAGCTGGGCGGGCCGTCCGACAGGCTGCTGATCGGGGCTGGGCTGCCCATGGGCCGGTTCAACCGCAGCCTGGGCCTCCTCTTCCGGTGGGCCGGCATGGGCACCCTGGGCGTGCTGCTCATGGCCCTGACCATGCTGCTGCTGGTGGCCCTGCTGGCCCACCGGCCCTTCCTGCGGCTGGCCAGCCTGCTGGAGGGCCCGCTGGACATGGCCCGGGCCGCCCAGATGGCCGCCGCCATGCCGCGCAGCATCTTCCGCGAGGTCAACGCAACCGTCGACGCCCTCCGCCAGCTGGGGGCCCACTCCAGCTTGTACTGGTCCGCACCCAGCGCCCAACCGTCGTGGCCACCGTCCTGGGGCGCCTTTGCCGATTGGGGGCTGGCGGCTGCCCGACAGAGCGGTGCGATGACCGAGCCGCCTTTCATCTGGCTGTGTGCGGTCCCTGTCTGGATGCGTGCGGTCCCTATATCGCCTGTCGGCTGCCTCCTGTCGGCTGCGGGGGCAGGTCGATCTCGGAGCGGATCCCCGCCCCGCTGCTGCTGCTCGAGCCCACGGAGGCCCCCGCAGGGCCGCCCCCCGAGGGACCCCTGGCCAGCCCCGACCCGCTGCGCGGCTGGACGCCCGTCTACGCGAACGCCTCCTTCCGGGGCCGCTTCGGGGCCCTGGCCGAGCTGCCGCCCCTCCCCGAGTTCCTCGGCTTCCCGCTGCCGTCCGCCCCGCCGCCCCGCCCCCACCACGCCCCATCGTCCCGTCGCTGCCGACTGCCCTCTCCCAGCCGAGAGAGTGCCTGATGAGGGTTTGCGGGGGGTGGTGGGGCGATCCCAGTGGGGCCGGGGGCGGCCCGGCGGCTGCGGGGATGGGGCAGCCCCTGACGATGCACACCCTGCGCGGCGAGCCCGTCCACGCCTTCGCCTACCTGCAGCCCTTCATGTCCGCCTGGCCGACACCATCCCTGCCCCGCATTGCCCCGCATTGCCACCCATTGCCCCCCCCCCCCCCCCCCCATTTGATTTCCATTTGCCCCCATTTGCCCCCATTTGCCCCCATTTGCCCCCATTTGCCCCCCATTTGCCCCCATTTGCCCCCATTTGCCCCCCATTTGCCCCCCATTTGCCCCCCATTTGCCCCCCATTTGCCCCCCATTTGCCCCCCATTGCCCCCCATTGCCCCCCTGGGGCTCAGGCCGGCTCACCCTGGGGACGGGGCGGGACACGGGGGGGCTGTGCCGGGGCTCTCCTCTTCAGGGGTGTGGTCCGGTGCCTGGCCCTGGAGGACGTGACCGCCCACGTGGAGGCGGCCCAGGAACGGGCTCGCCTCGCCACCGCCACCCTCGCCGCCGCCCAGGGCAGCCTCGTCCGCAAGCTGGCCGCCGGTCCGCCGCCCCGCCGGCCACACGCCCCCAGCCACGGGTCGGCCAGGGGCACGGGCACGGGCATGGGCACGGGCATGGGCATGGGAACACGGGCATGGGCAAGGACTGGCGACGGGCCTTGAGGCCCATCGTATTGTTGTTTGCGGGGGCGGCGGGGGGCGGCGGGGGCAGGGCTCTCGGCTACGCTGAGCGCCCAGCTGGGCCCCGTCCTGGCCCGGGCCCTGGCAGCCTTGGACGCGCCGTTGGCCGATGGCCATCAGGGGGCCGGGGCCGGGGCGGTGCCGGGTGCCGAGCTGCGGGCCCTGGTTGCCCAGACGGGGCCCCTGATGACGGCCCTGGGGGGCGACCCCCCCGAGGGCACCGTCGACGTGCACGCCGCCATCGAGGCCGCCTGGCGCAGCCACGGCCCGCATGACGTGCCCTTCCCGCTGGCCAGCATGCGGGCCGCCCACTACCGCGCCCAGGTCCGCCCGGCAGCCCCCCCGAGATCGGGATGGGGATCGGGATGGGCATGGGCACGGGCATGGGCATGGGCATGGGCATGGGCATGGACATGGGCAGGGGCAGGGGCATGGACATGGGCATGGGCACGGGCATGGACATGGGCATGGGCATGGGCATGGACATGGGCATGGGCATGGGCAGGGGCAGGGGCATGGACATGGGCATGGACATGGGCAGGGGCATGGGCATGGGCATGGGCATGGGCATGGGCAGGGGCAGGGGCAGGGGCATGGACATGGGCATGGGGAGCGCCATCGGGCAGCGCCATCGGCCTCACCCTCGACCTCACCGCCCGGCTTGTGGGGGCCCCAGGGCGAGGAGGGCCTGCTGGTGGCCGGCCTGGCGGCCATCCTGGGGCGGGTCTTCGTCGAGGCCGCCTCGGCCCCCCGCCGCCTGAGGCTCGCCGTGGCCACAGCAAACGGCGCCCGGCCCGCCATCGCACCAGCATCCGTCCCGATGGCACCAGCACCCGCCCCTGCCGCTGTCGCTGCCACTACTGCCGCCCAGCCCCCAGCCGCTGCCCCCGGCTCGGAGTGCCCCACCATCGTCCGTCCCATCCGCCCGCCCGCCCCACCGCCATCGCCGGCCATCCGCCCGAGCCGCCCCTGGGGTGGCGCCGACCCCATCCATCGTCCATCGTCCACCATCCACCAACCATCCCCTCCACCATCCGTCATCCACCGTCCACCATCCCCCATTCCACGCCCCCTAGCGGGTGACCGTGGCCTCGGTGGACGCGCGCCTGGGGCCCTCTGCCCTTGCCCGGCTGGGCGCCCCCTCGGCCGTGGCCCCGGGTGGCTCCCTGTGGCCCCTCGCATGTGCCATGCGCGAGCTGGCAGGCCGGTGCCAAGTCACCAGCGGCCCCTGGGGCGCCCAGTCTGCCTGGCCCTGGCCCTCCTCGCCCCCTTGCTCCCGCCCCCCGCCCGCCCCCCGCCATCACCCGCGCCCCGGTCCCGCCCCTCACGTGTGCCCCGCCCCTCACGTGTGCCCCGCCCCTCACGTGTCCCCCGCCCCTCGGCCGCGGCCCCCCTCTGGCCGGCTCCCCTAGGGTTGACCTTGAGCTGTGCCTGGAGCGGGGCCACCCGGCCGCGCCTGCCCCCGAGCCGCTCATCAGGGCCCGCGCCCAGGACATGCCCCCCCTGGACGGCCCTCTCCCCTGGCGGCCGCCCGCCTGCCCCCACCAGGCCCCGCACCGCCCGCCCTCGAGCCGGCCGATGAGGCGGCGCCATCCCCCGTCCGTGCCGCCCATCCCCGCCTCCATCCCCTCCATCCCCTCCATCCCCTCCATCCCATCCGCCCGTCCGCCGTCCGCCCGTTCGCCATCCCGAGCCGTCGCGCGCTGATCCTCGCCTTCGTGGTTCTCGTCCGCCCCTCATCTCGCCTCGCTTGGTCCCGCCACTTGGTTCCCATCCCGCCTCTGCCTCGCTTGGTTCCCCAGGATGGCGGCACCACGAGCGGCCTCCCCCCGCCCGCCGCGCCCCCCGGGACGGCATCCGGGTCGTGGGCCCCCGGGGGGGCCACCTGCCCCTCGGCCGACGACCACACCGCCACCGCCGGGCCGCGGCCTCAGGGCGGGGAGGCCGAGGGGACCCGCCCCCCGTCGGGCGGCCCGCGCCGCCCCTCGGAACCAGGTGCGGGGGCGACGGGCCTCCCCGGGGCCCCAAAGGCAAAGGGCTGCGCGGTGTCGCTGCGGGCGGTGCTGATGGTCGTGGCGGCGGTCCTCGCGCTCGCGGTCTTCGTGCCGCCCGCATGCGCCCTGCCCGGCGTCACCACAAACGCCTTCCAGATCTTCCAGCGTCCGCCCTTCCCCCGCTGCCAGCCCTCCTCCCCTCCCCCTCCTCCCCCCTCCCCTCCCCCCCACCCCATGCGAGCCTGCCCTGCGCACATGTGCTGAGCGTCTCGGCGGCCTGCGTGTCTCTGCACTGCGGCCGTGCCGTGGGTGGGGGCAGAGGACCTGCTCGTGCTGACGACCCAGCTGGCCTTCGGGCGGGCCGAGGTTGCCCTCAACCGGACGGCCCGCGCCCTGGCCAGGCTTGAGGCGGCCCTGGACGGGGCCCCCTGGGGCGTGCTGGCCGCCCCGCCGGGCAGCCTGCTCATGGCGAGCCCCCAGACGGCCATCGTCAGCACCCTGCTGCTGGCCGCCCGGCCGCCCGCCGGCAACCAGACCGCTGGGCGGGCCGTCGTGGAGGGGGCCGCCATCATGTGCCCCCAGGCGTACACCCTGTGCAACTACTCCGCCCCCGAGCCGCCCGGCCAGGAGGCCGCCGCCTGCCAGCGGTACCCCATCGACGGGCCCTGGTCCATGGGGCCCTCGCACCCCGCCGCCCGCCCGCTGCCCGAACTGCCCGCGGGCTGGCTGGGCCCGGAGCCCCCGGGGCAGGGGGGCCGGCTGGTGTGCCGGCTGCGTGCGGGGGCCATGGAGGGCCCCGAGAGCGGCTGGTGGGGCCGGCCGGTGGGCTGCGAGGCCACCCTGGCCATGATCTCCGAGGGCCCCAACGGGACCGCCCAGCCGCCCTGGGCGGTGCTGGCCCGGGCCCGGGAGCCGCTCAACATGACCGCCACGGCCCTGATGCCGGCCGGCATGAAGATCCACGTCTTCCTCTTCCGCTGGCGCAACGTCCGGCTGCACTCCCCGTGCTGTGGCTGCTGCTCGCATCCCCCGCACCCTGACCTGACCCGGCTCGGCCCATGCCCCCCCCCCCCCCCCCCCCCCCCCCCCCCCCCCACGCTGCATTGCCCCCAGGACTCGGCCAAAGGGGCCCTGGAGCCGCTGGACGCGGTCTGGCCCGAGGCGGCCCTGGCCCGGCAGGTGCACGGGCTGGCGACGGCCCGCATGGGGTCCCTCGAGGCCGGCCGGATGCTGACCCTGCCCACGGGGGCGCTGCTCTTCGACGACACCGACCACGACCTGGTGCTGTACCCCTTCCTGTGGCAGGGCAGCCCGCTGGTGCTGGCCCTGGCCACCCCCGAGCTGCGCCCCTGGGAGACCGACTTTGTGCTCTCCCGGGACATGGTCCGGCTGGCCTGCTGGGGCCTGATGCCCCTCGGGACGGCCCTGATCTGCCTGGTGGTGGCCCTCTTCACGCGGCCCTTCGTGGCCATGCCGGCACGGGTCCGCCAGCTCCTCCGCGAGCGGACCCTGGCCTGGGAGCCGCCCCCCGAGTCCCCCCCGGCCCCCCCATCGGCCCCCACCGACCTGCTCGTCGCCCCGCCCCCCGCGGGGACCGTGGTGCTCCCCGAGCCGCAGCTGGCCGCTGCCCTCGGCCCCGGCAGCCCCCTCCCGCCCGCCCGACAGCGGCCCGGGCGCAGGCAGGGGCAGGGCCGGGGCCGGGGGCGCGGCCTGCGTATTGCCGAGATCGAGCGGGCCTGCCAGGCGGTGGGGGCGCTGCGGATCGAGGGCACCCTCATCGGGCAGGCCCTCCGCCACATGCCCGTCCTCTATCTGCGCTGCCCCGGGGCCCCCGAGGTGGCCGCCCGGCTGCCGGGCGACCCGGCGGGCTTCCTGGAGGCCCTCGGGGGGGCCGCCCTGGACGGGGCCACCCCACGGTTCGCGGCCCTCTTCGGGTACGCCCCCTCGGCGGTGCCCCCCCTGGCCGACTTCCTGCGCCCGTCGGCCCTGGCGGACCCCGCCGAGACCGAGGCCGACCCCGACGATATGGACCCGGCCGACAGCATGGCCGCCAGCAGCGGCGGCAGCGGCGGGTCGTGGGCATCCCGGGCCGTGGCGGCGGTGGCGCCTGCTGTGCTCTTCGAGGGGACCACCGCCCGGGGGGACAGCCGCCAGGTGGCCCTGCGGGCGGTGGCCATGGGCCCGGGGGGGCTGGCCCTGCTGCTCGAGGACCGCACCATCGGCCTGATGGGCCGCCAGGTGGCCGCCGTCATGCGGGCCATCATCGACGCCACCCGCCCCAGCCAGGCGGCCGCCGTGGGCCACACCATCCACACCGCGGGCCTCCTCAGGGCCCACCTCCAGGTCCGCGCCCTCCCTCCGTCCCCGCCGCCGCAGCCACCTCCCCCACCCTCCCGCTGGGCACACGTTGTTGGGCTCATCCACTCTGCTGCTCGCCCGCCCCTGGTCGCGACGCATCGGGTGCCCAGACCCTCGTGGCAAAGGCCCACGCGTTCCAGGCGACCCGCCGGTCCGCCTCCATCCCCCCCCCACCCCACCCCGGGTCTCCATCCCCCCTTCGGTCCACACGAGTTGGACTGAGCACCCCCTCACGCCCCTCCCCTTCCTCGGCCCCCCAGCCTGGCGGCCGTGGGCGAGGCTGCCCAGCGTGCCCAGCAGGCCCTGGCGGTGGACCGGCTGCTGGTCCTGGGGGCGGGCCGGCCGGGGCTGGTGGCGGCCCAGCAGGCGGACGTGCACCAGGCCCTGGGGGCGGCCATCGAGGCCCTGCAGGGGCTCTCGACAGGCGCGTCGTCGTCCAGAACCTCCTCGCGGCCGCAAAGGACCACACCATCGACGTCCGTTCGCCCGTGGGCGGGTGGGTGGGGTGGGTGGGTGGGGTGGGTGGTGGGTGGGGGGTGGGGGGGGGGGGGACGGGGTGGGATGGGGCGATGGGCGCAACAGCAGGGGAGTGAAGCCTGCTGGACCGCCGCCCCTCTCCCAGCTGCCCCGCTGACGAGAATTCCCTGCGGGCGGGGGGCTGATCTGGACGGCAATGGGACAGTGCGAGCCGGGCGCCCTGCGGCACATCTTCCTGGCCCTGGGGCTGAGCCTGCGCGAGGCGGTCGCCCGGGCGGGGGTCATGCTCTTCTCCACCGCCAACGTCTCCCGTGACGACCCCGCCGCCCCGCCCCGGCGCCACCCGCGCCCTCTGCCCGTCCCTCCCCAACCCTCCCCAACCCCACCCCCGCCTCTTCCCCATGCCCGTGCCCACGCACAGCATCCCCCCCCTCGCCGCCGCGGCCCCCGCCCGCGGCGCCCCTCCTCTCGGAGTTGACATTCCCGCAGCCCCCGGGGCCGGACGATGCCAACGAGCCCCTGGTGCCCCTGGGGCCCGGCCGCTACCTGGTGGTGACCATGGCTGTGGCCGGGGTGGGGGCCTCGCCCGCCAGCCCGGAGGCCCTCGAGCGGCTGATGGCCCGGCCCGAGGCGGCGGCCGTGATGAGCATCCTGCAGGACCTCGACGGCCGGGCGGAGGTCCTCCGGGGCCCCTGGGGCCGCCGCCTCTCGCTCTGGCTGCCCCTGGTCACGGCCGCCCAGCGGCGGGCCCTGGCAGCCTCGCCTGACAGGCTGCTGGTCCCCCGGGTGCACATCTGCTCCCTGCCGACCGCCCCGCCCCTTGCGGCCGGGTACGGGCTGCATGCGGTGCCGGCCCCGGCACCCGGCCGGCTCACGGCAAAGGCCAAGGTGTGACCGCTGGCGGTGACGCTGTGTTCGGCTTTCTCGTTTTCGATTTTTCTCAAAGACGGTCTTCCTTCCCCCCTCCTTTCTCGTGTTTGCGATCAGGTTGTTTTTCTTCCCTATTTTTCCTGGTTCCTCTGTGTTTTTTTTTTTTTATCACCTCATTATTCTCTCCATCCTCCTCCTTTTTTCGATCAACATCTCTTTTCCTTGCTTTGTTTCTGGATTCCTCCTCTATCACCCATTTTATCCACTTTTGTGGTTCGGTTATGCTCCGTTACCAATACGCATTTCTCTCAGTCATCAACGACCCTGATCAACCAGTGTAGCGCGGGAGCAAGCTGCCTGCAATGCGTGCACGACCAGTTTGATGTCCGCTCCGCCACCTCCAGCTGCTGTTGCCCCTGCTGCCCCTCCCCAGCAGGCGCCGTTCCCCTTGACATTTACGGTCCATGCAACGTGGAACAAGGCACGAGTCGCCACCCTTTCCCTCCCTCATAATCCGAGATGCCGCACTCCGATGTTTATGCCGTCTGTCTTCTTTTGGTCCATTTGAACGAGATATTTAATTCTTGGGTTTGGATAGCGTGGGAACCCAGGGTGCCATCAAAGGGCTCACCGCTCAACAAATGGAGGACCTCGATGTTGATCTGATTCTCGGCAACACCTACTTCCTCTCTCTTCGCCCTGGGGGTGAGGCCATGGAAAAGCTCGGTGGCCTACACAAGTTCGCTTCGTGGCGCCGTGCGATGCTGACGGACAGTGGTGGCTTCCAAATGGTCCGTGGCTTTTGACCGATCCCCGCGAGGCATCTCGGGTGGGCTGCTAGGTTTCCCTGCTCGACCTGTCCGAGCTGACCGAAGAAGGGGTCAGCTTCATCTCCCCCGTGGACGGGACCCGGATGCTGCTGACCCCCGAGAAGAGCATCCAGATCCAGAACCAGATCGGGGCCGATGTCATGATGGCCCTGGACGATGTCGTCTCGTCCCTCACCACCGGTCCGTGCGGCCGTTGCCGCCGTCGCCACCTCACCGCCGCTCCCGCCCAGGTCCCCGGGTGGAGGAGGCCATGCACCGCACCATCCGCTGGCTGGACCGGTGCTACGCGGCCCACAAGCGGCCCACCGAGCAGAACCTCTTTGCCATCGTGCAGGGCGGCCTGGACCCCCGGCTGCGCACCATGTGCATGGCCGAGATGGTCCGCGGCCCCCGCCCCCATCCGCGGCCTCGCTCCACCCGAGTGGGGACGCATCCCCCCTCCCCCCTCCCCCCCGACCTGACCTGACCTGACCTCCCCCCGCGCCTCCTGATGGCCTGTGTGCCGGCACCAGAAAAAGCGGGACGGCCACATCCCGGGCTATGCCATCGGGGGCCTCTCCGGTGGCGAGGACAAGAACCTCTTCTGGCGTGTGGTGCACCAGTGCACATCCGAGTTGCCCCAGAACAAGCCCCGCTACTTGATGGGCGTCGGGTCTGTCCGCCGGCCTTCACCGACCCCCTCAGCACCCCCTCGCCTCACACCCACTCTGCTGTGTTCCGATGGGCGCCAGGTACCCGCTCGATCTGCTGGTCTGCTCGGCCCTGGGCGTGGACATGTTCGATTGCGTCTATCCCTGCCGCACCGGTCGGTGGCTCCGCTGCCCTCCGTGCACCCTGCCTCCCCTGCCTCCCCTGCCCCCCTGCCCCCCCCCCCCCCCCTGCCCCCCCCCCTGCCTCCCCCCCCTCCCCCCCCTGCCTCCCCCCTGCCTCCCCTGCCCCTGGACAGCTGGGGACCAATCCCGTTTTCTTCTTGTCGTCGGTGTAGCTCGCTTTGGGACGGCCCTGGCCGATTGCCCTGGCGGCGTCATCCACCTGGTCTGGACCCCGGTTCCCGTCCGACCTCACCCGACCTCACCCGACCTCACCCGACCTCACCCGTCCGCTTGCAGCGCTCGGACAAGTTTGCCCTCAGCAAGGAGCCCATCGACGCGCAGTGCCACTGCATGGTGTGTCACGAGTATACCATGGGCCGGCTCCACCAGCTCGCCTGCCACGAGGGCGGCGCCGAGCTCATCACAATGCACAACATTGCCTATCAGGTTTGCTTGTCCCTTGCGCCCCGGATCCCATTCAGCCCCCTTCGCGCAGATGCGGCACATGCAACGGATACGAGATGCAATCAAGGGAGGCACGTTTCCGGACCTTGTACGCTATTTCATTCGGACGTTGCACCCCAAGGGGGATCTCCCCACCTGGGCGAAGGATGCCCTGGAAGCTGCGGGGCTGCCCGATCTGGGCCTCGAGGAGCTTCGCCAGATGGCTCCACCGAAGGAGATTCCAACCCCGGTCCAGGAGGAGGCGAAAGACGACGATGAGGAATAGTGCTTCTATTCGCTTTTTATTCTTTTTTTATGCCACAGGAAAGTCATGCGATGCCTGCCCCTGCGGTAGGAACTGGCTGAACCAAAGGCGCGTGTTTCCCGCCAACCTCGGGAGGGACTTCTGGAACGCGGCGGCCTTCGGCGGGCTGTCGTGGGCGGGTAGGCTGTTGCGACGGCTGGGGGGGCTGGGCCGTGATGATGCGAGGCCCCTGGGGCGGCTTCTCTTTCTGCGGTTCTCCTGGTTTCTGTTCGGGCGCGTAGGGCGGCGGTGAAGGCTGACGAGGTGGCAGATTCAACACGGTTATGCGTTGGTCGCGGCCAGTGAGGTACCTGTGAAAGTCACTAAGTGAAAGGGAGGCTGCGCAAAGCAAAGACCCAGACAATTCATGTTCCTGGAGCGAGAAGGGGGAGGGACAGCGTGTCAGAAACAGAAGAGGAAAAGGCACAAACCTCTTTGTACGGTGGCAGCTTCTGACGGGTGGGGCCAATGTAACACTTTCCACCTTCAAACGCAACCTCGTGGCCGGGGACATCTTGGAGAGGGAGGACGACAGCCACGTCGGTGGAGTACTCGTTGGTCTATAGAAACGATGTGCCCATGGGAGCGGCGAAGACCCCAATGGCAGACCCAGCCCTTGGCGATTGTTTTCATCAGGCTCTTAACTTTCTTGGGTGGCGTCTCGGCCAACTTGCGGGGGAGGTAGAATCCGTCCACGTGGTGTCCCTTGAAAATTGTGGCACGGGCGTCCAACGTGACGATTGACTCGGGAGAGAGCGACCCAAACACGACAACAGTACTCTCACGGGGCATCTCAGTGATCAGCTGGCCAGTGTGTTCCCCACCGAGTTGGTCGAAGAGGAGGCGGCAATCGAACTCCCGGCAAGCGGCATGGAAGCACTCACCAAAATGGGGCTCCGTCGTCACTGCAAGACAGTTTTGAGCGGCACATGTTGCCCCATAGAACCAGACCAAGGACGCAATGGGCCCCAAGGGCGCAGAGAGAATCTGCCTGATTCATCAGCCGGACGACACTGATCACCTGAAGCAGACAAAAGCGAGTGAGCAACAGCAAACCGTCACCAGCAAGCCTTGATCCGAAATGAGGGAGCCAGCCGGAGGATCTGCTTCCCAAGCGGAGTAAAAGCCCCGGTGAGCACGACAGATTTGTGGCCTTGCTTCTGGGCATAGGTGAGGAAGGTGTGTGCGGTCATCGGATCGACAAAGGGAGAGGCTGCCTGCTCGGGGTTGATGTCACGGGGAAGGGGGAAACAACACCATTCCGGCACGCAACAGTACTCGGCCCAAGTGCCACCATTGGGAGAGTACAACGCCACCTACGCGGACATTGTAAAAGAGCTTAAGAGCGGAGCAACCCCAGACTTGGTTGGTGAGCAATTTTTTACGATTGCTGACTTTGGGGCCACAGGAGACCACTTCCCCGACGCCTTCATATCCGGGAATGAACGGGTAAGTGTGACGCTCTCGATCGATCCCACGCAACGAGAGCAAATCTGAAGGGTGCCAGGAATGAAGGAGTGAGCAGAGCAACCGTCGGAAGAAGTTTTATTCGGACCGATTGTGTTGATGGGGGTGAGCCGCATCCTGACCAAAACTTCACCGCGTTGCGGGGTTGGCACTGGAATGTTCCTGAGGGCCAATCTGAACTCGGAGGAAAGTTCAATGGCTTTCATGAGTTTCACGGCCTCCCCGGGAGCATTGGGGCGGGTGGACGGTGGCTGCGATGGTTGTTTTTTCGACTGCCTGTTGCCCATCGCTCGAACGCTTTTCCGGCGGCATTGTTCTCCAAAGGGTATACACGTTATCTCCGTTGACGATTTTTTTTGTGGACCCACTTTCGATGTTCTCCTTTGGGAAGAAAAAAATACTTCAAGAAACGCTCGACCGCGCGGCAAGAACCGGCTGTCTGATTGGTCCTTTGCCAGTTTCACTCACTCCCACTCAGTCAGCGTACCCGAAATTCGGTATTTCGAAGAGAGATTTCACCAACTTGACCAGAGGTCCTCTCTCCCTTTTCGATTTTCTCGATCCCTATTTTTTCAGTTCAACTCATGACTCCTCCTACTTAAATGACCAAGACTTGGAACCAATCAAGGCAGCTGCTCCCTTCGCTTCGAAACTTCTCCAAATGTCCCCAAGCAAAAAAATTACCGTGGATTCTGTCCGTAAATCTATGATCAGCACTCACCTCCACTCCTTCGCGTCAGTTTGTCGACCTCCTGGCAGCTCTGCGCGATGGGGCTTCTCTCGAATCACGAGCTGCTGCCCTGTTCAGTTTGCTCAGCTTTGACGAGAATTCAAACCGACCAGACCCTCCGCCGCTCACCGCCCAGGACCTCGTGAATGACGGTACTCTTGCTTGGGGCCCGGTCTGGCTCCCTCGTGCGCACTGCCGTGTCTCAATTGGCCGCTTCAGAACCCGCAGCTGAGCACTGATGCCCTTCGGGCCATCAACGCTGTCAGCCAGATCGCGCCTCCGACCACCCCGCCACCCCAGCAAACGGACGGGGCCCAGGGGCCCCACATGAGCCTGGCCCAGTTCAGTGCCTTCTTGGCGACCCGGTGCCCCAAGCCGCCCGCGCTGAGCCCGCTCTTCCCCCAGCCGCAGCCCAATGCCCAGCCCCAGCCCCAGCCCCAGCCCCAGCAGCAACCGCCTCAGCCACTGACGATGAGAGGCGACACGGCACTTTCGAATGCCCGAGCCCCGTCGGCAGGGGGCCCGCCTCCCCCTCCAGGCACGGCGACCCGGCCCCCCACCCAAGCCCCCCCGCTGGCCCAGGCGTCGCCCCCGTCCACCCCGCCGCCCTTCTCGCGCCGATCGACCCCCCCGCCCCCCGCGACCACCCGCGCAGGCACAGCGGTCGTTCCCCCGGGTCCGCTGCCGGGCCCCCCAGCTGACCCACGTCCGCCCACCATGGCGCCCCCAACCCGGGTGCCCTCCCGCTCGGCGCCCCCGCCGCCGCCCGCCACGCCCCCGCCCCCCGGGACGGCCGCCGCCGGAGGAATGATGCCCCCACCAGCTCCTCCGGGGGGTCCCGCTGGCGGGACGGTCCCCAACTCGAGGCGCTCCCTGCGGCCCGCCTGAGGCCCGAGCGGCTGCGACAGGCCGCCGATGAGACCCCAGGCCACCCCCAGGGCCGCGCCCGCTGGGGGGATGGCAACCGAGGAGGACATTCCCCCAGGCGCTGGGCACTGGGGGGCCGAGGTGGCGAACCGATGGAGGCCGATGGATGGGGGGGGTGGAGGTGCGGCACTGTGCTCCCAGCGGGGTTCCTTGCGTGGTGGCGCGGGGCGGCCGATCCGGTCGGAGCGCAGCATCGCCGCCCCTGCCGGCCACGGGCAGCCAGATGGACATATGGACGGCCCTCCAGGCAGCCCCTCCAGGTGTCCAGCCCCCCACCAGATGGACGGCCCACCCCCTGTGTACAGTCCCCGATCCCCGCGGCGCCCTGTGAGTGCTTTGCCAAGAGAGTGTCGGAAGACCCCCGGCTCGCACGCAGCGGGGGATGCGAATTGCGCTGGGGCTCGGAAACCAACGGAGGAGCGATCAGCTGGCAGGAGCGGCGTCACCCCGACCCGGCCTTCCCGCCGCGCCCCGTGGGCCCAGGGAAGAAGAAGAACAAGAATAAGAACAAGAAGGAACGGGCAAGAGCCAAGAGGGCGAGCGGTCGATATTGCATGGGCGGATGGTTGTTTACAGCAGGGAGGGAGGGAGGGAGGGAGGGGGACATGGGGGGATGGGATGGGATGGGAGGCGTCGCCCCGACAGCAGGAAGCCGCTCGAGGGCGGCATGGGAGGCGGGGTGCGAAGGAGCGGATGGGGTGCTTGAAGAAGCCGAGAGGGGGATGCCGTGACGATGGTGCAGGCAGAGGACGCGAGGTGGTCCACTCAGCAAGAGAAGAGAAGAGAGGCACGGGGCGAAAGCCGCCAGGAAGGAAAGGGCAAGCGGGATGCGGGATGCGATACGAGATCGGATGGGGGGTGGGGTGAGAGAGATCATCGCGGAGCGAGCGGCCGGGGCCCTCATAGGAAGTATGGCACAACCTGCGCCCAGCCGAGTGAGGGACCCCGGGAGAGGATCCGAGGGGATGAGCCCATCGGCATGGCGGCCGGTTGGGGGAAGGACCGGCTCCCATCCGGGGGGAGGGCCAGGGAAGGGCAAGGGCACCCAGGTTGATGATTGAGGCCAAGAAGGGGCGGACCTGGCGGGGCGGGGCGTCCCGTTGGCTCTCGGGGACCTCGCAGAAGGTGATGAACTTGGGCGCCTTGGCCACGTCGTCGAGCTGCATGATGGCGGCGATGTTGCCGCACCGGTAGCAGTAGTTCGGCGCAGACCTGCCGGCCCACACGGCCCCACATGCGCATGGCGCCCAGGGAGGATGAGCACGGGAGGGCGATCAAGGACCCCCCCCCCCCCCCCCCCCCCGCTGAAGGCGGCCCGTGGAGGTGGATGGCGGCAGGGTTGGGGAGGGTTGCGGACCACACGGTGACGACGCACTGGTCGGGGAAGGAGTGCTTGTAGCCCTCGTTGACCAGCTGGTGGGCCCGGCAGATCAGGTCGAGCCCGTTGATCTGGTTGAACTGCGCCGCCCAACCCAACGGCCCGGGCCCGCGTGGCCGGAGGGGACCGATGATGATGGGCGCGGGGAGGGTGGCGGTGATGGAGGCACGATGGAGGGGCGGGCTGTGATGAGCATATCAGGCGGCGGCAGTGCCGGGGCAGTCAGGGCGGCGGACCTGCTTGGCGACTTTGTGCCCGAAGAGGTACCCGGCGCCGCGGGGCGAGATGGCCCAGCCATCGAGGGCCTCGGGGTCGCTCCACATCAGGTCGCAGAAGGCCCCCTCGTGGGGCACCTCCTGGCGCCGCTGGATGGTGCAGATCTGATCGAGGGTCTTCAGCTCGGGCGACAGGCCCCCGTGCACACAGAGCACCTTGTTGTCGATCAACTGGCACCAGGCAGGCGCGCCACAGACACACGAGAGCCACGAGAGCCACGAGAGCCACGTGAGGGGCGGGCGGGCAGCAGGACGGGGGGGGGCAAGACGGGCAGCTCGAAGAGACTGGCACCCCCCAGAAGGGGATGGCTGCACAGACGGCGGCGATGGGGAGGTAGTCGAACACCTCCATGCACTTCCTCCAGGGGAGCGCGTTCCCGTAGCGTTTCATGCAGTCGTCGTAGAAGCCGTACGCCTGCGTGATCTGGCGGGTCTCGTGATTCCCGCGGAGCAACGTGATGCGCGACGGGTATCTGGGGTGAACTTGGCATTGGGGGGAGGCGTCCGAGAACTCAAGCGACGGACCTGGCTTTCAGACACATGAGAAGGGAAAACGTCTCCAGGCTGTGATACCCGCGATCGACGTAGTCGCCCTGAGGCAGTTCTTCATGTGAGGATTGACACTCGCGCGCAGACCATGAATACGTACTTGGTGTTGGGGACTTCACCGCCGATCTTAAAAAGCTGGAGCATGTCATAGAACTGGCCATGAATGTCACCGCAAACGGTGACGGGGGCGGAAACGGGCTGTACGGTACCTTCCTCCAGAAGGATTTCTACAACCTAGTGGGTGAAAGACGCAGGTGGAGTGGAGGCCAAAAGCAGCGCAGACATAGTCGGAAAGAGCGATGAAGTCCTCTTGTGAGAGAGGTTGCTTCTTTCGAAGCTTCTCCAACAAAAGGTCGAGATCCAAGCTAAAGCGCGATGGTGAATTGAGGGGAGAGCCAACGAATCCACAAACCCAAGCGGCTCGGGTTCCATTTTGTGGCTAGTGAACAGGGTCGTTTCCACTCTTCCGGTTTGACCAAACTTCATTCGCACGCCCGTCTTCGATGGACTCCTCGTCGCCAGGGGTTTGTCCCTATTGTTCGAAACAATATAATCTCGTCGATGTAAATGGGCATCTCCCATACGCCCTTCCGTGTTTTCATGATGTTTGTTCATCATGTCTGACAGAAGGTCTGGCGCTCGCTTGAACCGCCACGTTTTCTCAGACCCCCTGGAAGGTAAAAAAAGCCGTGAGTTGGTTTGCCCCGAAGACGGGATCACACTGGATCCCAATCGGCCCTACTCTGTGAAACCTGATTTCACACGGCTCATGGGGCTGGAGCGGTGGGAGGCCGACCGAATCCCTGTGGCGGCACTCGCGTCCGCTGGAGGTTCCTCATCTTGTGGTTTGTGTCCCATTTCCCCAAATGCCTCACCGCCTGAACGACCGGGGCAGGTGGGGCGCCCGGATGCCAAGCCCCAGCCGAGACTTTCTGCCTCGAGTGCGATCGGCGCTTCTGCAACCCGTGCTTTGCCCGGTTTCACGAAGACACCGGGATGCGAATCCACCACCCGCAGGCCCTCCGCTCCGAGGCCTCGCTGCCCCTCTGGGAGAGGCACGCCGAGCAGCTGAGGATGCTCACCCGATGCCCCATCCACCCGCCCCAGCACCACCATCACCACCCCCGCCATCGCCAGCAAGGAGGTCAAGCCGTGTCTCCATCACCCCAACTTGAATCGCCAGGCCCCGTTGACCTGACCCGCCCCCTCGCCGCCCAGCCTCCTCGCCCCACACAGTCGCCCTCGCCCGAGGAAGCGGCTGTGGCCCTGACGCACTACTGCCACACCTGCCGGATGCCCCTCTGCTCGGCCTGCCTGCACGACCCGCGCGCCCACCAGGGCCATCGCGTTGCCCCGCTGGGGCAGGCCGGCACCCAGTGCCGCCTCGCCCTGGCCGAGCAGTGTGCCCACGCCCGGGCCCTCGGCCGGACCCTCGAGGCCATGGCGAGGCGCCCCGCCGGGGGCCCAACGGTCGCCGCTGGGGTCTCGGGCCGAGGCGGGAGTCGTGGCGGCAAGGGCCCAGCGGCGGCCGTTCGGAGCAGCACCCCGGGGAAGCCCGGGACGGTCTGACGACCGCCCGGCCGTCCCAGGTCTGTCTGGCAGCCCCTCGGCGCCACCTCACTGGTCTTCGTCGCTTCGGACGTGGCTGTGGCTGTGGTGGTGGGCCGTGATGATGGGCTGTGGCCTCTGGTAGGCGAGGAGCTCACCCTGGAGGAGACCATGCGCCTCTCGCAGAAGGTCCTCCCATCCCAGCCGGCTGCCCTCAGTCGCCCCATTCCATGCCCTTCGCTCCCCTGCTCCTGCTCGATGCCCCACCGGACACCGCGTCGTGTCCTCTTCCTCCTCACGCGCAATGCAATGCTGTGGCGGCTGGGTCGGGTCGACGGGGCAGGTTGCGGACGATGTCGAGGCCCGGATCCGAGCGCGCTTCGGGGCCTTGCAGCGGACCCTCCGCGAGACCCGCGACGCCCTGCTGGCCGCCCTCGCCCAGGCATGGAAGACCCAGGGGTCCGCTGGGGGGGGGGGGGGGGGGGGGGGGGGGGGGGGAGGATGGAGGGGAAAAGGAGGGTGGTCGGTGGTCGGCCCTCGGAGCGGCACGACCGTGCTCATTCGATGGGGTCGCATCGGCACATCGCCGCTGGGCAGGACGCCAGTTGGCCCGGTGCTTCCAGGAGTCGGCCGCCCAGGGGCCCCGGCTGGCGGCGGGTGTGGGTTTTGTGGAGGGCCTGCTGCGTGATGCCCCGAGGCGGGCCTGCTCATGTGGTGGGCCCAGGCCGAGGGGCACATCAAGGTCCGGCGCCCCCGCCAGCGTCCGACCCGTGGCTCACAGCTTCGTCGCCTCCTCCCCACCCCCCCCTCTCTCCCCCCCCTCCTCCCCCCCCCCTCCCCGGCCCCAGGGCCTCCTGGAGGACCCGGCGCTGCAAGTGCCCGAGGTGCGGTGGGCCCCGGAGGCTCTCTGGCAGCACCTGGACGACCTCGAGTGCCACATCCGAGGCGCCCCTCCCGTGGGACTCACGGTTTGTCCCTCCCGCTCACTCGGGTGCCCGCCCGCCGCCGGTCGGCGTCCTCATCTGGGGCTGCTCGGCGGGGGGTGCAGGTGGTGCGCCAACCAGCGGCCTGGGTGCCGCCCCCTCCGGCGACCTTGCCCGCGCTGCTGCCACCGACCCTCGAGAGGCCCACCAGCAAGCCCGCGGACCTCCCGCCGCCGCTCGAGCCGGCAGAAGAGAAAACGGTCTGGCTCCAGGCGTTTTTTTTTTTTTTTTTGATCAAATGCACTCAGAAAAGAAAAGGAGGAATTTGGAAGGGGAAAAAAGAACACGAACGGAATTTTTTTTTTTCGTATCCCATAATTTTCTGATATGTGATGCGCCTCAAGAGGTCAGCCGAAGCCGGAACAATTCATACCTTCTCGGCCTACGTGGCTAAGATCAAGTGTAGTATCTGTTCTATTCAGCTTAATAACTGAATTGGGGGCCATGTGCCCCCATCGTTATTAATCCAATATTTGGCACGGGCACGCAGCGCCATCTGGCTTGCCAGAGCTGCGGGCATGGGTCGCCTCGGCACTGCACTGCCGCCGAGCGTGGCCCACCATCCCTTTTTTAACTGTTCGAACTCCATACAAAGCGAAAATCAACCGGTTCGGAAGTTGCAGAGTGGCGGCATCCTTTGGATGGGAGAAAGAGGTCCTCTTCCGCTCCTCTTTTGTTAGATCGATCGATGCGGGAGGCTCTGTTGTTGAACACCACCTAATCGAATTGAAGAACTGGGCCATCGATGATTCGGTTTTGTATATACTAAATTAGCTCCCTTTATGCGGCAATGAGGGAAGATGATAAGGTGACAGTGTGCGGATGGTTCAGATTGCCTGCCTGTCTCCTGTGTGCGTGTGCCTAGAACTCGACGCGACCGAACGTTTTGAGTGCCCTGGAGATGCTTAAATGGTATCTGAAGGGGGGAAAACGTGTTGGCCCGGGACAATGGGCAATGGGGCAATTGCCGGAGAAGAACGATGAAAGGGGGGAGGGAAGAAAGAAAGAAAGAGGAGAACGATACAAAAGGAAAAGAAGAGGCACCACAAATGCCTCCCCACCCAGAAAATTTACGTGGTTCCGAGGATGAGCGAAAGGTGGCATTGGCATTACAGCAAATACTGTCCGTGTTATCGGTTCCGTATTTCCTTCCTGGTTTGCCCATTTCAAACTTCGGAGAACGGGAGCTGAGTCATTCGTCCCATCGGGTATATAGACGGTGAGTTTGCTTTAAAAAATGTCCGAACGCAAGGCCGTTATTAAGAATGCCGACATGTCGGAGGGTTCGTAACCGTTCCCAAATGCATCAGTAGCACCGTATCACGCGGTTTTTGCCCTTTTGTAGACATGCAGCAGGACGCCATCGATTGCGCCACTTCTGCCCTTGATAACTTCTCCATTGAGAAGGATATTGCTGCTTACATTAAGAAAGGTTCTTTCCCGTCGTTCCACCCTTTTTGGTTTCATTCAGACGGTTTTCACTCCTCTTAATCAGAGTTCGACAAGAAGTACCACCCCACGTGGCACTGCATTGTTGGTCGCAACTTTGGGTCTTACGTGACTCACGAGACCAAGGTTTGAGACAGCTCGCCTTCCATGTGCGCTCAATTCCTTGAACACCTTTCCCTTTTCCAGCACTTTATCTATTTCTACCTTGGCCAGGTTGCTATTCTTCTGTGGAAGTCGGGCTAAGCATTTGCTTGCTGCTTTCTCTTTCTTCTTCCTTCTCAAACAATGTATCTACTTCACAAGCTGCGTTACCTCTCCCTTGGACACCCAGATCCAGTGCTAAGGTGTGGGCGGTCGTCTGGCGAAACTGGACAGTTTCAACCAACCATCGATTTTCAAGACGCTTCGCCTCCTTCTCCTTTCACTGCCATTCCGGTCCACCCAGCCGTCTTGCTTTCCCCACAATGCGAAAGAAAAAAAGAAGGGTTAAAAAAAATCGGTCATTTCGTTGGATTGCTTGAGGGAGCGACTTACAGGCGAAATCCAACCAGAAAAAATAATTCTGAGGATGCGAAAAACTCATTTGCTTTCCTCAGGAGCCTGCCGAAATCTCTGTGGCACCGGTTCCGGAGCCGCCCGGCAGCCAGCTGCGGGTGCTCGTCTGTGGGGCGCCCCCCGACGACCTGCGCTTGGCCGATGTCCGGCAGAAGCTTCTGCGCGCCTCCCTCCTGCCGGGCGCGCCCACCGGGGAGGAGCAGACGCCTCCGCCTCCGCCTGGACCACCGACGCCGCCCATTCCACCCTTCCTCCAGGTCGGTAGTACCCCGGTTCTGTGGGTGGATCTATGGGTGGGTCTGGCGGGTCTGTGAAGACGCCCCCCCCCCCCCCCCCAGGTGGATGTGGTCAACGTGCGCACGGGGACTCCCACCCTGGGGGAGGTGGCCGCCTACGATGCCCTGCTGGTGTTCAGCTCGGAGCGCTTCCAGGACCCGGTCGCCATGGGGAACCTCCTCGCGGGTCTGTCGACTTTACACCGCTCTGACCCGGGGTCCTCCCGTCGTCCGGCAGACTATGTGGACCAGGGCGGGGGCGTGGTGGTCTGCCCGTACGCCACCTCGGCCAACGACCGTGCCCTCAGGGGCCGCTTCGTCGAGGAGGCCTACATGCCCACTGTCCGCAGCCACCACCCCCGCATCCCTCCCCTCATCCCTCCCTTCATCCCTCCCCCGCGTCAACCCCCACTCAGAGCACCGGGGCGCCGCTCTTCTGGACGCGGCACCGGTGGGCGGGCGACGGGGCCGAGCACCCGCTGCTGGGGGGCGTGCGGGCCTTCGAGGGCGGCTCGGAGTCCTTCCGCTCGGCCGTGGCCCTCGACCCGACGCCCCCCGGCCCCCGGGGCGGCCCCGCCGGCCCTCACGAAGGGCCCACCCGGCTGGACAGGCTCAAGGCCCTGCTCTCGGGGCCCCTGAACCACCCCCAGCCCCCAGCCGCTGGCGGCTCGAGCCTCGAGGCCCCCGTCCCCGCCGCCGAGTGCATCCCGGTCCGCCTCCGCCGCACCCAACCTGCCGCCATCTCGCCGGCCGCCGCCCTGGCGTCCCGCTGACGTCTTCGTTCCCTCCCGCAGCAGCCTCCTGCGAGCGGCACCGCTACTGCTGCCGCGACTGCAAAACCCCCCCGGAGCGGCGGCCCGCCCGCCGACCCCAGTGCTGCCCCGCCCGAGGAGCCCCCCGGGCTGGCGGCGGCCTACGTGGTGGCCCGGTGGGACGACGGGGTGCCGCTGGTGGCGGTCAAGGCGGCCCACGGGCGCGAGTGCCTGGTGACGCTGAACTTCTACCCGCCCTCGGGCGACGTGGACCCGACCTTCTGGGACCCCGCCACCGACGGGGCCCGCCTCATGGCAAACGCGGCCCGCTTCGTGGGCCTGGCCGCCGGCCGGCCGCCCTGTCTGCCCTGGCGGACCCCGAGGCCCCCGGCCGCTCCCGCCGCCCCGCCCGAGCCGGCTGCAAGGCAGCAGCTGGGGGGGCTGGCTGTCCGCTCGCTGAGGCCCTTCGACGGACCCCACCCGCAGCGGCCCCAGCCGCCTGCCGCCCACCCCGTCGCCGCTCTGCAGGGCGGTGTCCGCTCGCTCCTGAGCGCCATCGCGCCCCGCCCCGCAACCGCCAAGGCGGCCGCCCCCCCACCGCCGCCCCAGCCGCGGCAGGCGGGGGATGAGCGCGAGCAGGAGGCCCCTGGGGGCGGCGGGCCCGAGATCCTGACCCCCCACAGCGGGCGCCACGCCCCCACGGGGCTGGCGGTCGGCTCGCCGCCCTTCCTGGAGTGCGGTCCGGGGCCTCTGCTGGGGCCCTTCGCCATCCGGGGGCTGCGGGCTCCGGCCGCCCGCACGGAGGCCGACCGGGACGGCGAGGGCCCCGACCAACAACAAGGCCCCGGCCGCCCCAGCGGGGGTGAGCAGGGCCTCCGCCACCGCCAGCCCCGACGGGCCACCGTGGCCAGCAGCCTGGGCCTCATCAGCAGCGGCCCCTCGGCCCTCCTCCCCGCCGCCGCTGGGGCCGCCGCCCGCCCAGCCACCTCCAAGCCCGCGGCCGCCCACAGGCACCCGACCGCCGCCCACCACCCGCCGCCCCCAGGGAGCCAGCAGCAGCAGCAGCAGCAGCAGCAGCAGCAGCAGCAGCAGCAGCAGCAGCAGCAGCAGCCCCCGACCGGCCCGACCCTGGTCTCCTCCTCGACCACCGCCTCCCTGGGGGCGGCCGGCACTGAGGCTGGCTGCAGACCGGCCCCCGTGCGCCGATCCCGGTCGACTCTGCCGCCCCTGCGCTCGCGGGGCCGTGGGCCCCTGGGGCTGTCCCTCGTGGCCGAGGAGGCCGCGGCCACCACTCTGGACCGGGTGCCCCCCGAGGCCCAGCAGGCCCGGCCCGACGGCGATGGCAATGGCGATGGCGAGGCCGATGGTGCCGCCGCTGAGGCCCCGCTGCTCGCCTTCGTCCAGCGGGGGCCCGCCCCGCCCCTGGCGACGGGCCCACCCGGACGGCAGCTGCCACGATGAGCCCCCGCCCTCCCTCCCTCCCGCTTTCCCCTCCCCTCCCCTCCCCCCCTCCCCTTCTCCCCCTCCTGTTGTTGTATTTTATCCGCGACGACGATGGGGATTCGTCAGGTGCAATCGGGCCGCCCGGGCGGTCCCGAGAGAAGACTCTTCGCAGAGAAATTAAAAGGCTCGCAGAGAGCCGGGGGGGGGGGGGGGGGGGCGGTAGGGGGAGGTGGAGGGGGAGGATGGAGAACAAACGGGGAGTGAGGGAGGGCGGAGGGCACGAGAACACAAAGGGCGCCTCATGGCTGATGACCAACGGGCCTCCCGGGCAAGGGGGGAGGGTGGCAAGGGGAGGGGCAAGGGGAGGGTGGCAAGGGGAGGGCAAGGGGAGGGTGGCAAGGGGAGGGTGGCAAGGGGAGGTGGCAAGGGGGAGGGTGGCAAGGGGAGGGTGGCAAGGGGAGGGGGGCAAGGGGAGGGGGGCAGCGGGCGGGGCCCGGTTGCCCGGTCGGGCGGGGATGGATGGGCTCGTCATCACCACCACCGGCCGCCATCAGGGGCGCAGCCTCAGGGGCAGTCTCAGGGGCCTCAGGGGCCTCAGGGGCAGAGGACGTGGAGGGCGCAGTCGGCGCCGCCCGTGATGACGGTCCGGCCGCCCTGGCCACGGCCACGCAGCTGGTCGGGTGGTGGAGGTGCCCCAGCCATCCAAAGACCAGGGCGGGCGGGCGGTGAGCGCCGGTGTGGGGAAGGCAGTGGTGGGGGGAAATGGCGGGGGAAATGGCGGGGGAAATGGCGGGGGGAAATGGGGAAATGGCGGGGGAAATGGCGGGGGGGAAATGGCGGGGGGGAAATGGGGGGAAATGGCGGGGGGGAAATGGCGGGGGGAAATGGCGGGGGGAAATGGCGGGGGGAAATGGCGGGGAAATGGCGGGGAAATGGCGGGGGAAATGGTGGGGAAATGGCGGGGGGAAATGGCGGGGGAAATGGCGGGGGGAAATGGCGGGGGGGAAATGGCGGGGGGAAATGGCGGGGAAATGGCGGGGGAAATGGCGGGGGAAATGGCGGGGAAATGGCGGGGGGGAAATGGTGGGGGGGAAATGGCGGGGAAATGGCGGGGGAAATGGCGGGGAAATGGCGGGGAAATGGCGGGGGGAAATGGCGGGGGAAATGGCGGGGAAATGGCGGGGGGAAATGGCGGGGGAAATGGCGGGGGAAATGGCGGGGGGAAATGGCGGGGGGGAAATGGTGGGGGGAAATGGCGGGGAAATGGCGGGGGAAATGGCGGGGGAAATGGCGGGGAAATGGCGGGGGCGGGCGGGGGTGGAGGGGTGCAGACTTGACGGGGCCCCGGTGGGGGCGGAAGGACTTCACCTTGGCGCCCTGCGGCCCCCCCGGCCCCAAATGAAATGGCGGGATGTGAGGATGGCGTGGGAAAGGGCGGAAGCCGTGATCATCCAGGGTCATTCATACAGGGTCATTCATACAGGGTCATACATACAGGGTCATGTGGTGGCCTGCATGTGGTCATGTGGTCATGGGCATGTGGGGGTCATGGCCATGATCATGTGGTCATGTGGTCATGGGCATGTGGGGGTCATGGCCATGATCATGTGGTCATGTGGCGGCCTGGTCACGGTCAGGGGCGGGGACGCGGACCGAGTTGAGGTCCCACAGGGCCACCGTCCCGTCGTCGCAGCCCGTCCACAGGGCACCCCCGTCCGTCGCCCCGCAGCTGAGGGACGCCATCGACAGGGCCGCCAGGGCGGAGGGAAGGAGGGGTCAATCGGAGGGGGCCCAACGGGGGGGGAGGGGGGGGGGGCAGGTGTGGCGGGCGGCGTGGCGGGCGGACCGCAGGGGGTGCTCCGCGTGGATGGCCATGATCTCGCTGTGGGCCGCGTCCATGCCCACCAGCACCACCCGGGCCGTCCCGTCGGCCGAGGTCGTCACCAGCCGGCCCCCGTCTGCGCCCCCCACCATCGGCCCGACGAACGGCCCGCAGAAAGCAGATCAGCAGGGGCTGAGCAGCCGTGATGATGATGATGATGACTGGATGATGATGATGATGATGATGATGATGATGATGATGATGATGATGATGATGATGATGATGATGATGATGATGATGATGATGATGATGATGCTGACTGGATGATGCTGACTGGATGATGGTGCTGTCTGCATGATGATGATTGATGAATGATGATGAATGATGATGAATGATGATGGTTGATGATGACGGTGATGATGATGATTGGATGTTGTTGATGATGATGATGACGATTGGATGAGCGCACAGACGTGATCGGGCGGGCGGCAGGGGTGTGGCGGACTGGGAGTGAATGCGAACGAGGTGAGGGCGATGATTGGATGATGATGATGACCATTGGATGAGGGTGGTGGTGGGCGGCAAGGCGTGGCGGACCGGGGGTGAATGCGATCGAGGTGACGGCATCGCTGTGCAGGTCGGTCGTCCGGATGGCCCGCTGGGCCCGGGTGTCGTACAGGGTCAGGCTCCCTGCCCCACACCGCCAATGTCACCACCACCACCACCACCAGCACCGGCGCCGCCGCCGCCGCCGGCCCGGGCGAGTGAGCGCGCGGCCAGAAGGAGTGGCGACACCGGGCCGGGACGGCTCAGAGGGAGCTGGGGGGGCGGGGTCAGCGGGCGGGGCGGGGTTGCGGACCGTGGCCGTCGCCCGAGGCGATGAGGAGGCCCCGCTCGTCGAGGGCCACGCAGTGCACCTCCTGCTCCTGCTCGCCGTACTCCGCCAGCGGGCACCGGGCGCCCCCGGACCCCGTCACCTGCCACACCTGCTCCACCAGCCACCCCACCCCACGCCCACCCCATGATGGGGCAAGAGCGGTGAGGAGCTATGGAAGGCGGTGGGGTTCTGGCAGCATCAGGGTCATGACAGGACAGGGGGGGGGGCATCAGACACGGGGCATGGGGCAGACGGGACCTTGAGCGAGCTGTCCCAGGAGCCCGAGACGAGGCGTCCCGGCCATGCGGGGGTCCGGGCCAGGCACGAGACCGCGTCGTCGTGGGCCGGCCAGCTGTCCGCCTCGCGGCCCTCATCGCTCTGGTACAGGTAGCTGCCCCCCCCCCCCCCCCCCCCCCAGCCCATTCAGCCGCACCGGCGTCGCCACGCGCAGCCCCCAGATGCGATATCAGCTGCCACGTGCCACGCCCCACGCCCCATGCCCCATGCCCCATGCCCATTCCCATGCCCCATGCCCCATGCCCCATTCCCATTCCCATGCCCAACCGCCCCCTCGGCCGGGGCGGGGCGGACATCGTGTTATCCCACGAGGCGGCCGCGACCAGGGGGGCGGCCGGGTCGACGGAGCATGCCGAGAGGGCCAGCGTGCCCAAGGTCACGCCCCGCTGCTGGTGGCCCGAGGCGGCCGAGCCGGCAGGGCCCAGGGCGTAGGCCTTGAGGGTGCTGTCCCGCGAGCAGCTGTACACCAGGCTCCCGTCGCCGCTCAGCGAGAGGCCCGTCACGGGGCTGCCAAGGCAAGGGCAGGGCAGGGCAGGCAGGGCAGGCAGGGCAGGGCAGGGCAGGCAGGGGCAGGGCAGGGCAGGGCAGGGCAGGGGGCAGGGCAGGGCAGGGCAGGGCAGGGCAGGGCAGGGCAGGGCAGGGCAGGGCGCGCGGGGGCAGGGAAAGAAAGGGAAGGGAAAACGTGAATTCGGACACCGGGACTCAACCCCGGGCCTGCCGAGCGGAGGGTCTCCGATCGCGGCCAGTCAGCCGGACGATGCCCGAATTGGGCGGGGACTCCCGATGGGGGCCCCGATCCGCTTGGCGGCCGGTTTTTGTTCCGACGGCGGGATGGCGGGGCTGCAGGTGGCTGCGGACCCGCGGTGCAGCTTGACGGGCGGGTGCTGCTGCAGGGTGCGGCCCGCCCTGAGCCATTCATCGGGCCCGCGGCCGGCAGGGGCAGGGGCAGGGGCGCCCGACCCGGAGCCCGACCCGGAATCCAGCGAGCGGGTGGCGGGCGAGCGGGCGGGGGACGCCGAGGCGGGTGGGCTCGGCTGGCGGCCCACGGTCGAGGGGCTCGAGGCCGTGGCCGGGCTGGGGGTGGGCGAGGGGCCCCCCCGGGCGAAGCTGGCCGGGGTGCCCACAGAGGCCGAGGGGGCGGGCGAGGGCTGCCCAACACACACACACAACACCGCACAGAACCCGGGCACCGAGGTCAGTCCGGTGCTTCCCCACCCGGGGCGGGGCGGGCGCGGGGCCGGTGGGACGGGGGCGGGCAGGCGGACCTGTGGGGTGCCGTACTCGGCCGATCCGAAGCCGGCGACTGACGAGCGGCCCGCCAGGCCAGCAGCACAAGGGAAGAGGGAAGAAGAAGGGAAGAAGAGGGGCAGAGGGAAGAAGAAGGAAGAGGAAGGGAAGAGGAAGGGAAGAGGAAGGAAGAGGAAGGGAGAGGAAGAGGAAGGGAAGAGGAAGGGAAGAGGAAGGGAAGAGAAGAGGGCCGGTCAGGGGCTGGCGGGTCACACGTCCCCCCCCCCCCCCCCCCCCCCCCCGGCCTCACCGCCTGCCACGCCCCGCCCGACACATTCGCCAACCGGCTCCTCCGAGGCCCCTCCGAGGGGCGCGGGACGGACATGCGTCGGGGGCCACGAGCAGGCTCCGCGAGGACTGGCCCTGGGCCGCGCCCTAGGCACCGTCCAGTCCCGACAGCACCACCAGCACCAGCACCAGCACCGGCACCAGCACCGGCAGGAGGGGCGGCAGCAGCAGCAGGGTGGATGAGAGGGGCGACAAGCGATCAAGGCAATCCGGGGCGTGCAGGCGTGCGTGGGGCGGGTGCGGACCAGGGCGACGGGCGGGGCGCTGCGCTTGGGGTGCTTGGCGGTGAAGAGCTGTGTGGGCGTCTGGCCGAACTCGCGGATCTGGGTCAGCACAGCCTGCCGCTCGGTCGGGTCGGCGATCGCCTCGATGTCCACCGCGTTCTCGTAGGTCAGCGGGTGGAAAACTGCGCCCGGCGGCCCGTCCGGCGGGGGGGGGGGGGGGGGGGGGGGGCATGAGACGCCGGGGCAGAGGGGGGCAGAGCAGAGCACGAGACGCCGGGGCGGGGCGGCGGGTGTGTGGCCAAGGATGAGGGCGCAGGGCGTGGGCAGGGGCGCTTCGGTGCGGACGGTTGTCGGCCTCGAGGGCTGCCTGGCCGCGCTGCTTGTAGCCGAAGATCAGGTCGATCCACTCGTCCAGGTGCTCCGACACGTAGTCGCTCTCCAGCGCCGCCCGCAGCTTCCCCACAAAGTCCGCCGGGTCTGCACACACGCCCCATCGGCATCGGCATCGGCATCGCCATCGGCATCGCCACACCCACCCAGCACCAGCACCAGATCAGCACCAGCAACATGTCAGTATCAGCAACATATCGGCATCAGCATATCACCCACCAAGCACCAGCATATCAGCACGCCAACATCAGCATGTCAACATCTGGAGCGGGGAGCGGACCGCGTGCCCAGGGGGGCAGCCTGACGGGGCCCACCTTGCGGCCGTCCTGCATGGTGCCCAGGTCCAGGTCGCGCGGCTGGGCCAGGAAGTCCCCCGTCCCCATGTAGAACTCCGGGATCAGCTGCCCGCCCCGGCCAGCCCCGCGCCCCCCCCACCAGCCACACGGACACACACAGAAGTGAGCGAAGGCCCGCCCAGGACCCCCCCTACCCCAAGGCGACGCCAGAAGGTGACGGCCATTGCGACCATGCCGCCACAACAAGGCCATGGCGGCATTCCGACCAAACAGCACGGCTGCCGCCAGACACCATGTCAGGAGCTGCGTGGCGAGGGCCCATGAGGGCGACGAGGGTGCGGGGGTGGGCGGGGTGGGCGGGAGGGGCCAGGAGGGGCCTGACCTCCTTGAGGTCGGCGTGGTTGACGAGGACGCCGCTCCACGTCTCGGCGACGTCCGTGAAGAGCCGCTCGGCCTGGTCGAACCGGCCGTCTTGCAGCCGCAGCATGCACTCGGGCGCTGGGTGGGCACCCCAACACGGCGCGGGCGGGCGGGCAGGGGCGATGACATGGGGAGGTGGCGGGTGGGAGGGCGTGGGCGGCATGAGGGCGTGGGGTGTGTGTGTGTGTGTGTGTGTGTGTGTGTGTGTGTGTGTGGTGGTGGAGGCGGACCCTTGCGGACGAGGTAGAAGAGGACATAGCCGGGGTTGGAGTAGTGCGTCCCGTAGAGGAACTTGGGCTCGCCCGGCATCTCGGGCATCTCCCGGTAGCGCTCCTGCGCCCCCAGGCCCGCATCCAGACACGCCCCATGCCGGGTCAGGGCCAGGCACATGCCAGGCGGGGACCGGGTCAGGGCGAGGCACATGCGCGATGATGGGGGGGCGCGAAGATCCCACGGGGCGGGGCGTGGGGGCGGACCTTGAAGTAGGCCAGCCGGTGGGGGCTGAGGGCCCCGATGGGCTTGCTCAGGTCCCGGTACGCCGACCGGTCGCTCAGGTCTGCCCGCCGCCAGGCCCCCCGTGGACCCGCACCCGCACCCGCACCCGCACCCGCACCCGCACCCGCAGAGTCATGATCGAATCGGATGGCGGGGCCGGGCGGCCGGGCGGTATGTGAGGAGAGGGCACGGTGATGGAGATGGATGTGTGGGTGATGGAGGGGAGGTGAGGGCACGGTGATGGAGATGGATGTGTGGGTGATGGAGGGGAGATGAGGACACGGTGGAGATGGGTGGGGTGATGGAGGGGAGGGGAGGGCACGGTGATGGAGATGTGTGGGTGGGGTGATGGAGGGGAGGGGAGGGGAGGGGAGGGCACGGCGATATCGAGGCCGGGGGCGGACCGAGGGTGGGGCTGGTGTAGTCGCTGAGAACCCACGGGAAGACCGGGTACCTGCCAACCCCCAGCCGCCCCCCAGCAACCCCCCGCCACACAGACGGTGAGGTGAGGTGGCCGCACATCCGATTGGGCAGCAGCAGGCGGGCACTGGTGCGGCATACCAGCATGACAGATGCGTCTGTCTGTCTGTCTGTGCCTCTGTTCGGCTGGTGCTCTGGTGGCCTGGGCAGGGCGTGCGGGCATGCGGGCATGGGGGCATGCGGACTGGGTGATGTCGTTGAATGTGCGGTCGGCGGAGGAGTTGAGGAAGAGCAGGTACTCCAAGTTGGTCATGCGCTTCTGCTGCCAGGCCGCCGTGACGCTCTCCAGGGCGGGCGGGTGGCTGGCGGGCACGTCGGGGTGCTGCATGATCAGGTTGTACACGGCCTCCCGGTGCACCGGCCTGCACGCCGCCCCACAGCCCCACAACCACCAGCACGGGCGGGATCGAGACGGGGCGTGTGGGTGCAGGGACGGGGCGGCGGGCAGGGACGGGGCGGCGGGCAGGGACGGGGCGGCGGGCAGGGACGGGGCGGCGGGCAGGGACGGGGCGGCGGGCAGGGACGGGGCGGCGGGCAGGGACGGGCGGCGGGCAGGGACGGGGCGGCGGGCAGGGACGGGGCGGCGGGCAGGGACGGGCATGGCAGGGACAGGAGGGGCAGGGCAGGGACGGAACGTGTGGGCAGGGACGGGACGAGGGCTGGGGGCTGGGGGCGCGCAAGACGGACTGAGCGAAGGCGAAGAGGGACGACTTGTTGCCCGAGAAGAAGAACTCCAGCCCAACCTGCGCAGCCCCCCCCCCCCCCCCCCCCCCCCCCCCCCGGCCCAAGGACAGTCCCCACAGCCCCCACCAGGCGAGATCGTCAGTTGTGCCATCACCACCACCATCCCGCCCTCGTCCGCACCATGGCCATCTTCGGCTCCCTCCTCCCCACCGCCGTCTTGTGGGCCAGGCCCGAAAGGTGCAGGGCGGGGCCTGGGCGGACGTGGCGGAGGAGGTAGCGGCGCCTGAGGACCCGCTCGATGGCGGCCAGCTCGTACTTGTAGACGGCCGTGGCCGAGACGTTGTTGAAGGGCTGGAAGTACACCCGGTGGGTCGAGACCACGAACCGGCCCGGGTTGTTGGCCAGCGGGTCAGCTCCTCCACTGCCCACACACACACACACACACACACACACACACACACACACACACACACACACACACACACACACAGACACCCGCACACCCCACCACCGTCCGCCCCGCCCGGCGACCAGCAGACCAAAATTTGGAAAATTGAAAAGCAAAAGAAGAAGAAGAAGAAGGAGGAGGAGGAGGAGAAGAAGAAGAAAAGAAAAGCGCCCAAAAGGAACGGATGGAGTGGCATCTGGTGGGCGACTCATGGGGGGGGGGGGGGGTAGGAGGGCATGGCAGGGCTGGACGGACCGCGGAACTCGAGGAGGGTCTTCTCGGAGAGGTCCTCCAGGCGGGACATGTCGAAGGTGATCAGGTGCTCCCGGTCCGAGATCACCTGCCCAGCCCCCGGCATGACCACCCGGCCGAGTCGGTGGTGAGGGTGAGGTAAGAGCGGCCCGCTCAGGTCTGCCCCGGCACTGGGGCGAGAAGCCGACGCCAGCAGTCCGGGGCCCACGTCACGCGCCCCTCCCACTGCCACTGGCCGGCTCCAGCAGCCCAACCCCATGCCCGCCGTCTCCGACCCGACCCCACGGAGACCCGACCACCATCCGTGGGGTCGGAGAGACCGCGAGGGTGCCCCCCCCCTCCCCCCCCCAGGGCGGTGGCATGGAGGATGGCCGACCTGCTGCAGCCTGTTGGCGCTCTCCTGGCGGTCGGGCAGCCGGTAGATGTTGAGCAGGGCCGCCACCCGGGGCAGAAACGACGCCGTGGGGACATAGTCCAGCCGGAACTTGTGCATCTTGCGCGCGTTCTCGGTGATCTGTGCAGATGCCGAAGAGGATGATGGCCTGGAGGGTGGACATTCAGACCTTCTCGAATTTGTATGGGTAGATGAGATTGTTGACCTTCATTTCGATGGAAGTGTTCAGGACCATGAGAAACATATGCTGCTGAAGAGCTGGGTCATCGCCGGCTTCACCGCCAGCTTTGATGCCCTCTGTGAACTTGAAGTGGAGCTTCAGGACGGGCATGTGGATGTCGTCCGGCTCGAAAATCAGGCACCGCGCGCATACCTTGATACGTCCCGGATATGGACTAGATTCGGATGAATGTATGATCTTTACACATGGGAAAGCGACCGTTGTATGGGGGGCGGGGCATAAAATGTGCACGCAAAGTCTTCAAAATAATAGTCTCCCTCCTCAAGCATGAGGAGGCTGAAGCGTTGAAACTGTCGGCGCGAAATCATCGATCAGGAGCCAGAGGGGATGCGGAAGGAGGGAAAAGAGAGCACAAGAAAAATAGTTTGATTCACGGAGGTCACAGAGATTCTGACAGTTTCACAGAATTTCAAAGGGGAAACGGAGCGCGCCCCAGCGCCCCAGCGTAACGGCATAACGAGCCAGCCAGAAGGAGCGTTTGAAGATTTTCTCGGCCTCGCGTGAGCCTTACAATCGCGCACCACAGGGTACGGCTCTGACTGGTCGAGGTCGGCACCCCCCCCCGGAGACAAATGCGAAGTAGTTGGCGGAGCGAGGGACGGGTCCCACGGCGGCAGCTGGGTTCCGGAGCCCATCGGCGCAGCAAGAACCGGCGCAGCAAGAACCGGCCCTGACAGCTCCTCCGCGGCCACCATCTCGAGCCTCTCCGCGCGACTGGAGATGATCGAGCGGGGCCCCGAGCGCGCTGACACGGCCAACGATCTCACCATCTAGCGGGACTCGGTCTGCAGATCGCCACCACCGCCACCCCCCCGCGCACCGGACGGGGCACGGGGGCACGGGGGCACGGGTCCTGGTAGGTTCGAACGCACGGTGTTGTCCCACCGCTCACGGGGAAGAGCGGGAGTGACGCGTCACGCCCAACGACTCTGAGCAATGCCATCTCACTGTGATCAGAGGGACGAGCTTACAGACATTCGCCAGCGCAACGGGAGTCATGAACAAGATCTGCATTCGTTCATCCCACGCCAGGACGGTGATTATAAAGCTGGACGGACCCAGCTTCGTGGGGGACTCCCTCCGCACCGCTGCCAAGAGTTTCTCGATTCGTCGGGAGGCTCCGGCCAAACCTTGCGCGGCTCTGCCGCGTTTTTGTGGTGCAGATGGGAAGACCCTGCGAGGCCAGGTTCAGCACAGCCTTCTGGCGGCTCGGAACAAGGCTGCGGCCGCCAAGGCTCTTGCGCGCCTCCCCCCCGGGCCGGCTCGCAACATGAGGCTCTCTTCGGTGAACCCCGCTACCACTGCCCTCCTCGCCGCCTTTCCCTCGAATCTCCTCAGGCTCTCGGATGCAGACTTCACAGCCCTGGTCATGCGCCTGGCCGGAGCCGCCTGCGCTCCCTCCATCCATGCCATCTTCTCGGGCCCCTTCGGACCTGAGAAGTGCCCCGTCTGCAAGAAGGACATCGCCCAGGGCCACGAGCGCCTCTGCAAGTGTGCTCGCAACCTCTACTACAAGCGCCACAACAACGTGCGATCCATCCTGGTGTCCCTTCTGCACACCACGCCCGGCTGCATCGTCCGGGCCGAGCAATCCTTGGACTACGGCCCCAAGCTGGCGCCGTGGGACCCGTCCCGCGCGTGCCCCAAGACGAAGGTGCGCCGCCCCGACATCTCCTTCACCTTCGTCTCCGGAGGGTGCACTACCTCGACCTGGTAGTGGCCGAGCCCCTGGCCGTCTCCCACTCCGCCGCCGCCGCCCGAGGGGACGTGCCGAGCCAGGCCGAGGCACAGAAGGAGACCGAGTACAAGGAATGGTGCGCGAAGAACCCGGGCAACCTCTGGCCCTTCGGCATCACGGTGGTCGCTCAGCTTGGCCCCAAGGCCGAGAAGTTCTTCCACCTGGTGGGCGAGGCGCACCACAAGGCCGAGCGGACCTTCAACCGCTCCTTCTGGCTGGCTCGCATTGCCGCCACGCTGGCCCGCTGGGGTGCGGCGCTCGAGGAGACCTGGGCCCAGGCCGCCACCGCCCACCACAAGAGCACGGGCCTGGCATGCTTCAACGTGGCTCTCGACCAGTACAAGATGGAGAGCGACCCCAACGCCAAGATGGGCTAAAACGGTGAGTGGGGTAAAATCCTTTCTTTTTGTCCCTTTTCTTGAAATGAATCCTCTTCTTTTCCTTTTGTATCGTCTCCTCTTCCCTCTCTTTCTTTCTTCCCTCACCCCTTTCATCGTTCTTCTCCGGCAATTGCCCCATTGTCCCCGGGCCAACACGTTTTTCCCCCCATTATAAACTCCGAACACGCCACAAATTAAAAGTGTTTCACCCCGTCTATACCGATCATCAATCAGACCCAAGGGCCGTTCATCAATCAGTCCCAGGGGGCGTTGACGTCGCGCGCACTGCTGATGAGGAATCACCATCCGAGCTACGATGGCATGACAATTTTGGGCGGATTTTCCTGGCGACGCTCGGAGCATTCCTACTCTTTCTTAAACTGGGATTTAAGACCAGGCGACGCGAAGCTGATCTCCTGTTATCTCCCTCGGATTTCAACATCCGATTCACCGCATTCTCCAACCGCGTCAGAAGATACAATTTTCCCCTGGTGGGTGCCTGTGGTGGCGGTGGCACTGGTTTTGTTTCTCCTCTCGATACTTCTGCTTCTTTTACGGAAGCTTCATTTAAAGTTCAACAAGGAAGCGGTCTGTTTTGATCGATAATATCTTCATTGTTGACCTGGCTGGGGGGAGTAGGCTTTGATGGCTAGCGGTCTCGTTATGCACCCCAATCCTGTCTATCGCTATCTGCATGACATTCGAAGCTCGCCCTCACCACCGTCCAAAAAGCTCGCGAGGAGCCGTACACTCCGTACCCTCGGTTCCAACCCCTTCCGCGAGGCCCTCGACCTGACGGGCCTCATGGCTCTCCCTCCACCGCCACTCGTCTCACCACGCGCCTCCCAAGCGTCCCTGAATTTCGACGCGGTTTTCAATGAACAAGCAACCGAGGCCAGTGCCTCCTCGTCCCCGGCCACCTCCTCGGCCGCCGCCTCCGAGGGGTTGCCCACACCCACCGGCGCACCGGAGGCCCCGGCTCTCACGGATGCGCTGACCATGTCCGACAAGCAGGAAGCGCCGCTGCTGAAGGAGCACCCGCAGGCTCCTCGGTGCACGACCCCGGCCCCGGCCCCGGCCACCCCACGAACCCCCTCGGGCTCCTCGACCGGCAGTGAGGTCTGCCCCCACCTCCCGCATGGCAGCCACCCTGCGGATCAAATGGACTCAGCTGACCATTCCACGTCTACCCCCCCCCCCCCCCCCCCCATTTATTTATTTATTTATTTTTTTGGTGTGTGCAGATGGTCTGCTCAGGCAGCAGCACGAGCGTGGTCACGCTGGTACCCTACACGGCGGCCACTTCGCCGGGCCGCATCCTGGGCGAGCTGCCCCTGTGGACATGCGGGGCCCCCAGCCGGACGAGCACGCCCTCCAACCTGAGCTCCTCGGGGAGCAGCCTGCCGCCCCTGACCCCGCCCCCGTCCCCCTCGCCGCCCCTGACCCCGCCCCCGGCCCAGCCGCCCCCCTTCCTGCTGAGCCCGTACCACCACCGTGCCCTGGCCCTGGAGGCCGTGGCCGAGGCGGAGTCCGAGAGCACACCCCGCCCCTACCCCGGGCCCCGGTCGGTGCTCTGGCCGCCCGCCCCCCGGCCGCCCACGCCCCCGCACCACCACCGTCACGCCCTTTCGGTTTCCACGCCGGCCGCTCCGGAGCCGGAGCCGGAGCCGCGCGTCGCCCCGGCCCCCAGGGCGAGCGAACTATCGGACCCCGACACCCAGGGCGGGCCCCCGGGGGGGCTGGTGCCCGTCCCCATCCCGTCCTTCGAGGAGCTGCACCCCGCTCGGCACCGCCACGGTCATCAGCGCTACAGCAGGCACCCCTCTCGTCGGCACCTCCCCCGCTACTGATCGCCTGGATGCGGGTCCCCCCCGCGGGCTCTCCTGGCCCCCACTGGGTTTTTTATATCATCTCTCTATCTGTCGTTCGTTGGAAGCGTGCCGGATGGCGTCTGCCCTGTGGATGATGCCCTTTGGCTGGATTCTTATGTGTCGTCTGCCCTTTGGCTGGATCCTGTGATGGCCGCCCCATTGCACTTCCCCTCCGCCTCCCCACCAGCCCGACGGTCGTTGCTTGTTGGTTGGACCGCCGAGCCACCCCTCCAGCGACCCTTTTACCTGTATTTCTACCCGGGGGCGGATTCACGCATCCGCCCCCCATGCATACATAACCCATATCTGTATCCGTACCACCGTGCACAAGCGTCTCTTTGTACCGTTCTGTGCGACCTCGATCTTCCTTTAGTGTTTGGCCCCCCCTTCCCCCTTCCCCCCCGCGCGCCCCCCCGTGGGCACCTTCTTCTTCTTTCTTTTGTCGTTGGGTTTGGCGTGCTGCGACTTGTCTGTCCGCGGTCCGCCGCGCGTGTTTGGTGATCTGTATCTTGCGGCGGTCGGTTCTTATCATTGTTGTGTGGTTGTGGTTGTGACTTGGTGATGATGTTGTTATGATTGGCGCTGTCATCATTGATTTTTTCGGAGGTTCATTTTCTTTGGCTTTCAGCCTTTGCTTTTTATCCCCCCGTTGTTGGTCGACTGTCCCCTCTGTTTATTCGCCTTCGGTGCCACCCGCACCGGCCGATATTAAATTCCGCCTCCCATCCCCCATCGCCGCCCTCGCCCCGTTTTCGTCTCCCACCCCAGCCCCTCCCACAGCCCCAGCCCCCGAACCATCTCATTGGTTGGCTCACCTGAGCCCAGAAGACGCGGCCCGGAGTCAGTCAATTCACAAAGAGGGAGGGGGCGGGATAATGGCGAGCTTACGACACCGCCGGGGCCACGGCGGCCGCAGAGAAAGGAGAGCAAGGGAGACGGGCACTCCCCTCGCTAGTGGGTGGGACCAACGAGGATAATAGTGGAAGGATTTCACATGGCTTAGTCGCGCTTCTCGGCGGCGGCGGCGGGGGAAATCTTGGCCTTGGCAATGGCGATGCACTTGTCGACCTGCTGGCGGGCAATGTCCATGCCCATCTGCACGTAGCGGCGAGCCATTTCCACATAGGGGGCCGTCTGGGGGAAGGTGCTGAGGAAGACGTAGCCCCGGGGGACAGTGAGCGCAATCGCGAAGGCTGTGTATGCGGTGGGGGGGGGGTGAGGTTAGATATGCGTTCCACAAAAAGAATTCAGGCAGACCCCAGAAAGCGAGCTTGAAGAAAGAGCAGCGGCCAATGAGCATCATAAAGAGGAGGCCGGCCACAACCTGGAGAAATTACGATCAAAAATGATGAATGTGATCGAACATGAACGAAGACCTTCAGGCTGAGAACAACATCATCGAAACGAGCAACCTTCATAGCAAAGTCGGAGGCAACGTAGAAGTGAGTGGCGAGGGAGTGGCCGAACTGTTCACAGCAAGCCTCGGTGCAGCCCTGCTCGACCGGAACAGCGGTGCTATCAGTCTCAAAGATACTAGCAAGAGAAGAGATGAGGCTAACCAAAACTAACTCGAGAGGCCGGGCAGACTGGAGATACCAGGTAGGCAGGAATGACTTCAAGCTGGTCTTGATGATGACCACACGAGTGAGAAAAGAGAATGCCATCAAGATAACACCAAGAAGAGAAAGGAGCTCGAGCACAGTCGTGCGAGTGTACCCGAGAATGTAGAAAACACTCAGAGGAGGAATTGCATGCATGAGAGTCTGCACAGGGCGAGTCCACATGATTACTTCCATGGCTATGGACGAAAAAAATGGCAGGGAGGAGAGGCCAACCGAGAGATGGTGATAGGGTGTCAGGGGAACTCCTATGGCCCAAGAAAAAAATACAGACGCTTCGCACAGCAAGACTCACAGGATTCACATTTCTGGGCCTCCTGAGGGGCCTGAGGAGCAGCTGCAGTGTTAGGTTCCATGAATGATAATAACCCAGAGCAATGTTGGCTCTCCTTTTCGACGCGTGTCATGGCTTTTGGGGAGGACCGCGGCGTTGAGAAAGGCCAACGTATTGACGCCAGTTATAAACAAAGGGTGGACGACGATGAGGGATCAGATTTCAAAAAAACGCGGGTCCGATTATCAAAAGAAGGGAAAACCGCTCGAATTAATCCCAAAACTCTCTGCCGCAGCGGAGCATGGGTGATACAGACACCACAAAAAAAAAAGAGAACATAACGAGAACGAGAACGACAAACCAAATCGGGGAAAGTGGCAAGGGAAACGTGAACAACTGCGGACAGAGCAGAGCAGCCAACAACAAAACAACAAAGTCGAAAAAAAAAAAAGTCGAAGGGTGTGCTACAACGTGAAGCGTGGTGACTGAGAAGGAAGACACGAGATGCACTCGTCTGTGCAGGGGGCGATGAGCGTCAACGTAAACTGCAGCCGCTTCACGTCCCACCAGCAGGTCGCCACCAAGCAAGAGACTACAAGATAGTACAACAGCACGGCCGCTCGGTGACGCGGGGAGCAAGCTCGATTTCGGGCTGTGGCGGGATGGCCACAGCAAAGGTGATGGGGGAGTTGTCGTCCAGGGTGGGGGCACCACCCTCGGGGTGCTCAACGCCACGCCGCCGGATGCCGCCGGTCAACTCGGGTTCGCAGGTCTCCGCCCCGTGCCTGCTGTGCGTTGGGCTGGATGGCTCAGACGAGAGGGGCGATGGGCGCCATGAGGGGGCCAGCAGGGGCCCCCCGGGGGTGAGCGGGATGGCGACGCTGTCGGGTGGCGTGTGGCGCGGCCCAGGAGGCCCCGTGCTGAGGGCTCTTGGCGTCTCACAGGGAGTGCTGGGCGCGGGGCGGCGGTCCTCAGTGGGCGATGCGAGTGGCCGCGCCGCATCGACGCCGCCTTCACTGCCCAGGGCACCACCCGTCCTCGTGGGCCCTTCATCGACGCCAAACGGGGTCGGGGCATCCCCGCCGGTCCGGAGCAGGGCGGCCAGCAGCGGCGACTCATACCCGGGGGGCGAGCCCACCACCACATGCTCGCCATGCGCTGGCTGGTGGGATGGTTCGGGGCCGCTGCCATGAGAGGCCACGTCTGTGCGGGGAGCCACGGGGGACTCGGGCACCTCAGGGGGGGCGTTGGTGGGGGGCAGGGGCGGCGACAAGCGCCCGCCCAGCTGCGGCAGGGCCGAGGCCGACCGTGTGTGATGGTGAGTCGGCGAGCCGCTGATGGCGGTCGGCGGGGTCTCGACGGGGGGCAGGGTGGGATGCGAACTACGCTGGGGGCGCTGCGGGGGCGTGACGAGCGCCGGCTGGGCCGTGACGGAGAGCTGGGGGGTGGAGCAGGTATGCGGATGCACGTGGCCCAGCATGCGGTGTCCCTGTGACTGAGGGGCGGCGTACGGGGGCGAGGTGGGGCTGCTGGCGCAGGCGTCGCTCTCGACCGAAGGTGGCGGCGCCAGGTGCCCGACCTCGATGGACGGCAGTTGGGGCGTCGAGCAGCGCGACGTGGGCACCCGCCGGGGCGCGCTGCTGAGGAGTGACATGGGCACGGTGCCATCGAGCGACGGAGGCAGCAGGGCGGTCCGGGGGAGGGGCGTCCGGTGGGCTGAGGGGGTCATGGTGATCGTGGAAGGGGCTGCAGGAACAAACGGTGAGGTGCGGCGAATCAAGGAGAACAAGGAGCAGACCGGTTGTGGGATCCTCCTCTTCGCACCGTTGCAGCCTGGGATGAGAAGAGGCGCATGTTCGTGTGAGTTGGTTGGGGTGTGCTGCCCGCGGCGCGCCAGACCTGAGGTCGGAAGCTCGTGGGGTCTGCGGCAAACAGAGGGCAGGCGCCGCGCTTCCGCCTTGGAAGGGCTTCCGAACCGGACGGCCCGGTGTACCTAGTGAGCCGTCGCCCCACCGAGCCGCAAGCCGATCCTGCTCGCCGCCCGACCCTCCGGCCGTCCCCGCAGCAGCTGGGCGGCGCGCGGCGCCACCCAGCCGCACCGGCTGTGGCGATATGAGGGCATCAACGGGTGGATGACGGCGCGCGGGGAGCTCGCTTCCATGCCGAGCCAGCGGACTGTCGCCGGCCTGTCGGTAAACGGGTCGGAGGATGGAGGAGAGGAGGAGATGGAGGAGATGGAGGAGATGGAGGAGATGGAGGAGATGGAGGAGATGGAGGAAGATGGAGGAGAGGAGGAGAGGAGGAGAGGACGGAGGGCAAGAATGAGATGAAGTTGTGGCGGAGCGACCCGAGAGGAAGCACACGGAGATCAACATCGTCTCGGGTCGAGGCGGGCCGAGCACAGACCGCGGGGTGCGCTGAAAAGCTCGGCAGGACGTAGGAAGAGGGCTGGATGGAATCGCTGCGCAGCCACAGAGGTGAGATCGCAGGTGGAAGCAAACGACGGGGAGACAGACGGGTGTGTGGTCCCCACGGGCGGGCTGGGTCCCGGGGTTTCGCCGGTGGGACCCCGGCCCTGCCACCACTTGGGCGGGCTGCCCCGGGGGCTGGGGTTGGGGGAGAGGACCTGTGGTGGCTGGGAGGAAGCCTCAGGCGGGGGCGTCGCCGCGACGACGCCCTTGACGGGCGAGATAGGCAGCGTCGAGGCGGGCGACGGGCGGGGGGAGACGGGGGAGACTGGGGGGAGGGTTGCTCCGGAGCTGACCCGAGTGGGGGGTGGGTGCGGCGGGGAGAACTCGAGGGGCGCGTTGGGCTGGCCGCCCAGGGCACGGTAATGTTCCTGGCGGCGGAGCGAGAGGATGAACGATCAGGGGTGTCCGGCCGCAATGAGGACACAGACATTGAGCAGGTTGTAGAGGTAGTCGTAGTTGGGCTCGTCGGAGTAGGAGAGGGACGAGAGATGCTCCATGAACTGCAGGAACTGGGGCGCCAGGCCGGCCACCAGGGAGGGGTTGTTGAATTCGCCCTTCATGGCCCCGATTTGGTCCTGCCAGGCCGGCCCGCAAAGGGAAGTGCGTTTGAGTCAGAGAGTGACAGCAAACAGACCCTGTCCTTGAGCTTTCTCCACGGCAGATGGCCAACGACAAACTCAATGAGAACGTACAGGAGCGACCAGAGATCGTCCACGCGGGAGAGCTCCTACAACGCGGGGGAAGTGATGAGTGGCTGGGGGTCGGCAAGGGCCACGCCACAGACTTTGGTCGAATGGGAGTTGATGGATGCGTACCGGGCAGTCCCACGAAACCCGATCGCTTCCCGAGGCTGTGCGGTGGAGGAGGATGGGAAAGGGTGTGCCATCGGAGAGGAGAAGGGGGGCAGCGACGGACGGGGCGGATCTGGCCGGCCGAGGTGAGGTACTTTCGAGCCAACCCAAAGTCGATGAGGACTACCTGCTGGGAACGCTCGTTCATACCGAGGGCAAAATTGCTGGGTTTGATGTCTCGATGCAGATAGCCGCGAGCGTGAAGCGTCTGAATGGAGCGCAACATCTGCATGCCCAGCTGCATAGCGGTCCGCTGGGAAAAGGCACCGCGTGGTTGCCGCCGGGCAATTTCTCTGTGATTTTTGGTGAGCGTAAAAATAAAAAGCAGTCTCAGACCCAAGATTCTCGCCCAGCAGCTCCATCACCAAAATGCTGCACGCGTCCGTTTTCCCAAAATGAATAAAACGGCAAACATGAGGACAGCCTTGCATCTTCCGAAGAATCAACGCCTCGATTTTGAGGACCTGCCGGAAAAAGAGATGATTCCGAACTGCCCAGAAAGGCAGACGTTTTTCTTCGTTTCAGTCCTTTCGATCTTGACAGCCACTCGGGATTGGTCCCGAAGATCGTTTGCGACATAGATTTCGCCTATTATAAAGAGAAGTCTTCAGAGGTTTCTCGGGTGTCGCCAGACCAAAAGCCCCTTGCCCAATCTTCTTAATGATTTTCCAGCGGCCCTTAAAGGTGAAATCTGTCGTTAGAACAAGCGGAGTCGGCACGGGCACGGCAGTCTCTGGTGGTCCCCTTTCGTCTGGTGGTTCCTGCTTTGCCTGCTCCAGCGTAGAACGTCACCGATGAGAGAAAAGAACCGTACTGGCCGGGGCACTGTCGATAACAATCCGGAATGGCGAACTCGGGGAGGAAAACGTGTTGGACCGGGGACGATGGCAATTGCCGAAGAAGAACGACGAGAAAAAAACGAACTAGACCCCAGAAAGACGGCACTCAGGACAGGGTTGGCTCGGTGTGTTTGTGAGGGAGAGAATGAGGAGGAGGAGGTGGTGGTTGTGGTTGTGGTTGTGGTGGTTGGGCATTATTCTTGTGCTGCAGGCTGCTTCGCTTCGGCAGTGGTCGTGGTGGTGGGTGTCTGGCCGGGCTCGGCCTCGGGAACGGGGTTTCCCCTTGGCTCCGCTGGCGTCCACTTGCCGTGCTTCCTGTCTTGCCGGGCCCTCTTCACCTGCGCCGTTGCCGTCTGCTGAGCCGCCGGCTCGCCCACGGGGGATGCGGGGTGGTTGTGCCTCCGCGGCACGCCGCCCTTCTCCTTCTCGTCGCCGAAGAGGCAGGTGTGTGCCCGGCCCACGGACTTCTTGGCGTCGTCATCCCCCATGACGACCCGCTCGGCGTGGCGCATCACGAAGATGGTCCCGCGCTCGGTGACCCCGCACACGACGTCGCCCCCCTCGGGGGTGGTCTGGCGCTCGATGGCCGTCCCCAGCCAGCGGCTATCCCCCTGGCACCCCCGATGCAGCTTGTCAATCCCGGAGGGGGCCGTCCGGCCTTGGAAGCCCTGCCATGGGCCGCAGGTCAGCTGGGGAGGGGAGGGGAGGGGGAGGGGGGGGGGGGTTTGGTGATTGGCGATCCCACCACAAAAAAAGGCGAGCGAGCAAAAAGGGAACCGCTCGCCCCGACCCGTGCACAGACCTCGTGGTCCAGGGAGGCCGCGTAGATGAGGCTCTCGGGGCGGGTCTCGGAGAAGTGCAGCCCGGTGATCTCGTACTTGGTCGCCTGCGGCCACCGCCCGCAGCAGTGCCACGTCCTCAGGTCGCAGGTGTGTACGCCTCGGTCGGCCCCGCCAGCGGCCAGCAAAGGCCCACGTGACGTCAGCGCATAGAGAGGGGTCGTGCTCAGCTGATGGTTGGAAGGGGCGCGATGATGAGAGGGCAGCGTTGGCGTGAACAACATCAGATGGATTGATTGGCCGCCCAGGAGGGGAACAGGGGTGTGGCATAGACAGACCCCCACTCTGGCGATGCACCCACGTTTCTCCGCGACACGGGCGTCCCACGCAGACACAGCGCCGCCCGCCTCGGCCACAGCCACCACGTCGCATGCGGGGCCCAGATGCGGCAGGCCCACGATCTGCGGGCGGCCCCCACGAAAGGGTCAGCGAGGCACATGGTGGTGGGCAGTCGTTCGGCTGGGCGATGGAAGCGCGGACCTGAGTGGGCGGGCTGATGGTATAAATGGCCCGGGTGCAAGCGGGCCCGTCGAAGAAGGCCACGGACCGTGAGGCCGAGTGGGCCACCGCAATCTGGGGTCCCGGGGGGTGGGTGTTGGCGGGAGCGGGAAAACCCAAACGAGACCTTAAACTGATCCGTGCCAGTGGCTCCGACAACCACCCCGGCCCAACTTGGTTCGATGGGCCCTTGGAGGGCCTCGCGATGCGACGCCTGGAAGCGGTAACTCAACCCGGTGACCGGCACGGACGGGGAAACATAGACATCAACGGTGCCGTGCGAATCGACAGCGCCAACGCCCAGCGTCCCATCTGGAAGGTGATGAGATGGGGCCCGTGGTGGTGGTTGGCGGACAGACCCGCCTGGGTGAAAGTGGCAAGGCTCATGTACTCGTCAGCGATGGGGGAAGCCGATGGGGCCGGGAAGGCCACACATGAGACTTGGTGCGGAATTGGACGAGTGGTGTGACCACCGCTTTTGCCTGAACACTCCTCAACTGTGGTGGTGGCGGGATACTCGTTGTGAATGGAGAGAATCTCGCGTTTCGAGACAAACAGGTAATCACCATTGCCGATTGAGGACAGTCGTGATGTGTACAGTGGTCCTGCGCTGGGGACTTGGCCCAAATGACCACAGTGGAGCAGGGCGAACCGGCTCATGGATTTGGCAAGCAAACCTCGGGCGAACCACTCCTCTTTCAGGCAATCCCACACTCCTCTCTCTGTCGTCTCATGGGTGTTCCCTCTTTCTTTGCGTATATTTTTAAGAAGTACCAGAAATGCTGTACAGATGCCTTTGAGGGTTGTGAGGAAACTGGAGATCCGTCGACTGTCAATCCTTCTGACCCCAACCCCAACGGCATGGAGTTCGATAACCTGTATGTTGATGCCAATGGCATTCTCCACAATTGCTCCCACCCTGGATCGAAGCTCTTTCCGCCTGCCACCGAAGAAGAGATGTTTGCCGAGATGTTCCTCTATTTCGACCGTCTTTTCAATTTTGTGCGTCCCCGCAAGCTGATCTTTATCGCGATTGGTTGGTCATCTCCCCTCTTGTTCGCGCGCCTCCTCATGCGTTTTTTGATGCGTGGATGCAGACGGTGTTGCCCCTCGGGCGAAGCTGAACCAGCAGCGGTCGCGCCGGTTCATGTCGGCACGGGAGAGCGCGCTCTCCCACGAAATGGCGCAGCAGGTGCTGATGGACATGAAGGGCGAAAACTGGGAGGTGCCCCCCGAGGTGGAGCAGGTTTGGCGGCCGGGCTGCTGCTGTGTCTCTCTGACGGGCTGCTGCTGCTGTGTCTCTGACGGGCTGCTGCTGCTGTGTCTCTGACGGGCTGCTGCTGCTGTGTCTCTGACGGGCTGCTGCTGCTGTGTCTCTGACGGGCTGCTGCTGCTGTGTCTCTGACGGGCTGCTGCTGCTGTGTGTCTCTGACGGGCTGCTGCTGTGTGTCTCTGACGGGCTGCTGCTGCTGTGTGTCTCTGATGGGCTGCTGCTGCTGTGTGTCTCTGATGGGCTGCTGCTGTGTCTCTGACGGGCTGCTGCTGTGTGTCTCTGACGCTGCTGCTGTGTGTCTCTGACGGGCTGCTGCTGTGTCTCTGACGGACTGGGGTTGGGGCGGCTGCGAGGGGTTGGGCACGCATTTGCTGGGGCATCGACCGCCACCCTCTGACCGCCTCCTCCCACCCCACCCCACCCCACCTCACCCGGACCCGACCAGCTTGCCCACCCGACCTTCGACTCGAACGTGATCACCCCGGGGACGGCCTGGATGCGCCGGTGCGCCCAGGCGCTGCGGGGCTACGTGGCCAAGCGGATGGCCACCTGCCCGGCCTGGGGGCACCTGAACGTGATCTTCTCCGACTCGGCCGTGCCCGGGGAGGGCGAGCACAAGATCATGGACTTCATTCGGTCCGCACACTCCTCCCCGCCGCGCCACCGCACCCACCGCACCCACCGCACCCACCGCACCCACCGCACCCACCGCACCCACCGCACCCATCGCCCTCCGGCCTCCGCGTTGACCGCCCCGGGAGCCCGCCACGGATGCGGTGCCATCACCCCCGTTCTCGTTCGATCCTTTCCACCTCCTCCCCCTCCTCCCCCCCAGCCGGCAGCGGTCCCGGCCCGACTACGACCCCCAGACGCGCCACTGCATCTACGGCCAGGTCCGCCGCCCCGCCTCACACGGCCACGGCCACGGCCACGGCCACGGCCACAGGGGACTGGGTCACGGGGTGCAGGCTTCGACCTGCGTTATTGCATCCCCCTCACGCGCCTGCCCTGTCCCGCTCACTCCCGCCCGCACCGGCCGACAGGACGCTGATCTGATGCACCTGACCCTGGCCACCCACGAGCCCAACTTCTCCATCATCCGCGAGCAGGCCTTCGTCCCGGGGCGGGACATGACCGACCAGTGCACCATCTGCAAGCAGCCCCACGACACCATCGCCTGCCCCCGTCCGGCCCCGCCCCGCCCTGCCCTGCCCTGCCTTGTGCCCTCACCCCCGCCCCTCCCTCTCGGGGTAAGGCTGCCTCGCCGTGGCGCCGGCTCAACCCCTTGTGCCCCCCCCCCCCCCCCCCCCCCCAGTGAACCAGGTGACGCCCGTGTGCCGGCTGTGCCCGTTCATCTTCATGCACATCTGGAAGCTGCGCCAGTTCCTGCGGTTCGAGTTCGCCGACCTCGACCCCGAGGCTGACTACTCGGCCCAGGTCATCGACGGTCCGCCCCCAAAATCGAGCCCCCAAAATCGAGCCCAATATCGAGCCCAATATCGAGCCGACCACAACGGACCCAGGACGCCCCCCCCCCCCCCCCCCCCCCCCCCCCCCCCCCCCCCCCCCCCTGCCTTTCCTTCATCCTCCTTCTGCTGCTCCTCCCCGGGCGCACCAACAGAGGTGGACCCGAGCCGGCCCCAGTACACCCACGGGCGGCTGAACCGATACCCGGGCCGGGGCCAGACCGAGGCCACCATCGCCACCATCGCCGCCGCCGCCACGCCCGTCATCGAGACCACCCCCAGCCTGCCCGCCGGCCGCCAGGCGGACCCCAACGCGCCCCCGCTGGGCCCGGACATTGGCGCCGAGGACGAGGAGGATGCAGGCGAGGAGGATGAGGAGGGCGAGGAGGAGGGTGAAGAGGAGGAGGGCGAGGAGGGTGAAGAAGAGGGCGAGGAGGAGGGCGCCAACGAGTTTGCGGCCCTGGCCGACGAGGGCGAGGTCGAGGCCGAGGGCGAGGGCGCCCTGCCCAAGATCGTCCTCACCCCGGCCCCCCGGCCCGCCCAGGCCGCCCCCACCGCCCCCACCGATGCGGCCCCGACCCAGGCCGCCGCCCAGGCCGCCCCCACCCTCCCGGCCACCGCCCGCCCCCTGCAGCCCGTCTACTACCGGCGGTCCGTGCCCAGCGATCGCTTTGTGCCCCCGCCCCCCCGCCCCTGCCGCCCTCCCGTCCATTGACCGTGCCCTTCGTGCCGTGCGGGCCCTCTGACGGGCTGCTGCAGGAGCTACCCCGCCCTGGCGCCGCGTCTTGTGCCCGGGGCCTCGAAGCGCCCCGCGGCCCACCCGGAGGTGACCCCGGCCGGGACCCAGCTGCGGTTCGACTTCGAGCGGATCGTGGACGACTTCGTGCTGCTCTGCTTCATGGCCGGCAACGACTTCGTGCCCCACCTGCCCTCGCTGGACATCCGCGAGGGCTGCGTCGACCGGCTCCTCAGCTGGTACAAGGCCGCCCTGCACAGGCTCCCCGGCTACCTCACCGACTCGGGCAAGGTCCGCCGCCGCCTCAGCCCCCGCCGCCGCCCCACGGGCAAGAGGAGGGAGAGAGGGTCGGGACGGGGTGAGGGTGGCGGATGGTTGACGCGGCACGTGGGGTGGGGGTGCGTTGGGGCGCCCAGATCAACTTCGAGCGGCTCCGCTACCTGCTCAAGGCCCTCGCCCAGGAGGAGCCCCTGGTCTTCCAGGCCCGGTCGGTCTCCGCTGCCCCTTGCTTCTTTCTCGTGTGCCGTCCCATAACTTTTCCCGAGAGCGCAAACCACAAAGCCCCCGCGGCTGCAGGGTGCCAGTCAATACAGCCATGTGAAGATAAACTTCACATTAACCCCAACTTCTCTGCGTTGTGAGGGCCAGAGTCCCCCTGCCACGGGCTCGGCTCTAGACGCAGCGTCGCTATCGATCCGGCGGCCTGGGATAGGTGCCTCCGCTCCTCATGTGAGGTGGTGCTGAGCTTCCTGTGCCGCTACATTCCCCAATCATTGCTGCTCCACCCCCCCAAAAAAAGACAGGGAAATATCCCGCGCACCCCCTAACGAACACCTTCCCAACTCGAGGGTGATGCTTGAATTTAACGAAAGCCCTTTCGATGGCTGTGATCGGAGTGGAGTGTTCGTGATGACCCAACGGGGAGGCTGTCCCCGTCGTGCCCACAAGTCCCCGGCCGACCAGCCGGCCGCGAAAAGCGCGTGCGTGTTGGAGTTGTGCTGCGGCCCAGGCTCACCGTCGTGTCTTCAATGGGCATGATGGGCCGATGGGTGGGGGCGGGTGCAGGCAAGAGCGCAAGGAGCGCCTGGCGGAGCAGGCCCAGGCCAAGGAGGACGAAGACCGGGCCAACCCCCACGCCGAAACGGTCCACCGCCACCCGCCCTCCCACCCCTCCCCCCCCTCCCCCCCCCCCGCCCCCCCGGCCCGCCATCAAGGTGCGGGCGGCGGCACGCTCATCGAGTCTTCGTCTGGTCGCATGGGCGTTCAGAAGAAGGAGGCCGCCCCTGCGGCCGCGGAGCCCATCGCGGCCCCCCAGGACCGGGCCGACCCGAACTACAGCCGGCTGTGCGCCCTCGAGATGCGCCGCCGGGCGAAGATCCGCAAGGAGGACGAGCGCAAGGAACGGTCCGCCCCCCGCCCCGCCCTGCCGCGCCACAGCCACCCCTTCCGACCCGGCCGGACGTCGCTCGCTCGGGGGCTGTGTCTGCATCTGCCTTGTTGTGTCTGCATCTGCCTTGTTGTGTCTGCATCTGCCTTGTTGTGTCTGCATCTGCCTTGTTGTGTCTGCATCTGCCTTGTTGTGTCTGCATCTGCCTTGTTGTGTCTGCATCTGCCTTTTTTGCATCTGTGTGGCCCCGACACGGACCTGACACTGACACGGACCTGACACTGACACGGACCTGACACTGACACGGACCTGACACTGCCGTGGCTCGACTCTGCATCTTGGGCTTGGGCCTGGTCGGGGCGGGGCAGGGAGGGCCGCGAGGACGAGGACGTGCTGGCGAGCCTGGCCATGCACGAGCCGGGCTACACCGACCGCTACTACGGGCGCTTCTTCGCCGACCGGTACGCCCGCGATTCCGACGTGCTCGTCGACGGGTCCGCCCCCGCACCCGCCCCGTATCCCCCGTCCCGCCCCCCCCCCCCCCCCCCCCCCCCCCCTCGCGGCGCTCGCCTCCCCGCTGCCCCTTCTGCCCCGCAGCCCCCCCTGCTCTCGCCAGTGTTGGGGGCTGGCCTGTCCTCCTCGCTCGCTGCCCCATCTGGGTGCATCATGGCCTGGGGTGGGCGCGGGGCAGCCTGTGCCGGTCGTACCTGGAGGGGCTGCAGTGGGTGATGCACTACTACACCCGGGGCTGCCCCAGCTTCGGCTGGTTCTACCCGTACCACTACGCGCCCCTCACCAGCGACCTCTTCCAGTCCGCCGCCGCCGCCCACCCCCCACCCCCCCACCCCGTGCCCTGCCACCCATCCTCCGCCCCTGCTCCGCCGCCCCATCCTGCTCCTCGTTCCACGCACAGCACGCGCAATCATCTGCTCCCGGTGGGAGCCACCGCTTGTGGTCGAAGAACTTAGCGAGGCAAAGCACTTGATCCTCGTGCGACAGGTGAATCAACCGTTGAAGGAGGGTGAGCGTGGCTCACCGTCTCACGTCCCCTGACATCATCCCCCCTCCCCTCCCATCCCCTCCCATCCCTCCCAGCCGGACGACGGCCACGACGACGGTGTCCTTCGGCCCCTCGTCCCCGGTGACCCCGCTGACCCAGCTCATGGCCGTCCTGCCCCCCACAAGGTCGGCCCTCGTGCCCCTCCCTGCCGGCCATTGATCGGTGCCAGCGTCATCGTCGCCTCGGCTGCCCCCACTCGCCTCCCACCCGCGCGAGCATCGCGCCCTCGCATGTGCCATCACCGTGCCCCTCATCACCATCACCGTGCCCATCATCATGCCCCTCATCACCATCCCACGATCGGCTCTGCCTCCCCGTGTTGGCGTCTGCCCCCAGCGGTCACTGCCTCCCGCCGGCCTTCCAGGACCTGATGGTCAACCCCCGCTCGCCCATCGTGCGCTTCTACCCGCGCGAGTTCGGCGTCGACTGGGTCCGCACCCGCACCCGCACCCGCACCCGATGCCCGTGGGCTGCATGCCCCCCCCCCCCCCCCCCCCCCCCCCCCCCGCAGCCGGTCCAGCGGCCGCGTTGCCTTTGCTCCCATTTGGACTGCCTGCCCCTGACCCACCCTCTCCCCGGCCGGGCCCCCGCAGGACGGGAAGCGGTACTCGTGGCAGGCCGTGATTGTGCTGCCATTCATCGACATGGAGGCCCTCCAGGAGGCCCTGCGGCCCCTCGAGCCGGCCCTCCCCAAGGAGGACAAGGCCCGCAACCAGGTCCGCCCCCCGCCCTTTGCCATGCGCCCCTCCCGGGCCCTACCTTGGGGCTGCACTGACCTCTGCCCTTGTGCGCTCCTCCCGGGGATTGGGGGGGCCGCCACAGTTCAAGGACGCGCTGCTGTACATGCCCCGGTCGCACCCCGTCGCGACGGCCCTCGCGGCTGTCGCCCTGACCGAGCGCACCTCGCCCGCCCTCAAGCCCCAGGTCGCGACCGCCATCCAGCCCATCGCCCCACCCCGGCCGGCGTCGTGCCACCATCCGCCACCATCATGTCGCCATCGCCTCAGCATCATCATTGTTATCCGCCACCATCATGTCGTCATCGCCTCAGCATCAGCATCCATGCATCAGCATCAGCATCCATGCGTCATCATTTGCGATCGTTCCATCCCTGGGTGGCAGGCGGACCTTGACGCCATGCCGGGGACGCTCTTTGGGGGCACCGTCCACGGGCTGCTGCCCCACGACGGCTGCGCCCCCGGCGGCGCGATGGCCGTCCCGCAGCGCTACGTCGACGAGCACCGGGCGCCCCCCGGCGACATGGCCGTCGACCCGGCCCTGGTCCAGGTCGGGCCACTCTTGCCACCCATCCCCCATCCCCCCCGCTCCCCTTCATCTTCGTCGCCCCCTCGGCGGCTGGTCGTGCGCATCTCACGCCACTCACATTGCCCCCTCGGCGGCTGGTCATGCGCATCCCACGTCACACCCCACGCCCCCTCGGGTCGGCTGGGCCACTCACATGCCCCCTCTCGGGTTGGCTGGGCCACTCACATGCCCCCTCTCGGGTTGGCTGGGCCACTCACATGCCCCCTCTCGGGTTGGCTGGGCGGCCTCAGGAACGGCTGTTTGTGCTGTGGTGGCGCTCGCCAGCCCTGTCGGCGCACTACCTGACGGGCGCCCTGCCCCGGGCCGAGTTCCCCGAGGACGCCAACATCACCATGCGCGACTGGTTCCAGGGCAAGAAGCGCATCAAGGTCGGTCGCCCCGCACCCCTCGCCGCCCCTGTCCGCCCCCTCGCCACGTCCGATCTCCCTGCCCCATCATTCCCTGCCCCATCATTCCCTGCCCCATCATTCCCTGCCCCATCATTCCCTGCCCCATCATGAAGTGCAACAAGATTGACGAGCACCCCTCGTCGTCCCTGCCCCCCCGACCCCTGTCTTACTCGTGTCTGGCGGGTCTGGTTGTGTGTCTGGGGCAGGGTCTCTACATCCCGCACCGGCTGAATGCCAACGGGCCCGACCATCCCAGCGACGACTTCCCCGCCCGGGGTCGCTTCGCCCGCGGTGGGGGCCGGGGCCGCGGTCCGTGCACCACCCCCTAACCCCCTCCCCGCTGTCGCCCACCCCCACCATCGCTCGAGCATGTCATCGCTCATCACTCATCGCCCATCACTCATCGCCCATCACTCATCGGCTCCTCTTCCGCTCCTCTTCCGCTCCTCTTCCGCTCCTCGCCCATCAGGGACCCGTGGCGGTGGCCGGGGCCGGGGTGGCCGGGGCGGCATGCGCGGGGGCCGGGGCGGTATGCGAGGCGGCCGTGGCCGGGGCTCCTCCCGGGGCGGACGGGGCGGTCGCGGGTCCCGCTATTAGTCTCGCCATGCGTCCCGTCAGGCTGCCGCCCCGCCTGTGCCCTTGGTGAGCGGCGGCCTGTTCTGTTGGTGGCCCTCCCGCTCGCCCTTTCCTTTCGCAATGGAACGCCCTGCGCTGGCTATGTCCCCGGCCCGTGAAGTTGCGCCGCGTGCAAGTCAGGTCGCCGTCGGCAGACAGGCCCCGTCGCGGCGCCAGCAGGAGTGGTGGGGCCCGGGAGGGGCGACAGCAGGGCGGACCTGTCTCGACCGGGAGCGAGTCCCGCGAGTCGACCGTCCCCCGGGAGGCGGGCCGTGAGTGCGTTGGGAGCGTGCCCCGAATGGTCACGCGAATGGCAGCGGAAGTCCTGCATCACGGGCCTTGGGGCTGGGGTTGGGGCTGGACACGTCCCTCGAACGGCCAACCTAATATTGGCGAATATCGGCCATCGTGGCCTGGGCTGCGCCCGGTCCTTGCATTTAGATCGTCATGACGGCGGCCGCAAGGATGCCAGAATCTGATGATTGGGCACCCTGCAAGCTTGTTGATATCGCTCGGCAGCAGTCTGTGTCACTCTGTCAGTGTGAGAGCCTCGTGGCGCCATTCCCCGCTGGAGGGCAGCACCCAGCCCAGACTGTCGCGACTCATCGATGAGTTTGAAAGCGTTTGTGGCCATTTTCCGCTTCAGGGGATCAACTCCCGACCAAATACCCTTGGTAAATCCCGGAGACGTTGTTTTCATTCGTCTGCTCTTCTTCTTTTTTTTTTTGATTGGCACATTTCTTGTTTACAGAGGACGACTCCGGTGCCAATCCGTTTGTTGTTTCACTCAAAACTCCCAGGACTCAGGGCGAAATGCCTCGCCATATTTTGAGAGCTGTTCCTGAACCAAAGGCATCCGAGTATCTCGCGGCATTTGAGGTCTGTTGTGCGCTCGTGCCGGAATGCCCGATTCACCTCACTCCTCCCGGGCGTTTCTCTACTTTAGGCGGGTTTTATGAGTGAGCTCTTGGTGACGACCCCCGCTTCGGGAGCCTCGCCCGCCCCGGTCGGCTCCTCCTCCGGGGGAAGAGCCGCCACAAACCCCGCCGCAGCCCAGGCACCTCTTGGTGGTGTCGTCCCAGTGCCGGCAGCCCCAACAACTCCGGCAATCACACCGGCAGAGAGCGCCCCCTACAAGGCGATGCTCTTTGCGAGCGAGGGCGTCCGGCTGTTTGACGTGGCGCATCAGGTGCAGGCGGGCAGCACCCAGCTGCTGCTCTTCGACCTGGTGGGGCGCATCTACGGGCACAAGCCCGACCCCGCCTCATCACCGCTGCCCCAGCCCCTGCAACCAGCGTCGTGGCACCGGACGGGCGCCCGCTGACCCGGTCGTGCTGGGTGCTGGGCGCGGGGGCCTTCGGGGTGACCTTCCGGGTGGAGGACACCCGGGACCACAGCGAGGCGGCCCTGAAGGCCACCCGGCCGGTTCAGTCGCCCGAGGAGCGGGAATTCTTTTTCAACGAGAGTTACATCGCCACCGCCGTCGACCATCCCAATGTCCTCCCGGCTGCCGGGCCCCCCATCGAGACCCAGGTCTGGCCGTGATGATGGTGGTCGTGGTGGTCGTGGTGTTCGTAGGTGATCGGGGGGGGGGGGGGGGGGGGGTCGTGCCCAAAACGGTTTGCCTGGCTCGGGCGATGGGTTCTCGCCCCACTTCACGAGGGGCGCATGAACTGTGCGGTTGAACGGTTGTGATTGTGGGGTGGGTGGTTGCGGTGGCAGCTGGAGCCTGGCGGGCCGGTGCTGCGGTGTCTGGTGACGCCCTACTGCGAGGGGGGCGACCTGGACGGGGTCATCCGGCGCCATCTGCGCAGCCCCTCGGCCGCCGACCGGCAGGAGCGCTGGCTGCTGCTGGGTGACTTGCTCCGGGGCCTGGCCTACCTGCACGGGCAGCCCTTCCGTCACAACCGCCACCGGGTGCTGCACAATGACATCAAGCCGGCCAACGTGCTGCTGCGCCGCCAGGTGGACCCGGCCACCGGAACCGTGCGCCCGATGGCCCTGCTGGCCGACCTGGGCCTGGCTTGCGTCTACACGGGTGGTACCCTCGTCAGCTGCGGGCTGGCTCGGGGCACGCCCGGCTTCATGGCGCCCGAGATGTTCGCGGCGGCCGAGGCCGGCCTGCGCCCGGGCAACACGCCCGCCACGGACGTGTATGCGATGGGGGTGACGCTGTTCTGCCTGTACTCGCAGACGGACACGGCCCACAAGACCGAGGAACAGCCCTCCGAGCCCGAGTTGCGGGCCGCCTTCGCCGAGGTGGCGGCCCGCGAGCAGGCGACCCGAGGGGCGAAGGGTGTCCGCGGAGGCCAGGACTCCCTTGCCGAGCTGCTGGTGCGGATGTGCAGCGAGAGCCCCACATCCCGGCCCTCGGCGGAGCGGCTGCTGGGCGCCCTGGAAGCCATCGAAGTCTGTGGTGTGATGGCGGATATGATGACACCAAGCATCGCATTCTGATCCCTCGCCTCATAGTTGGCTGATGGAGCATCCCGCAAATCGGCCGAGGAGGCCCCCCGCAAGGCCGCCGAAGCGGAGGCTCGTCGGAAAGCGGCTGCGGAAGCTGAGGCCCGCCGCCGCCAGGCTGCGGCCCTGGAAGAGGCCCGCCGGAAGCAAGCTGAAGAACAACGTGCAGCGAAGGTCCGCCAGGGGGCCATGCCACTCCCCTCGCTCCCTGTCCGCCCCCATCCACGATCAGCAGACCCACGGCGCATCGCACAGACACCCACCGGCCCTCCGGGTGCTGTCGCCGGCTCTGGGGCTGCCCCTGGTGTTTGGCAGGCCCTCCGCCGGAAGGCAGCTGAAGAAGAGGAGGCCCGACGCAAGGCGGCCGAGGAGGAGGAGGCCCGCCGCACAGCGGCCGAGGAAGAGCATGTCCGGACACACATCCCCTCCCTGCACCCGTCCCTCCGCACGCACAGCGGCAACCGGCAGCGCAGTACCTTCTCTCCGTCTCTCGGCACCCGCGCCCGTCCCAGGGGGCTGCGCGGCTCTGCTCCTTCCCCCATGCGGCAGCCCCGTCGCTCACCTCGCTTTGGTCCGCGCGGTGTGGATTGGGGGCAGCGCCAGGCTCAGGTGGCCGCCGTCCTCAGCCAGGCCCGCAGCTGCACGGGCACCCGTGTCTGTATCGCGCCTGCCCCACTGGGAGCCTCATCACTCTCATCCCCCACGGCTCTTTGTTTGTGGTCTCCATCCGCAGCTCGACCTCGTTGGGCAGGGCATGACCGATCGCTGTGTCGTGGCCCTGGCCGCCTGGCTGGCCACCAACCGGGTGGTCACCAGGGTCTGTGGTTGCCCTTGCCCGCCCCCAGGCAGCCCCCGGGCACGAGAAGACGACGACAAGCAGAAGCTCCACTTCTCGCGACACTGGTGGTTCGTCGGGATGTCGTCATGCTTGGTGGACTCCGCTACGCTGGCCAGTTGACAGGCTTCTGGTGCCAGGCCGCTTCTGAGGCGCTTCCTCGCACTCGTGAGCCGGAGCACCTCACAGCACCTCACAGCACCTCACAGCACCTCACAGCACCTCACAGCACCTCACAGCACCTCACAGCACCTCACAGCACCTCACAGCACCTCACAGCACCTCACAGCACCTCACAGCACCTCACAGCACCTCACAGCACCTCACAGCACCTCACAGCACCTCACAGCACCTCACAGCACCTCACAACATCTCTCAGCATAACGGCACATCACTGCACATCACTGCACATCTCACAGCACCTCGCTCCACATCATCTCACAGTTCTGCCTCTCCGCTTCTCCTCCTCTCTCCTCCTTGGTCGCGTTCACCACGCAGCTCAACTTCGGCCAGAACCAGATTGGCGACGAGGGGGCGCGCGCCCTCGCCCAGAACAGCGCCATCTGCGAGGTCTGCATGGGCATGGCCGTCGTCCATGTGCAGCTTCCATGAGGGGCGACACCCCCCCCCCCCCCCCCCCTCCCCCTCCCCCCCCACCACCACAACCACCACCACAACCACCCACCACCCACTCCCCGCCTCGCTTCGCGCGTTACACGACCCTGTGGGGCCCTGGGTCGAATCCCTTGTGGACGGGACCTCGCCGCCATGCATCAGTCCCTCCCCCCCCTCTCTCTCTCTCTCTCTCTCCGGTGCTGCTGCTGCCCACCACGCAGCTCTACCTCTTCCAGAACCAGATTGGTGACGAGGGGGCCCATGCCTTCGCGGCCGCCCTGCCCCAGAGGAGCAGCATCGAAGTGGTCTGCAGCTGCATCGTCCCTGGCCACGGGGCGGGCAGGCCATTTCGGGCTGGCGGGGAGGCAAAGCAAATGGGCGCCTCGCTGTGAGAGATGGTGTGAAGGACGACTCCCCGCACCTTATAGCAACATCATCTCATCCCACAGCGCACCTCACAGCATCGCAGGTGACATGTGCACAGATTTTCACATTCTCGCATCTCGCGGCCTCGTCCTCCTCCTGGTGGTGGCGATGGCGCTGTGGTGGTGGCGATGGCGGTATGCTGCGGATGCCTTCACCAGCTCCGCTCCGCTCCGTTTCTCATCCCCTCCTCGTCCTCCTCGCTCCTCCCCGCCAACCTCCGCCCGCGGATTGCTTCGGTGGATGCGATCCGCTGCGTGGCCCGTCATCGTCGTCATCATCACCACGCAGCTCGATCTCGGCCAGAACAGGATTGGCGACGAGGGGGCCCGTGCCCTCGCGGCCGCCCTGCCCCAGAACCGCTCCCTCCGCGAGGTCCGCTTGGATTCACCGCCGTGATCGTTGCCTCTGCCTGCAATCTGTGGGGCATGCGCCCATCAGCACCGTTCCCCGTTATCCTCCTTCTTCTTCTCCCTCCTCCCTCCCTCCCTCCTCCCTCCCTCCCTCCCTCCTCCCTCCCTCCCTCCCTCCCTCCTCCCTCCCTCCTCCTCCCTCCCTCCTCCCCCCTTTCTCCTCTTGATGGTCACGTATGTTGATGCCTTCATCGGCTCCGCTGTTCCTCCGCCCCCTCCCCCCCGTTCCCCCCCTCTACCTCCACCAGAACCAGTTTGGCACCGATGGGGCGCGTGCATCGCCTGCGAACAGCACCCTCCGCTCGGTCTGTGGGCCCCATCGGCATGGCCATCGGCACACCATTCGCATTTGAAGGGCGGTGGGCTCAAGGGGACCGGCGCTGATGGTTGCGCACGGTGTCCTCCGTGGGGTGGGGCACCAAAGGCCGGCAGGTGGCGCAGGGTGCGAGTGGCTGGCTTTCATGCAAGCCCCTCGAGACGCATGCGATACGGCCCATGCACACGGCCCATGCACGAGAGAGGGCGGGGGTGCGTGGTCGGATGGTGGGCCCAGGCCCGGCATGTGGGGTGGAGGACGGTGTTGAACCCGCGACGTCAGTGAGGTCCGGCAGGTTCCGCTCGAATGCTCATCTCCTGCCCCCTCCTCCTCCTCCTCCTCCTCCTCCTCCCCCTTCTCCCCCGGACGATGGTGTGGGCCCACCGCCGGATCACCACGCAGCTCTACCTCAACCAGAACAGGATTGGCGACGAGGTGGCGCGTGCCCTCGCGGCTGCCCTGACCCAGAACAGCACCATCACAAAGGTCGGTCTGGGCATCGTCCCTGGCCACCCAGCCTCCGGCCGTCCGGGGTGCGGGGGGTGGGTGGGTGGGGTGGGGGGAGGAGGAGGAGGAGGCAGATGGTCCTCCCCTCTCCTCTCCCCTCCTCCTCATCCCGTCCCGCCGCCATCCACGGCTCATCTGGCCATCTTCCCCCGTTGGCTGCGAACCCGTCTCCCCAGCTGGTTCTCCCCAGCGGCGTCCTTGGGCCCGAGGAGGAGCAGTCCCTCCGCCAAAGGAGCAACGGCCGGCTCCGCTTCCTGTAGGATGGCCCCAGGGGGGTGCAGTTGGGCCCCGAGACCGGCCCTTGTGACAGAAGGGATGCACGGAGAACGTCGCCGCCCCGATGGGCTGCCCACCAGTAAGCCCCCCCCCCCCCCCCAACCAGCGATTGGAGATGAGTTCGGGCGGGAGGCGCTCCCAAAGATCGGCTGGGGCGGCCGGGGTGGTGGTCTTCTTGGCAAGCTGGAAAGATGGGAAGAGTGGTGGTGGTGTGTTGTTGGGGAGGAGCCAAAACAAAACGAAACCTTCTGGCGGCGGTGTGGTGGTGCCAATCTTGGCGGGGTCGTGCATGTTGATGACTGGGCGGCACTTGCCGCCGCCGCGTCACTTCGGCCATCATCTTCGCGGCGACAACAAGGTGGTGCTGCGTGGTGCGTGGGTGCGTGGGTGGTGCGTGGGTGGTGGTGGGTGGGTGGTGGTGCGGGGAAGAGGGGCCCGCCGCCGCAGCGAATTGGCGGGGGCGCCGGGGCGTTGGGGCGGGGTCCAGTGAACTCGCAAGAAGCGACTTTAGCTCAGTAGCAGAGCGGAAGACTGCAGATCTTCAGGTCACCGGTTCGATTCCGGTAGGTCGCTTACCTTTTGCCGATTCTTTGGGTGTTGGTGTTTTTTTTGGCCTGGATCTGCAGTCTTCCGGATCCCATACTTTTTTCGGGGATGCGCTCTTCGCATATACCACGAAAATTCGAGAGTTGGCTGCTGTCGACGAGGGAGGAGGCCAAAGCACTAGAAAACCGAAGGATGCACAAGCTGTGGAAGGACCTGTTGCTGGAACGAAGCATGGCCCGGCTGAAATCCAAGGGAACCCGTCTGGATGAAAACGAGTTGTTTTTTGCGCAAGAAGGGTGGTCGGTTTTCTTCTGGTTGCCCTTGCTGCGTGCGCGACGTATGCAGCGACACCACCCACTACACCGCGGCCACCACCACCACCAACAGCCACCAACAGCCACCAACTGCAACACAACCACCAAGAGCAAGCATGCGCCGCCCCTCATCCCCCCCCCCCCCCCCCCCCCCCCCCCCCCCCCGCCAGGACGGGCTCGATCGCACGCAATGGTGCCCGGGTACCCCCACTCGGCCTCCACCACCACCGTGACCCTGGCGGCCGGCAACGGGCGCCTCCCTGTTGACCCACATCACCCACCTCCTACCACCCCTACCTCCCTTCCCACCCCGACCACCTGCGCCCGCCATCCCCCGACCGACGCCATGTCGCCGCCCCGCGGACTCTTCTTCGTCTCGTCTTGTTCTTGTCTCGTCTCGTCTTGCCTCGTCTCGTTCCCACCACTTTACTTCGAGCAGCACAAGATTGGCCTCATCCCCAGGACCACCATTCCGTCGACGGAGACATCAGCTGGAAGATGACGACAGACTAGGCTGAATACGCCCAAGCCCTGCCTTACCGACCTCTTCCTTTACTTCCCTCTTGGTCAGCCCGGGCGATCAGATGATGGCGACGATAGAAAATATGAATCGGCGAAGAGCAGCCTCCTCCTCCTCTCCCCCCCTCCCCCCCCCTCACCGGAAAGGATCGTCTCCAATTTATCGCGTGGGCACCGCTGGCGCTCCTCGCACAAACAGTCGTCCCAGGGCGATTGCCACCTGCCGGCACAAAATATAAGCGCGGTTGACAGGTCAGTTTTCTTTTCGTTCGGTTCGTTCCCTGTTCTCACTTTCGATACAGCTCACTCATAACGTATGGATTATTTGACAGCCCTGTATCCAGCGCTCAGCGATGATGTGCTCCAATCTATCCTGGACGCGTGCAGCGGTGATGTTGAGGAGGCGGTGCACCTCATCGATATGCAATTTGTCGAAGAGCCCAAACCAGGTCACGACAGAGTCGGAAAAGGGCCTCACTCCCTCGTAGAACCAGTCGAACATAAATCCCCCCGAGTGGCTTCGCCGGCCCGAGCGTCCCGGCCGATGCCGACCACCGGCATGCCCCGTTCTCCTCAACAGCGCTCTCGATCTGTCACCGAGAATCCACCACCACCTTCCAAACCCATTGGAATCGTTCGGCCTGCCTCTGGTGAAGCACTGTCGAAGTTGCGAAGTGCCATCTTTGGTTTTTCACCACCGAGCAGCTCACCAATTGCTTCGCCACCCGAGAAGGAGCTTGCCCATTCGCCACCCCCAGATTGGGTGATGAAACAACTTGAAGCCAGTCGGCCAGGACAGCCACCGGTCATCACCACGCAGCGACGAAAGCCGCCAGGGCCCTCTCCTCTGTCTGCAGTGGAGACAGAAACGGGGGCGCGCACTTCGCCGCGATCCCGTGCGATCGAGGAACGAGAGTGGTGGCTTGACGAGGAAAGCGAAAATCCTGACCAATCGCCTTGACCACTGAAGATCGTCAGAGCGGGAAAATGGCTCGCTTGAAAATTGGCTGAGAGTTTCCGAAGAATTGGAGCAGGAGCCCAGCGAGACACACCGACCTGTCGGGGGGACTTGGTGAGCAACGCCATTTTAAGGTTTTCTCCTTCCATTGGCGCAGGGTCGTGAAAAAGCATGATCTGTACAGAGGGGGTTCCCCTAGATGGTGAAAATGTGGCGGCGTATGAGGGATCCATGACAGACTGATGCAGAACGCCCAGGGCAGGTCTGAGTTCGCCATCACGTTCGATGGTGTGATTCGTGATCTAATGCAAAACAAGTGAAGGCGAGACGGCAGCTGCAGATGGCAGACCAAGACCGAGGCCTGGCAGGCTTGAGCCACGCGGCGCAGGGCAGTGGCTGTACACAGGTCGAACAGATCAGGCATCCTTTCGATCGCATCGTCACAGGAGACAGACCGATTCGGGACAGGATCACATAGCCGCTCTCCCCTTCGAGACACGAGGCCAGCACCCCGCCGATGCTCTGCGGGGAAGGCAAAATGCCGTGGTGCCAACATGAAAGTGCCAACGCACGACACCCAACACGGTGGGCGGCTCTTTTTTTGCCGCAGACTGACCTCGACGCAGACCAGTCGGCAGGGCTCCGCTTTCGCCGCGACGATCTGCAGAGACTCGAGGACCTCGGAGTGGTCGACGGCTTGGAAACTGAGAACTCGGCGGAGGAGCTGGATTTCTTCGGGGCCGCGAAGCAGCCCTCGAAGCCTGGGAAGGGGGAGCATCGTGGGGCTGATATACGCGACCGTGGCCGATGGGTCCCCACGCAAAAGACAGAGCATGGCGGAGAGGAGGATCTGGGTTTTACCCGAGGCGGGCGGGCCCACCAATTCGGTTACTTCGGAAGTAGCGAAGCCCCCACCCAAAAGGTCATCAAGGGCCGAGACTCCGGTCGAGATGACCGGGGTCACAGAAACCTTATGGCAAAGATCACTCGCGTCTGCAACCTGAGCGAGAAGAGGTGCCAATTCACCCTGGAGGTTCCTCAGGGCTTCGATTGAAAGAGATAACTTGCTGAGAATTTCAGAGTTGGAGCCATCCAGGAGCAAAAACTGTTCGACCGAGTAGAGACCGAGATTTGCACAGCTTGCCAGAAGTTCAGGTTGGAAACCATCGATCAGCGAGAGGAGCATCCAATCAACACCAAAACTTCAGTATTCTCGCCTGGCAAAAGATCAGGCGAACTGCCTGCGGAGAGATCGCGGATCCCACGATTTGCCGATAACACCTGCTGGTTCAGTTGACTGTTCAGGATGAGCGATTCGGCGGCCGATCCGACTGTTCTCCCACAGCCTCCAAAGAATCCACTTGGTCAGGAGCTCGACCCTAAGGAAGTTTTTGGTCTATATTCCTCCAGTTTCCGTCTTCACCTTCACGACCATCACCGCTGCAGACCTCATTCGAGGAATTCATGACCCTGAATATCCCAACACACTCGAAGAACTCAATATCGTGAAACCGGAATTCATTAAGGTGAACAATCAGAGGCGTTGCATCACCATCCAATTCACTCCCACAATTCCACATTGTACCATGTGCATGTTGATTGGCCTTTGCATCAAGACGAGACTGGATCGGTCGTTGCCCATGAAGTACAAGGTCTGCGGTGATGAAACCGATTCTCCTTTCACACGTTTGTAGAGCCACATCTTCATCACCCCGGGCACCCACGAAGACGCCGATGCTGGTCTGTCGAACAAATCACCTCCGTCACACGTGTTTCCTTCCAGTCAACAAACAGCTCGATGATAAGGAACGTGTGGCTGCTGCCCTGGAGAATCCCCGCCTCCGGCAAGTTGTCGACAAGTCCCTGATTTACTGTGACGCACCTGAGGGCGCCCCAGCGAAGCCCGCTGCCGAGGCCGAGCCGAAATCCGAGGCCCCTGCCTCCTGAAAATGCCGGCCGTTTTCTTCGTCTTTCCGCTTCGTCTCGCTTTCCCCTCTTTTCTTCCACACACACTCCCACCCACGCCTCGCGCCCGTGTCTCAGCAAGGCACCGAGAAGAGAAAGCTCCCGCAGCCCCGGGCCGGTGGGATGGGAAGAGCAGGGGTGTCGCCACAATCGGCCATGGCTGGGGCGGAAACTGTGGGCAAGCCACCTCGGGTGGTCTTTTGCCCCAAGAACCCGCCATGATGCGGGAGCGTGCCGGTGGAGGACTGGCGCCTGTTGTTGCCCAGCACCCCTACCACCCGCGCCCGCCATCCACCGACCGACGCCGTGTCGCCGCCCCGCGGACTCTTCTTCGTCTCGTCTTGTTCTTGTCTCGTCTCGTCTCGTTCACTTCGCTGCGGCGGGTGGTAGGGGTGGGTGGTCGGGGTGGGAAGGGGAGGTAGGGGTGGTAGGAGGTGGGTGATGTGGGTCAACAGGGAGGCGCCCGTTGCCGGCCGCCAGGGTCACGGTGGTGGTGGAGGCCGAGTGGGGGTACCCGGGCACCATTGCGTGCGATCGAGCCCGTCCTGGCGGGGGGGGGGGGGGGGGGGGGGGGGGGGGGGGATGAGGGGCGGCGCATGCTTGCTCTTGGTGGTTGTGTTGCAGTTGGTGGCTGTTGGTGGCTGTTGGTGGTGGTGGTGGCCGCGGTGTAGTGGGTGGTGTCGCTGCATACGTCGCGCACGCAGCAAGGGCAACCAGAAGAAAACCGACCACCCTTCTTGCGCAAAAAAACAACTCGTTTTCATCCAGACGGGTTCCCTTGGATTTCAGCCGGGCCATGCTTCGTTCCAGCAACAGGTCCTTCCACAGCTTGTGCATCCTTCGGTTTTTCTAGTGCTTTGGCCTCCTCCCTCGTCGACAGCAGCCAACTCTCGAATTTTCGTGGTATATGCGAAGAGCGCATCCCCGAAAAAAGTATGGGATCCGGAAGACTGCAGATCCAGGCCAAAAAAAACACCAACACCCAAAGAATCGGCAAAAGGTAAGCGACCTACCGGAATCGAACCGGTGACCTGAAGATCTGCAGTCTTCCGCTCTGCTACTGAGCTAAAGTCGCTTCTTGCGAGTTCACTGGACCCCGCCCCAACGCCCCCGGCGCCCCCCGCCAATTCGCTGCGGCGGCGGGCCCCCTCTTCCCCCCGCACCACCACCCACCCACCACCACCCACGCACCACCCACGCACCCACGCACCACGCAGCACCACCTTGTTGTCGCCGCGAAGATGATGGCCGAAGTGACGCGGCGGCGGCAAGTGCCGCCCAGTCATCAACATGCACGACCCCGCCAAGATTGGCACCACCACACCGCCGCCAGAAGGTTTCGTTTTGTTTTGGCTCCTCCCCAACAACACACCACCACCACTCTTCCCATCTTTCCAGCTTGCCAAGAAGACCACCACCCCGGCCGCCCCAGCCGATCTTTGGGAGCGCCTCCCGCCCGAACTCATCTCCAATCGCTGGTTGGGGGGGGGGGGGGGGGTTACTGGTGGGCAGCCCATCGGGGCGGCGACGTTCTCCGTGCATCCCTTCTGTCACAAGGGCCGGTCTCGGGGCCCAACTGCACCCCCCTGGGGCCATCCTACAGGAAGCGGAGCCGGCCGTTGCTCCTTTGGCGGAGGGACTGCTCCTCCTCGGGCCCAAGGACGCCGCTGGGGAGAACCAGCTGGGGAGACGGGTTCGCAGCCAACGGGGGAAGATGGCCAGATGAGCCGTGGATGGCGGCGGGACGGGATGAGGAGGAGGGGAGAGGAGAGGGGAGGACCATCTGCCTCCTCCTCTCTCCTCTTCACCCCACTCCACCCACCCACCCCCGCACCCCGGACGGCCGGAGGCTGGGTGGCCAGGGACGATGCCCAGACCGACCTTTGTGATGGTGCTGTTCTGGGTCAGGGCAGCTGCGAGGGCACGCGCCACCTCGTCGCCAATCCTGTTCTGGTTGAGGTAGAGCTGCGTGGTGATCCGGCGGTGGGCCCACACCATCGTCCGGGGGGGGGGGGGGAGAGAGGCGGGGGGGGAGGAGGAGGAGGAGGAGGAGGAGGAGGAGGAGGGGCAGGAGATGAGCATTCGAGCGGAACCTGCCGGACCTCACTGACGTCGCGGGTTCAACACCGTCCTCCACCCCCACAGCCGGACCTGGGCCCACCATCCGACCACGCACCCCCCGCCCTCTCTCGTGCATGGGCCGTGTGCATGGGCCGTGTGCATGGGCCGTGTGCATGGGCCGCATCGCATGCGTCTCGAGGGGGCTTGCATGAAAGCCAGCCACTCGCACCCTGCGCCACCTGCCGGTTTTGGTGCCCCACCCCACGGAGGACACCGTGCGCAACCATCAGCGCCGGTCCCCTTGAGCCCCCACCGCCCTTCCCGGGCCGCCATCCCTGCGCAGCTCGTGCCCGCGCCCCACTCGCAAATGCGAATGGTGTGCATGCCGGTGCCGATGGCCATGCCGATGGGGGCCCACACAGACCGAGCGGAGGGTGCTGTTCTGGGGCAGGGCGGACGCGATGGCACGCGCCCCATCGGTGTCAAACTGGTTCTGGTGGAGGTAGAGCTGGGGGGACAAGGACGAGGAGGGTGGAGGGTGGGGAGGGTGGGAGGGTGGGGAGGGTGGGAGGTGGGGAGGGTGGGAGGGGGGAGCGACCATCAAGAGGAGAGGGGGGGAGGGGGGGAGGGAGGGAGGGATAAAGGAGGAGGAGGAGGAGGATAACGGGGAGGACGGTGCTGATGGGCGCATGCCCCAGGCAGATGCTGATGGGCGCATGCCCCACAGGTTGCAGGCAGAGGCAACGATCACGCCGGTGAATCCATGTGGACCTGGCTGGCTGCCTGGAGCTGCGAAAACTGACTTGCGCTCGTGCCTTGCCTCAATCTCTGAGCTGCGGGAGCTGCACCTGTATGGGGTCTCTTGCCCTCAGTCGCTTGCCTGCCCCCAGCTGCGGAAACTGACGGTCTCCGAGGGATCCGGCGACCTGTCGCTTGGCTGCCCCCAGCTGCGGACGCTCCGATTGGAGGAGTATTCCGGCGAGGCCAAGGTGGAGCTGGCCTGCCCGCTGCTGGAGGGGATGTGGGGCATCGAGCACCCGAACCGCCAGCTCCGGTACGCCCTGCCCGCCCCCAACGCATACAGGAGGGCGAGGAGGAGGAGGAGGAGGATGGCCGGTGGGCGCAATGTGTGGATGAGGAGGAGGATGAGGAGGAGGAACACGACTCCTGGTGAGGCCAGTAACGGTCGATCGATGAGCGCTGAATGCCTCCCCTCCCCCCCTCCCTCCCCCCCCGCCACCATTCGGGTTGTCTGATGCCACAAGCGGAAACCGACCTCATCTCGATCTCGGGAGCGGAGCGTTCGTGAATCAGGTTCCGGGTGGACCGAGAGGGGGGGGTGACCGGGAGGGGTGGGAGATGAACCGCGGACTGCTTCTCATCGCCTTGACCCAGATGCCGCCGCTCCCACGTCTTTGCGAGGTGGGCGGGCCACCGTTTGGCCCTGGGCAATTTGTTCATGGGAGATCTGATCATTCAATTACAGCAGCAGTCGGTGATGGCCTTCCGTATGGAGTGCGTTTGCATGCCGACGTCTTCGTGTTCGTTTTGGCATGCAATTCGGTGACGCCAACGTTTCACAACGTCGATCCCGGGGCATGCGGCTCCATCCTTTTGGGGTCTCTCGGCTCTTCCTCTTCCTCTCAGGCGCCACCTGCATCGATGGGGCACGGCAAGGGGACGAAGAAGAAGATCGCGCCGGAGGTCGCATCAATGCTTGGCCGAGCGACCATGCATTACATCGCCAAGGAGTTCAAAGAAGCGATCGAAATCTTGCAGGAAGTCATCAAGAAGGCGCCTTCCATCGTTGACCCATACCACACGTTGGGGTTGATCTATGAGGAACTGGGTGAGTCAACAAAAGCCATCGAATTCTACCTCATTGCCGCGCACATTGCCCCATCTGATGTCACCCAATGGGAGCGCATCGCGCAGATGTCCCTGTCTGTCCCGCCCGGTCGTCCCGCCCTCTGATTCCCACGGATACCCAGCGAGCAAAACAACACCCACCAAGCGGTCTACTGCTACCAGAAGATTCTGAAGGTCAAGCCCAACGACCGCGACGCGGCCCTGGCCAAGGCCCGGGCCCTGGTCCGCCCCCGCTGCCGCTCCCTCCACCCCGGTGACACACCCTCGCCTCGCCCGCTCGGTCATCGCTGTTTCCACTGTGGCTGCAGGAGCGGCTGGGCGACCATCCCCGGGCACTGGAGACCTTGATCACCCTGCACCAGGCCAAGCCCGAGGACGAGGCGGTCTGCATCCGCCACCCCCCGGGTGACGAGTACCGTGCGCATACCCGCTGTCTCACCGACTCACCACCCACCACCACCCACCACCACCCACCACCATCACACCACATCCTACCCACCACCCTCGCACCCGGCACGGCAGGTTGTTCAAGAGCTCGCCAAGACGCACCACGCCCTGGGACAGGACGCCGAAGCCGCCCAGGTCGGTCCCCGGGCGGTGGCGGGGTGGGTTTGTGGTGGCTCGGCTGCTGGTGGGCTGGCGCCCTGCGGGTGGTCCAGGGAAGAGCGGTGCCTGACCCGGACATGCCGGCTGCTGGAACGATGCCCCGGGGCGTGGCAGGTGCTGGAGGGGTTCCTGGGGGAGAGCACGGACAACCTGAACCTGGTCAACATGCTCTGCGAGAGCGACATCGCCCTCCGCAGGTGGGCCCACGTCACACGGTCCGCCCCCCCCCCCCCCCCCCCCCCCTCCCCCCCACGACCACCACCGGCCGCCCCGTGCGCTGTGAACGTTCAGAATCGCATGTCCCCACCTCACTCTCCTCCGCACCACCCACCTGCCGTCCGGTCGCCTGGCTGGCCGTCTGTTGGGCTGCAGGCTGGTCGAGCGGGCCCGGCTGCAGTGCCGGGAGGGCGGGCTGCCCTCGACCTGCTGGCCAAGCTGGCCGTCGCCCAGATCTGGCTGCAGAACACCCAGCAGGTCCGCCGGCCCCCCCCCCCCCCCCCCCCCCCCCCCCCCCGCCCTGTGCACCACCCGCTTGACGTGGTGCCGTGCTCGATCTAGGTGGACGTGCTGGTGAACGCCATCACCAGCGAGCCGGCCGACATGTACGGGGACCTCTTCATCGACGTGGGCGACGCGTTCCTGGCCACCGGTCGGTACCCCCGCCCCCCCCCTCTCTGGCGGCCCACCATGACCCGTGCCCCTTTCGGTTGCGGCGCAGAGAGCTGGGAGCGGGCGCTGGCCCTGTTCTCCATGGCCCAGGCAGTGCCGGCCCTCGACCAGCCCGCCCTCTGGGTGAAAATGGTCCGCCAGCCCCCTTGGCGCCCCCCCTTTTCCCCTTTGCGTCCTCTGTCGTCGTGCCGTGTTCAACCACCTGCCGCACTTGCACCCTCTGCCGAGTCGCATCGATCGATCCGCTCACGAGGTTTGTGGGCTGCCGGCCTCCTCCTCCTCCCACCCGCCAGGGCAAGTGCTACAAGGCCCTCGGACAGCGGGCGGAGGCCATCCAGTGCTACGAGCGCTTCCTCCTCGAGAAGCCCGACGCGGTCTGCCGCAGCCCGCCCCAGCCCATCCCTGCCGGGGGACATGGGGCCGGGCCATGCCCATGGGGGCCATGCCCATGGGGGCCATGCCCATGGGGGCCATGCCCATGGGGGCCATGCCCATGGGGGCCATGCCCATGGGGGCCATGCCCATGGGGGCCATGCCCATGGGGGCCATGCCCATGGGGGCCATGACAATGGGCAATCGCGTTTCGGAAGGCGGCCTTCGGATGACCATCGGCATCGAGCCGACCCTTCCTCATCCTCATCCATTCTTGGGGCTGGGCCGGGCATGGTGGTGGTGGCTGGCATGCCGGCCGGGCAGCTGGACGAGCGGCTGGAGGTGGCCCAGCTGCACCAGGCCGCGGGCAACCTCGACCGGGCTCTGGCCTTCCTCGAGTCCCACGCCGCCACCCGGGAGCGCCGCGAGGGCGCAACCGCCATGGCAGCCCTGCAGCGGGCCCGCAGCGAGGGTCCGCCGAGCCATCGGGCGGCCCTGGGGGCGGGCGGGGGAGACAGGGGTGGGGGTGGTTTGTGAAGGGACGGCGAGCGGGCTGCGGGAGCGAGGAAACTCGCCCCTGACGGTCGTGTCGTGTGCATCCTGTGGGTCCCACCGCCGGTCGGGGCCGCCTGTCTGTCTGCCTTGCCAGTCGACGGCCAGGTTGCCAGCCTGCTGACGGCCGTCGTGGACAAGGCCGAGGCGCCCGCCCTGACCGAGGTCCGGACCCCGTTGGACTGCGGGCGGCGGCGGCGGCTATCACCTCGCCCATCCTCGCCCGTGATGCCTTCCAGCCCCTCACCCCCCCCCCCCCCCCCACCCCTTCTCCCACCCCACCCCAGGAGCCGCGGCTTGCGCTGATGCGGGCCTCGGTGCTCTATGACCGGCACGAGTGCGAGCCCTACCTGCGGGCCATCCTGCCCGTGCTGGGGGTGCTCCTCTGGGACGACAGCCCCGCCATGCGGGCTCCCAAGGGCCCCCCCAAGAAGCGGCCCGCACAGGTCCGCACGAGCGATGGCCACCCGCCTCCACTGACGGGGCTGGAGGGGGCCGGGTGCCCAGCCAACCCCTCAATGGTCGCCCCTCGCACCGGCACCCCACCCATTGCCACCCCACGGCCCTCGGCCCCCATCCTGCCCGTTGGCCCACAGGAGGCCGCCTCACCCGCCGAGGACGCGCCCAAGGGCGACGCGGTCCCGGGCAGCGAGCCCCCGCCCCAGCCGGGCAGCGCGGCCCCAGAAACCCCGGCGGGCGGCGAGGAGGAGAGCGGACCGGCCCCCATGGCCCTCGAGGCGGCCGAGGGGGACAAGGACGAGAAGGACGGCAAGGACAGGCTGCGAGATGACGAGCAGCAGGACCCCGAGGCCTCCCAGTCGCAGGCCCAGACGCAGACCCCGTCCAGCCAGAGCCAGAGCCAGAGCCAGACGCCCCAGGGCAAGCAGCGCAGGAAGCGCCCCACCCGGTTCGCATGCCGTCCCCCCCTCCCCCCAACAGGCCACCGCCCAGACCCCTGTGGTTGAGCACCTCGCCAAGCAGCCCTCGGGTGTGCCCTGCCGGCCATGGGATCCGGATGCCAAGCTCACTGCGCGGGTGGGGGCTGGGCGATCTGGTGGCTGGTGGCTGGTGGCTGGTGGCTGGTGGCTGGTGGCTGGTGGCTGGGGCGGCAGGGAGGTGCACTCGATCACCGAGACGATCCTCCTCAAGCAGCGTGCCTTGCCCTCGGCCACCGACAAGCCCGACGGTCCGCACCGCAGGCCTCGTCCTCCTCCCACCGCCCCGTCACCCTGGGGCGTGTGACTCCTCAGCTGAGCATCTATCCATCATCATCGTCATCATCGTCATCATCGTCATCATCGTCATCATCACCATCATCCATCCATCCATCCATCCATCCATCCATCAGCATCCATCAGCATCCATTAGCATCCATTAGCATCCATTAGCATCCACCAGCATCCACCAGCATCCATCCATCAGCATCTGCTGCTGCTGCTGGTGCTGCTGCTGATGATGATGATGATGATGATGATGATGATGATGATGATGATGATGATGATGATGATGATGATGATGATGATGATGATGATGATGATGATGATGATGATGATGATGATGATGATGATGATGATGATGATGATGATGATGATGATGATGGATGATTGGATGATGATGCCTCATTCAATCATCACCATCACCATCACCATCACCATCACCATCACCATCACCATCACCATCACCATCACCATCACCATCACCATCACCATCACCCTCGCTCGGTGGGATCGTCATGCAGCGACGGCCGTGGGACCAGCGAGCGGGAGCCCGGCCGAGGGGCAGCCAGCCGAGGGCCCGCGCCGCTACCACCGGGAGGACGTCACCACCGTCCTCAGCGACGCCGAGGCCGTGCGGATCCTGACCCAGGCCCGCCCCCCTTGCACACTCCCCGCTCCCCCTTGCCCCATCCCCCGCCCTCCCCTGCCCTCCCTCCCTCCTGCCCTCCCTCCCCACACCATCCCCTGCCCTCCCTCCCCGCGACCCATCCCGCGTACCATCCTGCCCCCCATCCTGGCCTCCCGATCCCCTGTCCGCATGTGGTTTTTGGTCCGTGCTGCTGCAGCTCGACGTTGCCCTGCTCACCTCCGCCCTCGCCGCCTCGCTGCCCCTCCCCCATCTCCCCCGTGCCACCGCACCCCCTCAGACTGTGCACATGCTGATGGAGCTGCGGCTGTACCGCGAGTCGAGCCGGCTTGTGCAGCTCTGCCTGCGGTTCATCCCCTGGCCCAAGCCCCTCGAGGCCTCCCTCAGGCTGCTCACCGTCGGTCCGCACTGGCCGCCGCCGTCCCCCCTCTGTGCCTGCCCCGCCTTGGGCCCCTTCTTCAGATCCCCATCCCGTGGCCCGCCTGCCCGCCGCCTGTCCCCCAGCGGTTGCCTTCAACTCTGCCAACTATGTGGCGGCCCTGGACGTGGTGCGGCCCCTGTGCCTGGAGAAGCCCTACAGCTTCGCCGTGTGGAGCCTCTACAACCGGGTCGACGTCAAGTCTGGCCGCCCCCCGCCCCTGCCCTCGGTGGGAAGGCGCAAAAACAACAGGGGAAAGAACCTTCTGGTGGTGTGGTATGCCAATCTTGGCTGTTGCGTCGTCGTGCGTCCTGGTAACTGGGCGAAGTTGGTTGGGGTCGCTTGCCGCCGTGTCGCCGCGAAGATGGTGGCCGAAGTGACGACAAGGTGCGTGGTGCGGGGGGAGAGGGGGCCGCCGCCGCAGCGAATTGGCGGGGGGCGCCGGGGGCGTTGGGGCGGGGTCCAGTGGACTCGCAAGAAGCGACTTTAGCTCAGTAGCAGAGCGGAAGACTGCAGATCTTCAGGTCACCGGTTCGATTCCGGTAGGTCGCTTACCTTTTGCCGATTCTTTGGGTGTTGGTGTTTTTTTTGGCCTGGATCTGCAGTCTTCCGGATCCCATACTTTTTTCGGGGATGCGCTCTTCGCATATACCACCGACCGGGAAGTGCATCCACTCGCCAACCAACATCTCTTGGACGCTGCACGTCCCCCCACCTTCTTGTGGACAATCACATCTTGCTTGCCCTCATCAGCGCGCCATGCATCCAGTATGCAATCCCCGTGCTTTGCTCGTCAGATGCTCACCTCCCTCCACGCCTCCTTCCCCCTCCCGCCTCGCTCCCCGGCAGGACGGGCTCGACCACGCGCAACTACAAGTTCCTCATGCGGCTCCTGGCGGCGTACCCCCACTCGGCCCCCATCATGATCCTGGCCGGCAACAGCGCCTTCCTGGTCCGCATCCCCCCCCCGCCCCGCCCCCCCCCCCCGCCCCGCCCCGCCCCGCCCCGTTCTCGCCGTTCTCGCCGTTCTCTCCCCGTTCTCTCCCCGTTCTCTCCCCGTTCTCGCCTCGGACGGCCGGCTGACACCACCTTGTTCCTGTTGTTGTCGGTGTTGCTGCTGTTGCTGTTGTTGCTGCTGCTTGGGGTGGGGGCACCAGTCGGGGCAGATGGCGGCCGCCCAGGCGGAGTACACTCAGGCCCTGCGGTACTATCCCAACGACCCCTTCCTCTACTTCCTCCTCGGTCCGCCTCCACCCGCCCGTCCCCTTTGGTGCTGCTCGCCCCCCCCCCCTGATTTGTGCACGCGCCTCTTCCTCTGCACTGCCCTGCCCTGCCCTTCCTCTGCACTGCCCTGCCCTGCCCTGCCCTTCCTCTGACTGCCCTGCACTGCCCTTCCTCTGCACTGCACTGCACTGCACTGCTCACCCGGCCCGCTCCGGCGCGGACCGCCACCTCCCCCCCGCTGCGGCTGTGCAGGGCTGTCCATCCTGCACCGGGTGATGCTCAAGCGCACCTCGGGCACCGAACGGCACGCCCTGGTCCTGATGGCCTTCGCCTTCTTCCAGCAGTACGCCCAGCGCAGGCACGTCCGTCGCGGGGCCGCGGGCGAGCCATTCCCCTCCAACCCGCCCGCCCTGATGCACCTTGCCATCATGCTTCCCTGCCGCCCCCCCCCCCCCCCCCCCCACACACACACACACACAGAAGCCCGATGAAGTCTTCTACAACCTGGGGCGGGCCCTGCACCAGCTGGGGCTCTTCCACCTCGCCCTGCCCCTCTACGAGCGCTCCCTGCGGGCCGCCGCCCAGGCGCCCTCGGTGCTGCGTGCGGCCCCGGGCGGCCCCGAGGCCGCCGCCCCGCCCAGCATGCGACTGGAGGCGCAGTACAACCTGGCCCTCATCCACAGGGAGGGCGGCGAGCGGGCCATGGCCAGGCACATCCTCTGGAATAACATCCTCGTCTGAGGCAGCTGCCGCCCCGCCGCCACCCGACCGACCGACCGGCCGGCCGGCCCGCACCACCAGGCCAGAGACGGACTGCCAGCCAGATCCACCCGTGGTCCCACCACCACCACCCCCTGGCCACGTCAACCATGGCGAGCCGGCATGGTGAGGGCCGCTTCTGGTGCTGCTGGCTCGCCAACGGAAGCCCCCCCCCCCCCCCCCCCCCACGGCACCCCAAACACAAGGCCAGGGGCGGGCAGACCGAGCGCCCCTCGAAGCTTCTTGTCTCTGGAAATCCCAACGGCCGTGAAAAGCACGTGATCCCCACGAACAAAGAACGGCCCCCTCTCCCACACAGCGCAAAAACGAAAGCCAAACGAAAAGAAGGGGCGACCCACACGAAGAGAAGGGGCGAGGGCGGGAAGGGAAGGGGGAAGGGGAAGGGAAGGGAAGGGAAGGGAAGGGAAGGGAAGGGAAGGGAAGGGGAGGGGAGGGGAGGGAAGGGGAAGCCAAAACTGGAAAGGAGAAGAAGTTGGGAAGAACACGACAAAAGAAAGCGGATCGTGCAGCCCTTCCTCAGCCCTGTGCGACGGCGAGCAGCCTCCGGATGAGCGGCTCGGGGTTGTACGGGAAGGCGCCTGCCCCGTGGAGGCGGCGAAGCCGCTTGGCCACCTTTTGGAGGCAGCCCTGGACCTGCTGGGCGAGGGGAGAGAGAGAGAGCTCGCCGCCCTGGCCGGGGCTGCCTCGGTCGGCTTCCTCGCCCTCCTCGTCTTCTTCGTCCTCGTCCTCGTCCTCCTCGTCGCTTCCGCGGCTTCCCCGGGGCGGGAGCGGGATGATATGCGGACAGCGGGCCGAGCCGAGAGCGGCGCAGGTTGGGGCGAGCCACCCCTTGTTGCTTTCCAGCACCCGGAGGACTCTGCATGAACATGAACCGAGAGGTGCGCGTGAATTGGTTGTCAACGCACCGTGAGCCGGCAGACCGGGCAAGATACAAGAGGAGGCCGCTCTCGGGGCAGATGAGCAGGTCAAGAAGAAGAGGCACCTCGAACCGCAGAAGCCCCAAGAGCGAGACAAAGACACGACCTGGGCTCAAAAGCCCATCGACAAGTCGTCCGGCTGTCGCAATCAAGGCGGGTGGACGCAAAATCTGCGAACAAGGGAGGGATCCGATAAAAATGTGCTCGATGCAGGGATCGAACCTGCGACCGTTGCCTTATTAGAGCAACGCTCTACCGACTGAGCTAATCGAGCGATGAGTATTACAGACCAGGGGCATCTGGCAAACATCGTATAAGTTCAGCAGATCGCTGCACCAGCTGACGAGCAGGTTGTCCTGATCCCCGAAGAGGCTCACGAGGTGCAAGGCAACGAATGGATCCCGAAGGATCTCTGCAAGTGCGCGATGAGAATGTCGTGCAGAAGCGATTGGAGGAAGAGAAACGGGGGCAGACCCTGGAAGTCGGGCAGGTGGGGCTCCCACTCGGCCATCTCACGCATGGCGGCCTCCACACGGGCGTCATCCTCGACCCCGACGCTGCTGCCCACGCCGACCCCGACGCTTCCGCCGCCATCGTTGACCCCTTCGTCGGCCCTTCTTCGCTTCCTCCGCGCATCGAGCGGGTCGCCATCCGACCTCGGGGCCATGCGGATCCCGGGATGGGAGAATAGCCGCCGCATCAGCGTCAGGGCCCCACAGGCGGCCATCAAGGCGAAAGGGACCAGGGTTGGATCGGCCTGCAACCGGCCGGTGCCTTTCAGCTGGGGCCGGAAGAAGGTCGCGAATCCGTGCCCGGCAAACGACAAGGTCGCTTGCGGGTCTCCACCGGCCGCCTCAGCAGCAACGCGCGGACAGCGGAGGGGAAAGTGGCGGGGCGTGTGCAAGGGCGCATGCTGCTCTGGATGCGCGCAAAGACACTGCCGAAAAGGCGCACCGGCGAGGAGCCCGTGCTGGAACGGGGTCAGCCCGGAGGTCGCTTCCAGGGGGGTCTGCAAAGGTTCGGCATCATCTTCTTCGTATTCCTCGGCCAGCATTCCCAGGGCACCCTTCTCAGCATCTTCGGACGGGATCTCGCCTGATGGGGAAGGAGGCGATGGGCATGGGCCCAAGACCGTGGGCAAAACCGCTGGACCCCAGAGCCCGACGCGGAGCAGCCGAAGACCAGCGGTGGCGAGACGCAGCGCCTCGCCGGTGGGGATGAGCGTCTCCGAGAGCCGCATGAGGTGCAAGGCCAACTTGAGCAGCTTTCGGTAGCCATAAGAGACCAACCCCGAAGAGACGCCGGGCCACACAGAGGCAGTCCACACCTGAAAAGCGACCCCAGGAAGTGAGGCGATGAGCGAGCAATACCGGCAAGAGCAGACCGGGCTTTTCATCAATCGGGTACACCATCGCATGACCACACGAACACTGGCTCTCATTTGCGAAGCAGTAGGCGGAGAAGAATTTCGCGAGGTGAGCTTGATGGCCTTGGTCAGGCGAATCAGGACCCCCTCGAAGGTCAGCAGCCCATGGCACTCCCGGAGCGAGGGGAGTGCGGGCAGCAATTCGGCTGTCGAGAGGAACGGGAGCAACCATACGTGAACCAACTTGTGAACGATGGCAGCGACGGAGGCCTGGTCCGCATCAGGGAGAGGGCGATCGGGTTCGTCGTCAGGAGACGAAAGAGTCTCCAGAGCCCAACCTACACGGACGGGCAGAGGTGAAGCGAAGATCCGAAAACTCCGCCGACCAAGAAATAGATAAAGAAAATTCAGCCTCTCGACAGAATATGCCGCCCACGGTGGCCGAGATGAATCCCCGGAAAGGGGAAATAACATTTGGAAAAAGGATTCATTGGTAAACTGGGTGGCGCATGTGAAAGCAGCTCGACAAGCGGCATATGACACCAGTATATCAGGCGAGTCGAATCCGAGGTTCTAGCCGGAAAGGACGGCGTGAAGAAATGGGGGCCGAGAATGAGCAGACTATGACTCGCGCAATTTCGTTCTGTGGGATTGATGTCGGGGATTTTTGGCATCGATCTAGAAGAAGGAGCAGCTGGCGTCGGTCCGTCTGAGGGTCCAGGCTGCCCAACAATGATGGGTCCGTCTGCCTGCGATCGCGCCTGACTTTGCCTTGGTACACTAGTCTAATGCAGATGGAACGGGCAGCAGCACAACAACCAGCCGCAGCAGCAGCGCCAGCCTCACAACCATCTTCCGAGGCAGTGGAGAATTTTACACACGGAATCAGCTCGCTCTTGCTTCCTGTTCTTGAGACATGCAATGCCGACACGGCAGCCGTCTTCTCGAGCCAGGAACAACTTCTCCAGAAACTTAAGTTTCTCTCCACTCGTCTGTTAATTTTGAACCTCCCCTGCCACAATTTCCTTTCCAGAGATTGAAAAGCTCTCAGAAGTCAGGAAGATTCCTCCTCTCGCTCCCTACACAGAGAAGCTGAAGACTTGTCGAAAACGGATCACAGCAATATCCTCCGCTTTGGGAAATATTCAATCCCGAATTCAGCGGTCTGCAATTTGCACCGTGGGCTTGTTTCCTACAAGATCTTCCCCTCTCAGAATGCAAGCCACAGCTCGGGAGCGTCTGCCTGCTGCACATCCTCCGACTGTAGAGCCTGTCGTACTGCCGGCATCCCTTTGAACAAAACACTCCAACAATCTCACTGCGCCTCCCTTTCTCCCTCTCGCCCGCCGTTCTCTTTTGATCCTCTTCGCGACAAAAGCTGTATTGTGACCACTGTTCCTCTGTCCAGTGGGAAGTTGGGCGAGAATGGGCGCAGAACTCTCCCTCCAACCTCACACAAAGCTCAATTCAACTGGCACACCCCTCGCCAAACTCCCGCTCGCCAAACTCCCGCTCGCCAAACTCCCGCTCGCCAAACTCCCGCTCGCCAAACTCCCGCTCGCCAAACTCCCGCTCGCCAAACTCCCGCTCGCCACACCCACCCACCACCATCTTCCTTGTCTGGCGGACTCATTTATACGAGCCTGGACCCTGGACGTGAATGACGAAACGAGGGTGAAGAGGTGACCGTGGACAGCGGAGGTTCTGATGAAACGTCCCCTTGAAGGTTGCCTGTTGTCCCTCTGTTGTCCGGGAGAATCAAAAGAGACGTAGGGCAACCGCTCGTAGTCAAAAGAGGTCGATCCAGTTGTCTTCCCGGTCCGAAAACTCCGGCAGAGTAGGTATCACTCCAGAGGTACCAGCATCCGCAGCAGTCTGCCCGTCTTTTTTTGTTGAAACCACATTCCTCCCGAAGTGACAAGTGCGGTGGACGCTTTTGATTACGTGCTTGGTCAGCACACCACTGATGAAGCCGAACCACCCCTCTATCGGATCTATCGGAATCTGAAAAATATCTGCAGTGAACCTGCACTTGTGACTTTACCGAGCAATCCGCCATGCTACAAAGATCTTCACTCGATCTTTATGAAACAGGCGGCTGCTGGCACATCCTCAATCAACCCCTCCGCCCCTATTATCGCCAAGGATCTCCACCGTATCGGTGGTGCTCGCGTCTGTTCGCCGCCTTGTTCCTCCACATTTTCCGAATCGTTCCGCGGTCAGGTGTCTTGGGACCACAGCAGCGTCTCTGGGCGCATGCTGGCCCTGCCCCACGAGGAGATTCGCTCCCAGTCGAACTTCGCCAGCATCCGGGCGGACTGCTGCGTGTACGGGGGCAAATGGATGTACGAGGTCTGCCCGTGGCCGGTCTCGCCTGGGCCTGCATTTTTTTTGATTTCTGTCGCGGGTGGTCCCCCCCCCCAGGTCTCGCTTCGGACCTCGGGTCTGATGCAGCTGGGCTGGTGCACCCTGCGGACGGTCTTCACCCACGAGAACGGAGTCGGCGACGATCGCCACTCGTACGCATATGACGGTTGGTTGCCCCTCGTCCCCCCCCCCCCCCCCCCCCCTCCCGCACTGCCGCACCCAAACAGCATCCCCTCTCATCCCATCCGCCCCACATCCCACATCCCACATCCCACATCCCCCCACACAGGGAAGCGGATCAAGACCTGGAACGGGCGCGACCACCCGTACGGGGAGCAGTGGGCCATCGGGGATGTGATCGGGATCTGCATCGACCTGACCGACCAGGCCGTCCCCGCCGGCGCCAAGCCCGACGAGCGCGACGGCAGCCCAGGCCCGCTCGCGCCCACTCCCGGTTCCTCCTCCCGGGTGCCCCATGGCCCGAGGAAGCGCCAAATGGGCCATGCAGCTTCCCGCCCTTGTTCGCCTCACCGTGCCCATCCCCTCGCCTCCCCTCCCCTCGCCTGGCCTCGCCTGGCCCCCGACAGGAAGCAGCCCGTACGGCAAGATTGAGTTCTTCCGGAACGGGACGCCCCTGGGGATTGCCTTCCAGAACGTGGCCCGGGACCCCGAGCTCGCCTACTTCCCGGGCGTCTCCCTGGGCCACAACGAGAAGGTCCGTCCGCCTGGCCCTCCGCCCCCCCCTCCCCGCTCGGCGGCGCATTCGTGGGTGGCTTTCGGGCCCCACGGTGGGCAGGGGGTGAGTTTCTATGCCCGCCCTGCCGGGCCGGGGGATCGTGGGGAGTCGCAGTGTCGGAGTGACAGGCACGCGCGCGGATGGGAGGGCTGAGGTCGCTGTCTGGCCCGTGCCGGTCGCTGGGAAGCCTCCCCCGCCCTCGTCAACCCTCGTCTCTGTCCCTGTCCCTGTCCCTGCCCCTGCCCCTGCCCCTGCCCCACCCGCACAGGTCTCGGTCAACTTCGGTGCGCGGCCCTTCCGGTACCCGGTGCCGGGCTACCAGCCGCTGCAGCCCGACCCGCCGCCCGCCCTGATGGCCTGCGCCCGCTACCTGTGCCAATCCTGGGCCCGGCTGGCATACCTCGAGCTCCACCAGGCCGCCCCCGAGGTCCCCCTCGTCGCCGCGGCCCCGCCAGACCCGGCCGGTCGGCAGCCACCCCCACTTGCAACATCCTCAATGCCTTTGCTTCGACATGCGTTGCTGCCGCCGCGCTCACTTCCCCCGCCTCCTGCTGCAGCCGGGCGGCCACGAGCACAGCAGCCGGGCTGGCGGCTGCTGAGGGGCCGCCCTGCCTGGGGTGCCCTCGACCGAGGAGCGGGCCCTGCTCTACGCGGCCCTGTTCGAGTTCCTGGCTCCGCTGCTGGCCGAGCCCCTCATCGCGGCCACCGTCCTGCTGCCCTCCTCGACACGGCCTCCGCTGCCCCTCGCCAAGAGACGCGTCCGCCACCATCCGCCTCCACTCCCCTCCCCTCCCCCCTCCCCCAATGTCCTGCCCACGCCCGCACCTTCCAGACATGCCCATCCTGCCCCTCTGCCCCTCAGCCGCCCCTCTGCCCCTCAGCCGCTCCCTCTGCCCCGCTCCCTCTGCCCCCGCTCCCTCTGCCCCCGCTCCCTCTGCCCCGCTCCCTCTGCCCCGCTCCCTCTGCCCCGCTCCCTCTGCCCCCGCTCCCTCTGCCCCGCTCCCTCTGCCCCGCTCCCTCTGCCCCGCTCCCTCTGCCCCGCTCCTCTGCCCCGCTCCTGCCCCCGCTCCTCTGCCACACCCCCGGCGGCCCAGCCCCCGCCCAGCCCCCGTCCCCGTTTCGACCTGCTGGCTCTCCCATCCCCTGCCCCCCCCGCCCAGGCCCCCGCTGTACCCGTGCCTCTCGCCGCTGGTCTCGCGGCAGCCCGGGCCCTTCCAGGTGCTGCTGCACACGCTGGGGCTCTACACCGACCGGGCCGAGCTGAAGGTGCTCGTCGACGGGACCATGTGGACCCTCTCCGAGGCCGCCCGGGCCTTCGCCCTGATGCCCGCCCCCGGCCTGGTGGCCCCCAGGCCCGCCATCAAGTCTGCGCCCACCCTCGGACACAGCCGCCATCACCACCATCCGACCATCCGACCATCAGCATCAGCATCAGCATCAACATCAACATCAGCATCAGCATCAGCATCAGCATCAGCATCATCATCATCAACATCGACATCCGGTCGTCATCTTCACCACCCAGGCTCGTCATCGTCATACAATCATCAGCATCAGCATCAGCATCAGCGTCCAGTCGTCGTCCTCATTATCATCCAGTCGTCGTCATTCTCATCGCCAGTCGTCGCCACCGTCACTGCTGCCCCAGCTGCCGTCACACGGCCGGCAATGCCATCCCGCCCACCCCGGCGCCACCCATGACACGACCCACAGCTGCCCCCCCCATGACCAGATCACCACCATCCACACCCACGTCATCCACTCCCCACGTCATCCACACCCCACGTCATCCACACCCACGTCCTTCGCAGCGGCCCCGCCCTGGCGGCCTACCCTACGCTGCCCTTCCTGCAGACGGCCACGGGTGCCCTGCGGCTGGCGACCCACATGCTGGCGCACACCGCCGTCCGGGCGGCCTTCTTCTGGACGGACGCCCTCGACGCCCACATGGAGGGCCTCCTCGGCTTCCAGCAGGCCCGCGCCCCCACCAGCGCCCACCCACCCACCCGCCCGCCCGGCCGTGCTGCTTTGCCCCCCCCCCCCCCCCCCCCCCCAGAGCCCATGCCCCCCGAGTCTTACTTTGCTGCTGTGCCGCTATGGCTGTGGCTGTGGCTGTGGCTGTGCAGGTGACTCCCATGGACCTGGAGCATCGCCTGGGCGGCATCGACCTGTCCGCCTACGGGCTGCCCGCCGACCTGGCCCCGCCCTGAAGACGGAGCAGGGCCGCAGCCCCATCAGAGCATCTGCGAGGGCCTCGAGCAGGTCCGCCGATCCACCACCTGTCCTCACCCCATCCACCGATCCACCACCTGTCCTCACCCCAGCCACCGATCCACCACCTGTCCTCACCCCATCCACCTGTCCTCACCCCATCCACCTGCTCCCCACGGCGCCGCGCCGCGCCACCACATCCCCCAGGTTGTGTTTGTGCACGCCCAGCATCACCTCACATCTCACATCACCTCAGATCACCTCCACCATCTCACATCACCTCGTCACCTCGTCACCATCCCTTGCTCCCCACCTCCTCCTCCTCCTCCTCCCCGCATGGCGCCGCCAACATCCCCCAGGTTGAGTTTGCGCACGCCCAGCTTGTGGCCACCCTGCTGCTGCCCGACATTGTGCCCTTCCCGGCCCCGGCCCCGCCCCTGTCGGTGCCCATCCCGCCGCCCTGGGCCGTCCCCATGGCCGGCTCGCTGGCCTCGTGCCCTTCCCACGCCGCTCTTCATGTACTGGATCCGGGCCTGATCTACCGCAACCGTGCCCTCAACCCGCGGATGGTCTCCGCCGCCGCGGCTCACCTCGGACCCGTCGGCCCTGGCCAACCTCTTCTTCGCCCTCCTCCGGCTGGCCGCCCGCTGCTCCGCTCCAAGGGCCTTCTGGCTCAGGTCCAGGCTCGCCAGGGCCGCCCCGCCCACGGCCAGGACGCCCCATCCGCCGAAAGCGCGGGCGGGTGCGGCTGCGGGGGCGACGGCGCGGGGGCGGACGAGGCCGGGCTGGACGAGGTCATCGCAAAGGACGAGATCGGCCTCCTGCACCCCTTCCTCGTCCACAGGGTCGGCAACCCCCACACACACACACGGTTTTTGTTTTCCCGTTACTTCTTTCCCTCTTTACTCCACACACACACACACAGAGACAGAGACAGAAGGGCACAGGGACGCTGCTTCTTCATCGTTGGTTTGACAGACCGACGCCGACAGACCGACAGACCTTCCTCATCATTGTTACCGTGTCCTCACCCCCCCCCCCCCCCCCGACCTGCCCTGTTTGTCTCGGGTCCCGGGCCGCCCTCGTCCCTCCCGCAGGGCTGGCCGAGGCTCCCTGCAGCACGGCGCGGCGGTTCCCGGCTGAGCTGATCTTCTGCGCGGTGCCCCAGGAGCAGCCCCCGCCCGGGAGGACCTCTTCTTCGACATCCTCCGCAGGCCCCTCCAGGCCCTGACAAGCTACAAGCCCCCCGCACCCATCGGTCCGGCGCCCCCATCCAGCCGCCCCCCCCCCCCCCCCCCCCCCGACCGCGGCAGACACCCTCATCCCTCGAGTTAACTCACCGCCGTCACCGCCGTCACCGCCGTCACCGCCGTCACCGCCGTCACCGTCACCGCCGTCACCGCCGTCACCACCGTCACCACCACCACCCACCCACCACCCACCACCCACCACCCACCACCCACCACCCACCACCCACCACCACCAGGCGGCCACACCCTGCAGAGCTACGTGCAGCTGCCCCGGGTGGGGGCGACTTCACCTGGAGAAGAACCACCCGTGCCGCTGCCCGCCTTCGCCCGACCAGCAACCCGCGGCTGGCGGGGGCCCACCGGCCCGAGGCGCCCCAGCGGCACGGCCCCGTGGTGCTGCTGGACGAGCCGCTGAACCCGTTCGAGGCCGAGCTGCTCGACATGGTGGTGGTCCTGTTCTACATCGTCATCGAGCCCATCCTCGACCAGGTCGGCGCCGCGTGCCCCTCCCCTTCCCCCCTTCCCCCTTCCCTTCCCCTTCCCCCCCCTTCCCCTTCCCCTTCCCCTTTCCCCTTCCCCTTCCCCCTTTCCCCTTCCCTTTCCCCCTTCCCTTTCCCCCTTCCCCTTCCCCTTCCCCCTTCCTCCTGGCCGTTGGGTGCCTCCGGGGGCCCATTTGCTCACGGCATCCGGGGCGGGGGGCGTGGGGCGGGGCAGGTGGCGCGGAACAAGGAGGAGCTGCGCTTCCAGCTGTCCCGCCTGCAGGACTCCATCGGCAAGCCGGCCGACAGCAGTGCGGTCCGCCCGCCCCCTCGCCACGCCGCCACCCCCCTGGCTCTCCCCCGGCCGCTCGGTTCCCTGATTCGGCAATCGCCGATGCTCTCGCCGCCACCATCACCACCATCCGCCCTGCCTGCCTGCCTGCCTGCCTGCCTGCCTGCCCGCCGCGCGCGCCTGCCTGCCTGCCTGCCTGCCTCTGCCTGACCCGCCCCTCTCTCCACTCTCTCCCCTCTCCCCCATGGGCCGGGCCTGCCTTCCCCCTGGTGCAGCGGGCGGATGCCCTGCGGTCGGTCTCGCTGCTCATCCGGCTGACCCAGTGGCAGCAGGTGCACACCTCGCACCCCTGGAAGCAGATCTCCCTGCAGCACCTGCACCTGTACCTGTCCTGCCTCCTCGAGCGGTGCTCCCGGGGCATTCCCACCCCGCCCTTCCCCGGCCAGCCCCCCGTGGCCGGGCCCCTGCCGGCCCTGCTGAGCTACGTGCCCGAGTTCTACGTGGAGAGCTACATCTACCTGCACAGGCACCTGACGGACCCCTTCCCGCCCACCCCGACCCCGGCCCTCTGCCCGCCCCACCCCTGCGCGCTGTGGTGCGCCCCCATGCTGGCCCCGGCGGCCCTGTTCCGGGAGCAGGCGCTGGTCTTCGTGGTGCGCCACCTGACCGACAGCCGGTTCATCAACCCCGACCTGCAGCGGTCCCTGTTCCTGGCCCTGCTGGGCCTCCTCGAGGCCAACCGGATGGTCGACTGCCTCGAGGGCCTGCTGGCACGCGGACGCACGGCCACCGCCCCCGAGCTCATCGCGGCGGGCGGCCCCGAGCGGGCCCCCGGCGGCTGGTGGGTCGAGGCCATGGGCGCCGAGGCCGCCCAGCGGGGCATCTCCCTCTACGCCGACGTCCCCCCATGGAACGGCCCCGAGCTCGGTCCGCCACCGTCCCCCGCCCCTGCACGACGCCCCCACCTCCTGACACCCCGGCCCCCAGCGCATTTTGGGGGGACGACGGCCTGTTCCCCTCATCATCAGCATCAGCATCAGCATCAGCATCAGCATCAGCATCAGCATCAGCATCAGCATCAGCATACGCACGCACCCGCACACCCGCACGCACGCACCCCCGTCTATGTTGGTGGTTCTGTGCAGACGAGCTGACGGAGCGCTGCCTGGCCGCGGACGAGTCGCTGGCCCACCCGGCGCCCCTGCGGCCGCTGCGGCGCGACCACGTGCGGTTTGTGCATCAGCTGCTGGTCAGCTTCTCCGAGCGGACCTGGGTCTACGCGGCCCAGGTGCTGCTCACCCTGTGGAAGGGCGACGGCATGTTCAAGGTGGGCTTCCTGCGCCCCGAGGCCGAGAAGGAGCCCTTCAGGTCCCGCCCCTCAACCTCCCAGCACCCACCATCAACCCCCACCATCAACCCCCACCATCAACCCCCACCATCAACCCCCACCATCAACCCCCACCATCAATCCCCACCAACCACCATCCCCCTTGTTGCGTTGCCCGTTGCCCGGTGGGTTCTCGAGGCTCATCCTTGTTTCTCCTCTGGGTGCCTCCGTCCGCTCGGCCTCCTTCCGCTGCCCCCCGCCCTTCCCGTGTGACGCGCAGGTACGCGACCCTCCGCCGGGCGATCGCCTTCTACCTGACCCACGCCCCGGCCCCGGCGGCCCACACCCCACCCCAGTCCCCGCCGCCCGCCCCGTCCCCCACGGGCAGCGGCGAGCACCCCACCACCCCTGCCGGCTCGCCGGCCCCCCATCCGCCAGCCCCCGCGGCCACGGGGCAGCGCCGGCCCTGGGGTGGACGGCCCCGCACGTGGTGCGGCGGGAATATTCAACGTGCTCTTCAACCAGCTCAACTACACCGTCACCGAGATGATGACCGGCCTCAGGGCCCTCCGCCAGGGCCGCATCCCACGCGATGACCACATGTCCGTCGGCGGCAGCGCCCCCACCCGCCCGGGTGCACCCGTGGGGTGGGTGTGTGTGTGTGTGTGTGTGCGCGCTCGCAGGGGGCCTCACGACTCCCTTTCGCATTATCGCATGGCGTCCTGCTTTTGGCTGGTGGTGGTGGTGGTGGTGGTGGTGGTGGTGGTGGTGGTGGTGGTGGTGTGGTGGTGGTGGTGGTGGTGGTGGTGGGTGGTGGTGGTGGTGGTGTGTGGTGGTGGTGGTGGTGGTGGTGGTGGTGGTGGTGGTGGTGGTGGTGGTGGTGGTGGTGGTGGTGGTGGTGGTGGTGGTGGTGGTGGTGGTGGTGGTGGTGGTGGTGGTGGTGGTGGTGGTGGTGGTGGTGGTGGTGGTGGTGGTGGTGGTGGTGGTGGTGGTGGTGGTGGTGGTGGTGGTGGTGGTGGTGGTGGTGGTGGTGGTGGTGGTGGTGGTGGTGGTGGTGGTGGTGGTGGTGGTGGTGGTGGTGGTGGTGGTGGTGGTGGTGGTGGTGGTGGTGGTGGTGGTGGTGGTGGTGGTGGTGGTGGTGGTGGTGGTGGTGGTGGTGGTGGTGGTGGTGGTGGTGGTGGTGGTGGTGGTGGTGGTGGTGGTGGTGGTGGTGGTGGTGGTGGTGGTGGTGGTGGTGGTGGTGGTGGTGGTGGTGGTGGTGGTGGTGGTGGTGGTGGTGGTGGTGGTGGTGGTGGTGGTGGTGGTGGTGGTGGTGGTGGTGGTGGTGGTGGTGGTGGTGGTGGTGGTGGTGGTGGTGGTGGTGGTGGTGGTGGTGGTGGTGGTGGTGGTGGTGGTGGTGGTGGTGGTGGTGGTGGTGGTGGTGGTGGTGGTGGTGGTGGTGGTATGTGGACGGCGGCAGGTACCTGGAGCGGAAGGTCTCGGTGTGTCTCGACCTGTGCAACTTCCTCCTGCGGCTCCTCGAGTGCACCGTCCTCGACACCCCCGAGCTCTTCCTGGGGCCGGCCTACTGCGGCCACGTCCACCGCCACCCCCACCCACACACCGCCCCGGCCAGCCCCGCATCGGGGCCGCTGCGGCCGAGCGAGCTAGTCCTGGGGGCGGACGTCAACCGGACCCGGCTGGTGGAGGCCGTGCTGATGGTCATGCAGCAGCTCGGGCCGGGCGCCAACGAGGGCGACCTGGACGCCCTCCGGTCCGTCCGCCCGCCCCGCCTTCCTCGCCTCAGCCACCAATCATAATGCACAAACCTCATCATGTGTGGCTCGTGCGTCTCCATCCCCCCGGCGATGGGGGCGGGGGCAGGATCCTTGCCAAGAGCAGGCACCTCGAGACGGAGCAGCTGACCCACTGCCTGGTGGCCATCCTGGCCACCCTGTTCACCTTCTGCTCGGCCGAGCCGGGGCCCCTCTTCGAGTCGCTCGCCTCGACGGGCTCCCTCAGCCTCCGCGACCTGCGGGCCATCGGGGCCGTCCCCGGGCTGGCCGACCTGCAACGGGGGGCCCGCCCTGCCCCGCCCGAGGAGCAGCAGAAACACGGGGACGAAGCCGAGCTGGGCGCCTCGGCCTCCACCACCCCGGCCTTCCCCCCCCTGCCCCAGGCGCGCCCCGTGGTCCGGTTGGCCGACTACGAGGCCCTGCTGGGGGCCCTGGAGGCATACCTCGAGGCGAGCAAGGCACAGAGCGGCCAGCAGGCGGCGGGCCCGGCGGCCGGGGCGAACGAGGAGGAGGGTGCTGATAACCTGTGCGCAATTTGCTACGGTCTGTGGCTTGGTCCGCTACGAGGCGGCTCACACCCACACCATCGTCTACATAGTCAACCCTGTGGATACCACCTTCCTCCCGTGCAAGCACCGCTCCTGCCACGTGTGCATCGCCCGACAAATGATGAACAAGCCCAGGTGCTTCTTTTGCAACGCCCAAATCGCGGACTTGCAGCGGGACGATGATCACCAGGAGCCAGATGCGTAGGTGGCTCGGCTCGTCTTGAACAGTTTTTTGCTTCTCTCTTCTGCTTGTTTCTTTTTATTTCTTCCCAAAGAGCACCATTTCGTGTGTGCCTGTCCTTTGACAAGAGCCGTTCGAAGCCAGTGTGCGCCCACTCCGGTGTTCTGGGCCGCGGAAAAAACGAAAACCGGTTTCAGCTCGTACGGGGCATGGCTGAGAAGGAGAACGCAGAGATACTCCCTCTCATCATAGCATCCTCCAACCTGCAACTTCCTATGGATCCAAAAATGACATCGGTACCGCCTTGCGGGCTCGCAATCTCGGCTCCACAACACCCAACGACTCCCGTTGCGTCCCGCCCTGCTTCCCTTGTCTGGCAAGACTGTTTCTTGTTTCAGCTTGACTTCTTTCGGTGTAGGCAAGCCTTCCTGTCAATTCGATCCGCTCGCCCATGCCTCGAAGGTTTGTGATCGTCGATCACGAGCCCACTCACCACTTGCGCTCTTCCAGCCAACCAGCATATTCAGCGAATAGTGTGAATCTATTTCGGCAACTTCCCCTGTCTCCAGTGTTCCACCCTTCGCCTGCCATCTCTTTGCTCACAGCATCCCTCCGACATGGGACCCCCACTCCCACGGTGCAGGCCCCTTCTGCAATCACTCCGCAAGGTTTGTATGATTTTCGCAGCATTCCAACAATTCTTCTCTTCGCGCTTAGTTCCTCAACTCCCTCCTCCCCAACTCCCCGCCAGTCCCCCTGGTTCTGCCGGACCTGCTTCGATGCCATCTTCTCCCGATGGCCTCAAGGTGGACGAAGAGGAGGAGGAGCTTCAACTCATTGCAAACGAGGCCCTGAACCTGTATTCGAAAACCCTCTACGACGGGCACAGCGTGCCCACCAGCCTCGATTTGCCCGCGCCCCTCCCCGCAGTTCCCACCATGGAAGACGGGGCTGCCCCCGACTCGACCTCGCCTGTTGTCAAGAAGATGCCTCGGACCGATAGCAGTCCCGAAGAGCAGGAACTCCCCCACCTCATCTTATCTTCCTCCGCAGGCGCGGGTGGGGTTCCCTTCGCCGCCAGCCCGTCCGCTTCGCTCTATTCGTGCGGATCGAGTACGCCGACCCAAAGCCCCGGTACTTCACCCTACGTCCTGCCACCAATACCCCTCCCACACGCGGGGAGGCACGCCGCCACACCGGAGAGCCCCGTGACCTCCGTGGCACCGCCTCTGCTCTTCCCTCCGCCAGCTCCGAATCTCCCACCTCATTCCCCGGCCTGCCCTGCGGCGATTGCTGCCCCATCTGCTGCCGCCCCCGATACGCAGACAACTCTGACCCCATTCCTCACCGAAATGGCCATCGCCCGCCCTCAACTGCCTCGGACCAGCCGCAGGCGAATCGAGGAGCAGGAACAGCCCGACCCACTGGAGAATTTCGCCGTCCCACTGGCGAGCGCCCTGCCTTCGTTCGAGAGCGCGGAACCCACGGAGGCTGCCGCGCCACCGACACGGAGCGCCCCGGCACCCATGCCTCTCGCCACGACCTCGCCTGCCCCAAAGTCCAAGCCCTCTCACCCCGAAGCTGGATGGAACCCCAGCCTCAATGCCCTTTCTCCCAGTGTGGTCGAGAAGCAGTCCGCAGGCGACCCGCGTCTCATTCGCACCCCGCCACCCCCCGAACTGCCCCTGGCGCAACCGTCCCCGGCCGAAGGACCGGCATCCACCTGCCGCCCCGATGCCCCTTCCGTTCCCTCCCTGAAGGTCAACCTCTCTGTGGTTGTTCCACCCCGCCCGCCCTCAGGGGCCGCCGCCCCAGCAACCCCCCAGCAGCACCACCACAAGCTGGCCTGGGTGGCTTCCGCCGATCCCACTGCAAGCCCCCGGATCGTCCCCTCGCACGCCCACCTGCCCCCTCACCACCAGCCCATCAAGCCCCGGGCTTTCAAAAACGCCGGCCCCGCGACCCCGAAGACGGCCTTTGCCGGGAGTGTCTGCAAGACCGCCATCCACCGCCCGGTCACTGCCAACCACCTCAACCCCCCTGCGCCTGCTGCCCGACCTCCCCCGCGCCGATCCTCGCAGCCTCGGACGGGTGCGAGCCCCCTCTCTTCCAGCGTGGCACTGCGACCCCGGGCCAACTCGACCACCCGCGTGGTGCGGCCGCGGATCACACCCCTCGGCCAGCAGCCGCGGCCTCCCGTGCCCAACCTGGCCCGGGCGCTCCTCTCGGCCGGCTCCCCGGCCATGCCGCCCATCGGAAGCCCTTTCTCTGCCTCCTCCTCGCCTCCCGCCTCCCCCCTCGTCGCGGCTGGCGCCCCGCGGATCGACACGTCCCGCAAACGAATCCGTTTCTGCCAATCGCCCTTCGACTCTCCCGCCCCGGCCCGTCCGGCCTCGCCCGAGCGCTGCTCCAGCCCCCCGGCCCTCGTCCTCAACCCACCCCTCTTCACCCTGGCCCCGCCGGCTCCCCTGGCCCCAGCATCCGCGGCCCCGCCGCCCCGGCCCAATCAGTCGGCCCCCACAACCCCAGCCGCCGCTGCTCCTGCCGCCGCCGCCGCCGCCGCCGCCGCTCCTGCTGCCGTCTTCGCACCCACCCCATCCACCCCACCGCAGCCACGCCGCGTCTCGGCTTCTCCTTCCCCCAGCCGGCCTGCGGTCTGCTCCCCGCCCTCTCCGCCGGCCGCCCGGCGCATCGGGGGCCCCACGGCCCTCATGTGCATCCTCCCGCCCGAGAGCAGCCCCGCGGCCCACATGATCCGCCGGCGGGCCCAACGGGCGGTCCATTCCCTGCACCACCCCCGCACCCTCGCCCACAAACGCCTGGTTTCCCCGCCCCGCCCCCAACCCCACCCCACTGCCGCGCCCCGAACCCCACCGCCGCTGGTCCGATCCGCGACCGACCCCACCTCGGCCGCCGCCATCCACGGGGTCCCGCTGCCTGCCGGCGAGGTGGGCCGGAAACACCCCCGCCACCGGAGCCACGAGCGCCACCAGGCCGCCCAGCAGTACCTCGACCAGCGCATCCACGCGGGCTTCGCCAACCCCATCCTGAAGCACGAGGATTTCGTCGACGGGGGGGCCCTGATGCTCCTCGAGGTCTGTTCCGACGCCCCGCCCCCGCCCCCCGCCTCCCCGCCCCCTGCCCCCCCCGCCCCGCCCCTGCCCCCGCCCCCCGCCCCGCCCCCGCCCCGCCCCCCCCGCCCCCCCCGCCCCCGCCCCCCCTGCCCCTGCCCCCTGCCCTTTTCTTTTATTTTTTGTTTTGCCCCGCCCTTTTCTGAACCTTTTTGCATTTTTTATTTTTCATTCCTTTTTTGAGACGGCCCCTTTCCACCGAGACGGTCCTGTTGCCCCCCCCTTTCCAGCAGTTATGTGCCCTCCCGACCACCACCACCACCACCCCCACTCGCGCAGCATCGCCCGCAGCCCATGCCGTTTCGTCCCCATCGCTCCGTCATGCCCCGGCGTCCGGCGCTCCCCGGGGGCTCCCTTTCCCAGGCCCCTCTCCCCGCCCCACATCCACACCCTCGCCTCGCCCCACTTCCGCGGATGCGCCTTCGCCCGGCTGCAGCCTGGCGCCCCGGCCGCCCAGGCTCCCCGCCGCCACCTTCGCCCCCACTCCCACTCCCACCCCACCCCCAGCCCCAACCCACGGCCGGCCTGGTGGCCCCGCCCCAAGCCGCATCGGCCCAACCGCCGCCACAGCCCGAGGCCGAGTCGCCCCCGGTTGCTCCCGCCCCGGCCCCGGCGGCCCTGCAGGACGTGCTGGCCACTCCCCGCACGGCCCCCCCACAGCGCCCCACCAAGACGCCCCGCCAGCCGAGGGCCGCCGCGGCCACGGCCCCGCTCCCCGTCCGGCCGCCCTTCACCCCCGCCGGCCGGCATATCCGGCTGGACCCGGCCCCCATCCCCAGCACGCCCGCCGCACCCCGGACGCCCGGCCCGCCGGTGGCGCTTCCGCTGGGGTTCGGGCAGCGCATGCAGCTGGTCATCGAGGAGGCCCGCCAGTCCCTCCTCGTCCAGCGCCACCAGCTCATCCTCGCCCAGAGCCTCGGCGTGGCTGCCGCCCCGACCGTCCGTCCGGCTGCTCCTTGGGGGGCGGGGGTGCGTGGTGTCGGTATGAGCCAGTCCTGACCGCCGCCCTGTCCTCTTTCTTTCGTTGCCCTTAGGCGCCCGCCGGGGCTCCCGTAGCCGCTGCGCCGACCGGGGTCTCGCCCTTCCTCTCGCGATGCGCCCCGCTGGTGCTGCCCCGGGGCCGGGGCCCCGTCACGCCCGACATGGTCCTGCGGGCCGTGGCCCAGGAGGGCGGCGTCCTCCCGACCCCCGCCGCCGCTGACCCGGCGGGAACGGCCGGGGCCCCGGCTGCCAACGAGTGCCCCACCGGGCCATCCGCCTGAGCCGCCGCCATCTTCCGAGATCCGGGGGGATGAGTTTTTTTGTGTGGCTGTACGTTCGTTTTGTGGGTGGTGGTGGGTCCTCCTTGTCACGTTGTATGTCGTTGTATGTCAGTCGCGTTGTCTGTTCGTTTTGCGGTGGGTGGGTGGGTGGGCCCTTTTGCACCGGGTCAAAATAACCGTTTTGTGGCTGTGTTGTTTGCGGCGAGGGCCGGGCTTCCCCCAAACGGGCTCCGGCCCTGGCTGTCTCTTTGTGTTCGATCCCTTTGTGGTCCCGTCCCCCTCCTGCGCGCATCCCCCACGCCCGAGCAGCCCAACAGAGCAGCCCGCACGTGTCCACGAAACAGCGCGCCCTTTCGTCGGCAGCACTCGGGAGAAGATGACCCAGGGAGATGATGGATGGCCCCCCGGAGAGAGAGAAGAGAGAAGAGGGCGGGAGGGGGGGCGGAGGAGGAGGGGCTGCTCTGAGATCCGCCGCCAAACAACCGGCCGACCGGAGGGGAGCCCAAGACGGGGGGTGAGGAGGGGGATACATACGTACGATGGGCCTGGGGGCTGGTCTCAGAGCTCGGCCCGCCGGATGACGAGGGTCGGCCCGACCACGTGGGGGGTCTTGCCCGGGGCGGGCGGCCCCTTGGGCCCGGCGGGCTCGTCCTGGGGGCTGCGGGCCAGGAAGGGGGTCGTCTCGGTGGGGGCCCCCTCGCCGTCCTCGGCCAGCTCGACCCGGCCCTCGCGCCCCGGGGAGATCGACCGGGCCAGGGCCCTGGGGTCGTACGAGGACAGGCCCCCGGGGGGCGGCGAGGGGTCCTGCTGGGCGGGGGCCGGCACCCGCTGCGGGTAGGACCGCTCCAGGGAGAGGTCCTCCTCGGTCACGGCCGACGGGTCCAGCAGGTCCACGTTGGCCACGGGCTCGTCCTCGGGGGTCGGCGGCTCCTTGGGCGACCCTGCGCGGCGGGGGAGGGATGAGGTGGCCATGGAAGTGAGTGAGGATGGGTGTGATGATGGTGATGATGGTGGTGATGATTGGGTGATGATGGTTGACGATGATGATGATGGGATGGTGGCGAGGGAGGTGACGATGATGATGGAGGTGACGATGATGATGGAGGTGACGATGGTGATGGTGTACGATGAGGCAGGCCCGAGGGAGGCGGTTCTTGGTGAGGGTGGGCGTGGGCGTGGGCGTGGGCGTGGGCGTGGGCGTGGGCGTGGGCGTGGGCGTGGGCGTGGGCGTGGGCGGGCGTGGGCGTGGCGTGGGCGTGGGCGTGGGCGTGGGCGTGGGGGGGGGGGGGGCTTGAAGAAGATGCTGGTGGTGGCCATGGTCAGGGGTGGGCGGGCGTGGGGGGCGGACGTGGCTTGAGGATCCAGCCGGCCAGCCAGACGGCGGGCATCAGGTAGGCGGCCCCCGTGCAGATGATGAAGCTGTACCGCTTGCTGTGCATCCAGTCGCTCAGCGCCCCCAGGACCTGCATCCCCACCCCCCACAAGCCCCCCCGTGGCGGGGCGCCCATCACCGTCAGCACGGCATCGGCAGCAAGCGCCTCGGGAAGGACGCACGCCGCCAGGCCGCAGTTGAGCGGGCCTGCGTTTTCTTCACCACCGCGGGTGTCTGCCTTCTTGCCTTGTCTTTCTTGTCTTGGCGGGGGGCATGAGGCGGGCGGACCGTGGGCGAGGGGAAGTCGCCGCAGAGGTGGGAGAAGAGCAGCGCCACGGCGGTGGAGAGGGACCGCAGGTGGATGGGCACCGAGCTGAGCCAGGTGGCGCAGATGGGGCTGTACGGCCAGAAGAGGAAGAACACCCCGCAGCAGCCCAGCACGAAGAACAGCCAGGTCGCCTGCAGCAACAACAGCAGACCAGAGGCGGGGGGGAAGGGAGGAGGGGAGGGGGGGGGGGGGGGGGGGGGGGGAAGGGAGGGGAGGAGGGTGACGGTGAGGCGGAGACGGGGATGCGTGCTGGGGCAAGGGGTAAAGATGGCGCTGGTGGCGCTGGGTGGGACGTGTCTGTCTGTCTGTCTGCCTGCCTGTCTGCCTGTCTGCCTGTCTGCCTGCCTGCCTGTCTGCCTGTCTGTGTCGGGGTGTGCTGGCAGGGTGTGCGGGATGCGAGCGGGACGTGGGCCATGGGCCGTGGGCCGTGGGACGCCGGGGCGGGCTGGGGGGACCTGTGCCAGGAAGGCGAAGATGAGGAAGGTCACCCCGAGGAGGCCCGAGATGCAGGACAGGCAGAAGGCCGTCCGGATGGCCGAGTAGGGCCCCGAGTGGGCGATCTTGTCGCAGAGCAGGCCCCCCACGAAGGTCCCCAGGAGCCCCATGACCACCACCATGCCCCCGAAGGTGTAGTTGGCCAGCGACAGGTCCAGCCCCAGCTCCTGGTTCAGGTAGCTCGGCCCCCAGAACCTGCGCCAACACACCACCCGCGCGCCCCCGGAGCCCCCCGCCGTGTCCCCGTGCGTGTGGTGGAAAGTGAGCCAGCCGGATAGAGGAGATGGAACATGGGCATGCCTTGGAAGGGGAGGGGAGGGGAGGGGAGGGGAGGGACGACGGACGAGAAGGCCCCGAAGAGGAAGTAGAGCACCGCGTTACCTGTTGGCGGGGCGACGGGCGAGGGTGCACCCCACAGAGGGCAGCCCGCCGACGGGAAACAGAGCGGATCGTCATGAGCGGATCGTCATGAGCGGATGGAGGGATCGTCATATGAGCGGCCATTCGTGAGCGGATATTGATGAGCGGATCGTCATGAGCGGCCGTCCACCACCAATCGTCAGGGGCAGAGGGCTACATGGGGCGGGGACGGGGACGGGGACGGCGGGGACGGGGACGGGGACGGGGACGGGGACGCGGACCGGCGGTGGAGAGGATCCAGGCTGGGTTCTTCAGGAAGGCCAGCAGGGTGGCCCGCACCCGGATGGGGACCCGCCTGCCCCGCTCGGACTTCTTCGAGTCGAACGAGGCCCGCTGGCAGAAGACCAGCACAAGCAGCAGCACCATCAGCCCTGCGGGGTCGATCCCGGGAGAGGGGGGGGGGGGGGGGGGGAGCATACCGATGGAAAGGGGCGGGTACCCGGGGCACCATCCACTAGTTGGGGGCCAGGGGGGTGGGTGGGGGCACGTCGGGGACGGACCGGCCTCGCCGAAGAAGAGGATGCGCCAGTTGGAGTACTGCGCCATGGGGCCGCCAACCGCATACCCGATCGCCTGCGCCAGCCCCACGGAACAACAAGAACCGGGGTGATGTGACGAGGGGGGGAGGAGGAGGAGGAGGAGGAGGAGGAGGAGGAGGAGGAGGAGGAGGAGGAGGAGGAGGAGGAGGAGGAGGAGGAGGAGGAGGAGGAGGAGGAGGAGGAGGAGGAGGAGGAGGAGGAGGAGGAGGAGGGAGGGAGGAGGAGGAGGAGGAGGAGGAGGAGGGAGGGGAGGCTGGGACCCAGGGTACAAAGGGGCAAGGACATCAAAAGGGGAGACACCGGGGACCAGGTGAAACAGACAATGACGGTCGCCATACCGACACCGCATCGAACCAGAAGCAAGGTCAGAAAGTTGGGAGAGAATCCAGAGGCGATCACTGAGAAGAGTATAGAGGGATGCTATGCAGGATGGAAAACGCTGACCTGAGATTGTCCAAGCGATGAGTCCTCCGATCATCAGCATCACGAGGCGAATTCGGAGAGCCATGAATCCGAAAACTGGGGACGCGAACATGTACCCAAACATAAAAGAGCTGGCAAGCATTCCCGATTTGGTGTTATCGATTTGGAATTCGCTTTCAATCTTCGACACAGCAGCAGCGATTGACCCACGGTCCATGTAGATGAGGAGATTGATCTAACGGAATGACAGGTGCACAAAGGACGCGGGACGAAGACAGACAACGAAGAGCAACCAAATCATCGCCGCTTCCCTTGAACAGCCGCATGTTTTCCTCTGTTTTGTTGGTCTCCCCTTGCAGCCTCTTCGTGTGGTATTTTTAGTGCACGCCATTTGACGCAGCGCCAATAACCACCGGGTGATTCGAGCTGCTTGCCTTTTCAAAAAATAATTCCCGGCATAAACTATGCCACATGGGGTACCCGCAGTGCGCACTCACCATCCTTTTTCCTGGCAGTCGATCCAAAAACATCCAAAACTCATGAGCCGACTCGATTTCGCCGGGCATACCTATGAAATTCGGCATGCAAATGGCTTTGTCAAAGTGTACACTGGTCCATACGCTCACCATCTTCGAAGTCACTGACGTGAATCGATTGCCTAGTGAAAGGAATCGCCTATTGGTCTTTTCAAACCCAGTACGGGAACCGCTTTCCGGATTGGAAACTGCACTTCTCCATCGATTCGCAGGATCGGTGGGCAGCATGGAACATTTTAATTGCCCTATTTATCGAAAGGAAATGCGAGTTTTCAATGAAAATCCAGTATGGCGAGTGGCCTCGTCCGTATTCCCCCTGTTGGGTCATCTCCTCACCACCGCCACTAGCGCACATGCGGGGCCGCGAGATCACGGTGTACATCTTCTCGTACCACCCATTAGCCGAACGGGTCCTGATCTACGATCCCGCCTCGCGCACCGAGCGGCCCGTCCTCTCCGCCGCGGACGATCGGCCGGGCACTTTCTGGCGCGACTTCGTCTCGGTGGCCGAGAGCCGCCTGGCCCGGGCCAAGATCCGTCCTGCCCCTCTGGCCCAGGGGGATCTTCCCCTGGGTCGTTACTGCAGCCTGAGAAACGAGGCCTTCGTCCGTGTCGGGCCGGAGTGGAGGTCTGTCTCTCCGCCCGGGAGGCGATAACCCCGGTGATCCTCCCACCGGCAGGCCGCCCAGCAGCGGGTGGGCCGGCTACGACCAGGGCGCGGCCGAGCTGCACAAGTGTCAGTGGGTGTACCCCGAAAACAACGCCGGCTGGAACGCGGCCCGCCATCCGGTCCCCTTTCTGTGGGGCGCCCGCAGCCGCTGGGGCTACACCGTGGAGGCCTGCCTCCCGCCCCAGAAGCGAGCCGCGCTCCGTCGGTGGGCCGCCATGACTGCCCGGCGGGCCGACGCCTGGTTCCGGGGTTTGATGCTCATCTGAAGCGGCACCACCCCCGCGGTGGATCCGGCTGGCGATCCTGTGCCTGTCTCGAGGCGGCGCACCAGCCCACGTACCAGAGGTGCCCCTGTGTGCCCCTGTGTGCCCCTGTGTGCCCCTGTCTGTGCAAGCAATCCCCCTCCCCCACGGCACTGCTAACGGGTTCTCCGGGGTTCCAGAGGCCAGCTCGGCATGAGGGGCGCCCAAGCCGTGCGGGGAAGGTGCGCAGCGGTGCGAGGGGAGCGAGGGGAAGGGAAGAAAACCGCGTGGTCTTCCATATCGACACAGGAGGAAAGAGATGCGAGAAGGATGAGGGAGGGGAGGGGAGGGGAGAGGCGGAGGGAAACGCCGATCACTGGTGCCGCTCAAGGTTCATCGTCGCCTCGTCCTACCGGCGGATGAAAGAAGACCGAGGAAGACATGAGAAGACCAGAGATGAGTGGGTGGGCGCCTTCCTTGTCCCCAAAACGCACAGGAGCACAGGCAGACCGAAGGTGCCGGAGAGGGCGCAGGAGCAGCGGGGGCCGGGGCCGGGGCCGGGGCGGCGGTGGCCGGAGCGGTGGGGGCAGAGGCGTCAGCGGCGGGTGCGGGGGGAGGCCGGATCAGCTGCAACTGGAGGAGGAGGGCGGGAAGGGCGGAAGAAATACGAACCGTCAGAAACAGAACCATCACCACGCATATCGACCCTCAGTTTGAGTCGCTGGGCAGCAATGGGCTGGGGAGAGGACAGACAAAGGGCAGCAGGCGTTCGCCCTCGAAAACGGTGAACTGCTCATCGACCCCCACCACCCCCACGGAGCAGTTGGTGGTGTCCAACTCCTCGTCGGGCTGCGAGGCCTTGATAGCCTGCAGGGCGTGCTTGATCAGCTCCTCCCGAGAGCCTGCAAGGAGGACCGAGTGAGCGTGCGTGTACGCGAGGTTCACAGACAGGTGGGGAACTCCTTGTAGTGCTTCTCCAGGTACGTCTTGACGGGCTGGCTGCGGGCGCCGATGGCACACGAGTAATAGTCGAAGTAGTTGCCCGAGGGGCAGGTCTGGTAGAGGTGGGTCCCCTGGGACTGTCGACGTTGATGTGAAGGATAAAACGGCTGGTCGAGGAGGAGCAAACAGACATCAACACCAGCAATGAGCATGCCGACGCCGAAAGGCCGAGAGCCCGCGTGTTGGGTGCGCTTCTGGCTCTCTGCACGAAAAAGGTGAGCGCTGAGGAGGGAAGATCGCGTCACAGACTGTCAGAGACTTCAACCGCCAGCCAGTTCACAGGAATTTGGCTTTCGTGGGCCCAGCGGAAATTCATGATCTCAGATTTCATGAAGTCAAGAAGTTTGCGGGCATCTGCAGTCAGGCCGGCAGTGGAAGCACCAATTTGCTGGTCAAGGGCAAGCACCTTTTGTTGGCTCTCGTTGCGCTTAATAGCAACAAGAACAACCTTTTTGGAGCGGAAAGAAAGGTGATGTTAAAAGGAGTAGGGAATTGCGAACGTGTGTATTGGACTTGAGTCCTGCAGTAGCGGCGCCCTGCTTGACCGCCTCCATGGCATATTCGATTTGGTAAAGACGGCCCTTTGACGCACATAAAAAAATTGAGCACGGCACGTGAAAGATGAATTGTTCGAACCTGAGGGCTGAAAATGGTCACATCCGAATCGTAAGCTGTCCTATACATGCTATGCGATCACGAGTTGTGAAAAAGAGCTCTGTGCTTCACGAAAAAAGAAGCCGCTATTACCGCCGGGCGAACTAGATCACTCCTCGCCGTTGAAACTCGCTTGAAAATGGAAGAGGAACACGAAGAGGGGAAGAAGGAGGAGGGAGCCCCCGCTGCTCCGGTGGAGGGTGGACCTGTTTCTGCGAAGTCTCAAATGAACTACCCATTGGTGAAGGTGTGCGACATGGCCGATGAAATGCGAACGGAAGCACTCGAATGCGTCGTGACTGCAGTTGAGGTTCGTTGGTTTTCCGAGACATTCTTGTGATTCGCCATCCCCACAGAAACACCCTGGCCAATACGAGAATGCGGCCAAGATGATGAAAGAAGTCATGGATAAGAAGTTTGGCCCATCGTGGAACGCAGTTGTGGGCGAAGGGTATGGATTCAACATTCAACACTCTGTGAGAAATCTTCTCTTTTTGTTCTACGGTGGGACGGTTGCCGTCCTGCTCTTCAAGGGTCTGCTCCACCCGCCCCGGCTGCGGTGACCATTGCCTTCCCCTCTCTAGCCACGTAGCCCTCCAACGCCATCAGGAGGTGAGTTTGTTTTTTGTATTTATCCGTCTTTGTCCGCCCACCCACCTCCGCTCTCTCCGCCTACACCACCATCCCCACCAACACGCACACCCCTCCCACCCCTTTTCCCCCCCCGCGAGCGTTCGGTTGGTCATTCGCCATCTTCTGCAAAAAAAAGAAAGTTCTTTCCTGGGCCCTCAGAAAAGGCAACGCAAACGGCGAGGAGAGAAAGGCACGGTACGGGCACACGGCACGGGCACACGGCACGGGCACACGGCACGGGCACACGGCACGGGCACACGGCACGGGCACACGGCACGGGCACACGGCACGGGCACACGGCACACGGCACGGGCACACGGCACGGGCACACGGCACACGGCACACGGCACACGGCACACGGCACACGGCACACGGCACGACACGCACGGCACACGGCACACGGCACCCCAAAAGACGACAGCACGCCACAGGCAGCACCACATGAGATCCCGAGACGATCCATCCGCATACGATACGCGGAATCGACGCAGACAACAATGCTGTTCGCGCACAGCAGATAGGGGGTGTGAGGAAGGGGGAGGGAGGGAGGAAAACAGGGACAGAGGGAGGAGGGGAGGGAGGGAAGGGAGGAGGGAGGAGGGAGGAGGGGGAGGGAGAACGGGAGGGAGGGGGAGGAGGGAGGGAGGGGAGGGAGCAGGAGGGAGATGGATGGAGATGGAGGGTGGCGAGGGAGGGGGATGGGGAGGGAGAGAACGAAAGAGAAGAAGAAGGGCCGGCCCGCCGCAGCGACCAGAGAGGAGAGGGAGGGGCGGAGAGGGCAGGGGAGGGGGCGGGAGCCAGGTGACAAGGAAGCGATGCCGGAAGCAGGTCATGGCGGGAGGCAGGAAAGCAAGTACGGAAGGCAGGAAAGCAGGTACGGAAGGCAGGAAAGCAAGTACGGAAGGCAGGAAAGCAAGTACGGAAGGTTGGAGACGGGAGCCGGCCGGCCATCACGGGGGGGCCCCTCAGCCGGAGGGGTCGCCCGCGAGGACCCGGATGCGCAGCTGGATGCCCGCGACGGCCACCGGGTCCCCGAGGCCGTTGGTGAGGCACAGGGTGAGGGCCGGGTGGTCGCCGATCCGGTGGAACTCCACGGGGAGCGGCCGGCCGGTGGGGTAGTAGTCGACCATGGTCAGCGAGCCCGTCAGGGGCAGGATCATGTAGGCCTCGCCCCCGGCCCCCCGGTTGCGCACCCCGCCCCGCAGCTTGGCGCTGGCCTCGTCGGCCTGGCCGTCCGGGGGCAGGTCGGCCGCGGGGAGGGGCAGCGGGACGGGCGAGACCCGGCCCCGGATGGTGATGGCCGCCGGGACGACCGGGGTGCCGGGGGAGCGGCGCCGCGGGTGGTGGGTGGGGAAGTTGTGGGTGGGCGACATGTAGTGGGGAAGCGGCGACGAGGAGCCGACCGAGCCGGCGGGCGGGAGGCCCAGCGAGGAGCTGCCCGGGGTCGGGGAGGGGAAGGGCGAGGAGCGAGCCAGGCTGGAGAAGGCGAAGGGGGTCGGGGTGGGCGGCAGGCCGGCCGAGGCCCCGGGGCTGGCCAATGGAGGCGCCATCATCATCATGTCCCTGGATGGCATGATGGGAAACAGGAGGCGGGACAGCAGGGGGGAGGTTCCGGAGTGAGCAGAGCCCAACCACAAGGACAAGCAGGGCGGGGCGGGGGCGTGGGGTGGGGGGACGGGAAAGGGAGCAGACATGGACTGGAAGACGATCGCGTCGGCCGGCTCGTCCAGGTGGGAGGTCTTCCAGCGGGTCCCCCCAGCAGCCGCCGGGCCGCCGGCCGGTGGGGGTGGTGGAGGCGGCGGGGGTGCGGGTGGCAGGGCGGGCAGAGGCAGGGCCGGGTCGGCACTGCGTCCGCGGATGGACCGCTTGGTGGAGTAGGGCCGTGGCGGCTGGCTACCGGCCGGCTCGCGGCTGCCGCCTGCGCTGTGCTGCAGGGGCTGCGACGAGCTGCTGGGCGGGTTGCCCGGCTGGGCGCCCATGGCCATGCCCATGGCCATGCCCAGGGACTTGCGCGGGGTGGGCGGGAGGGCGGCAGGGATCGGGGCCTGGTGTCGCAGGACGCTGGGCGAGGCGATGGGCGGCAGCGAGTCGCCCTGGATGGACTGGGCGACGGATGGCCCATACGAGGCGGCGTACGAGGGCGGCCCGACCAAGCGGGGCAGGTCCTCGGACGCATCGGGCTGCTGCTCCCCGCCGGTCCCATAGGCGCCATACGGGGCAGCCGGGAAGTGAGACGGGGGCGGCCCGGCGGCGCGCTCGACGAGCTCCGAGGGCAGGGCCGAGTTGGGCAAGTGAGGGAAGTCGGGCTCGTCCCCCCCCGGGAGCGGCAGCAGTTCCCCGCTGACGTCCAGGGGCCGGGGCTGGTCGGGGTCGTCCGTCGACCGGGCGCGGTGCCGGGAGCGGCCACGGGTGAGCCGGACGACCTCCTTGGGGCGCGGCAGCATGTACAGGGGTTGCCGGAGAGGCACCAGGGGCGGGTCTTGGAGGGCCGGCGGGAGCGGGGGCGGTTGCGGGGTGGGTGGTGGGGGATGCGCGGTGAGCCGGTTGCGGGTCGACTGAGTCAGCTGCATGTACCGCGCCCGGGGTACGCTGGGCCGGCTGGGCTGGGCGGGCGCAGCGTGCCGCACCGAGCCCACCGGCCGGCTGGCCGAAGAGGAGCGACGCTTTAAATGGGGAGGGGCAGCAGCCGGTTGTGGGGCTGGCGGGGCAGGTGGGGGTGGTGGTGGGGGTGGTGGTGGGGGTGGTGGGGGTTCCATGGGTGAAGGCGGGGAGGGAAAGGGGGATGGAATGGGGCGGCCCAGTGGCGGCGCGGAAAAGCCAAGGCTCCCAGTCCCCAAGTAAGTGTGCCCTCCTGCCCGATGGGTTTTCGAGGGGTTCGAAGGCCGGTTGGCGGTCCGCAATTGGGGGCATGAGACACAGAGATAGGGAAATTTGGGGCACCCTGTCGTCCGGGGGTGCGTGAAATGAAGCATGGAGAGACCAAGAAAGAAGTCCAGACCGTTTGAGCCGAGCGGCACTCCAAATACCGAATATGAAAAAAGGACCACCTTCGTGGCTGGCGAAGAAATGGGCCGATCGATCTGAATGTCGAACGAATTGGTCGGATGTGGACAGCGAGCCTCGAGGCAGAGGTCCACCGCTGCCACAGCAGTGAGTGTGCACGGAGGGGAAAAGCGGTACAGACCGGAATCAGATGGGCCTAGCCATTGGGCTATTAATTCGGACGATTTCTCAAATTCATCATCCTCATCGTCGCCCATTCTCGGCAAAGCCGAGACTGGCAACACGACCACAGAAAGGGAAAGCTTCAGTCACCGGGGTGAAGCTGGTATGCAGGTATTCGTGTGGGTACAATGCGAACCATCCCAAACCGTTGGGCACGCAAGCGCATAAATCCTCAAGGTCTGATCGAGTTCTTGACTCAATATCTCAAAAAAGAAAGAAAAAGAAAGAAAGAAAAAAGCTCCTCCAGAGTCCAAAAAAAAAACGTCCCCGCCATGCACACTCAAGAAGGATTTCCGCCTGCTGCTGGTTGTTGCTGTGGCTGTTGTTGCTGTGGCTGTTGTTGCTGTGGCTGCTGCTGCTGCTCTTGAGGCACTTTCATAAATTGGTCCATCATCAGCTGCTGCTGCTGCACGGCCTTGACCATGGTCATATACCAGGCCGAGATCTGGGCCATTGACTTGTCCTGGGCCCTGGACCTTCTGGTCCTGGCCTGGGTCTGGGTCAGGGGCTTCTCCATCCGGACCGTGTTAACGGTGGGGTTGTGGGCGTGCCAGCCGATGCACTTGAGAGTCAGATTGCGGCTCTGGGTCACCTGCTTGGTCGGATGCGGCTTGGCGTTGCCGGCCGCAGGTTGGTGGGGGGACGAGTGGGCGACGGCCGCGCCAGCCGAGAGGTCGGGGGGCTTGACGGGGGGCGCGAAGGGCGAGGGGCCTTCGTATGGGTTGCTACCCCGGTACACGCGCTGGCCCTCCTGCGGGTGGCTCTCCAAGGTGGCGTGACGGGGCGATGACCTTGTGGTGGAGGGGCTGCACGACCACAAAAGAAGAAGAGAGCAGATGGGAACAGCCGGAAAGGGGCGCGGCCAGCGACGGACTGGGCCGGGTGCTGTGTGTGGGCGGACCCAGTGCGGCGAGTCGGGACTGATCCTGCGGTTCAGGCTGACCTCGTCTTGAGAGGTGAGAGCCGCCTACAAGTGTGTGCCGCCATCCATTCGCTGCCCTTGGTCCAGACATCAATCGGAATGCTTTGCATTGAGCATGAAGTTTCAGGCATGGGGCGGGCTGCCAGATATTCTGGAAAGTTGAGTGGGGACCTCCCGAAATGCGGGCGTCCTCGTCTGTAATATTTGTTCTCGTCATTATAAAGTCCATCGATGTCTTCTTCCATGCCGTGCTCCAGCACAGTGAGCTAACATGATCGACTCCGGCATGCGGGATGAACCTCAGGGGGAATATTACAAAGTGTCAAGGTCGGGACGACCGATCCCCAGATGCCAACAAAAGGAATCTGCGCAGCACTGAAGTCGAAGGTAAGCGTCATCCGAGTGGACGACTCCGAAACGCCGCCGATTTTGTGCTGGCCACCGCCAAGGCGATCTGTGCAAAAATAATAACAAAACACTCCCTGCATCATGCCCCCAGCCAGGAAAGCACCGCCGCAAACACGAGCACAAGCATAAACAACACACCGCCCATCATCACATGAACCTGCGACCTTTGGGTTTGTGCTGACCCTCCGTGATCATGTTATTTTCCTCCAAACTCCAAACACGCTGAATCTGTGAGATCTGCGAATACTGCGGCCTTTTCTTGAGGGTCTTTCCACACTGCCTCTGCGTGTCCTGAAATCATTCGCTGACGCACTAATTCGGAAAGCTGGGGAACAACAGGGCCATTGGATGGGAAAACGATTTCGTAGGGTTCAGCAAGTTGGGACGAGGCCAGCACCCGGATAAGTCGCACCGGCATCACCAAGCGGGATGTACCTGAAGAACAATCGAACAGACAGTCGTGTTGAATTCCAGGCAGACTTGTAATGAAAGCCTCCGCCCAATCGGCACGCTCGGAGAGCACGGGGGGCCGAAAATCAACAGGGATCTATATAAAGAGGAAAGACAATCAAAAAAAGGCCCCGGGCCCAGACCTTTTTGTGCTCGCAGGCGTGCAAAACAATTTGGCGGACGGTACCCGAAAGGACGCCCTCGTTCGCCGTGCGCAGGTGTCCATTTCGCATGACCACGAAAAAGTTGCTCGAGAGGCCTAAAAGCGAAGCGGGTTCCAAACGGTGAGCGGGCGCCTATTGTATCGACGGGTGGCATGATGCGCAGCGCCACCCCAAGCGCCCTCATCTCCCCCACCAGAGGGCAGACCCTCCGTGATGGCCCCTTCCTCGGTTTGCAAGAGCACCTCCTCCGCGTCGGGGGTCTTGTTCTGCTCCAAGGGCAGCCGGTCGCGAACCCACCCTGAGTCCTGGGTCGGACGAAGCGGAGGGTGGAACCACGAGGCAGAGGAGGCGCTGAACCGACCTTTGCCGAAGCGTGGTGGCGCGGGGGTGCCCCCGGGACTTCGACAATGCATCCGGTGGTGGCGAGAGAAGGGCCCAGGGGTGTCAGGGGTTCCATGAAAGTGAAGATGACTGGGCGCTAAATACGGGCTGCTGTTGGTCGGTCTAAAACACTGGGAAACCGGACCAGTGTACCGGCTTGTTCTTCGACTGACAGCAAGATGTAGATGCGGATGTCGTCCTCCGTCTTTGTCGAAGTGGAGGCTGGAGCCTACCAAGAGGATTTCGGTGGATTCAGATTCAAACTCAAGCAAACCTTTCCCAAAGCATGAAACCACGCTCTGAGTCCCAGTTGGATGGTATGAAGAACAGGGGCCCTAATTGATTCGCCGATGTGACTTCACGATCAGATAAAAAATGAACGGCGGTTCAGACCTCAGCGCTTCCGGAGTAAAGAGTGCCCGGTTTTCTGGAGGAGATTCTGGCCCGATGAGATCAGACCGGATAACGCAGATCGATTGGCTCAACCGAGTGATGTGCGTGCTCAAAAGAAGAATGTTGGTGTGAGCGATAGTACGACATGTCGTATAAGCGCCACGTTCGTGCGCAAGGAGATACTGTTTGGCAGTGGGTGCTGAATCCGCGCCGAGAACGGGTGACCTGCGCTTGACTTGAACGCCACCATTCTCCACGATAACGACAAGCTCGGAGCAGCTCAACTTCGAAGCCATCCCGGCAAAAAACACGGAGTGACAGCCGAACGCCCTGGGTCAACGACGACGGCCATTTGACACATTTGACGGCCAGCGCACTCGAGTCTGTCTTCGTCTTTCTCACTCGCCTCCCTCCGTTTTCCCGGGTCATGATGATGCGCAGCCCTATTCAATTAACAATTCCAATATAAACAATCAAGAACATTTCAGAAGAAAATGATCAATAAGATGCTCGATGAAATTAGAAGCCGGACAGAAATTGAAATAACACCGTCGTTGCATCGCGAGAATGAATCGAAGAATAAAACGAGCCGAATATGTGTGGAGAGAAATCACAGGCAGCAGGAAGACTTCACGAACCATCACCCCCGCTACCTCCCCGAACTGCCGTCCTGGGCCGACCCGGTCCCGTCGTGGAAGGAGATCGACCCGGCGGAGACCTCGCCCAGGTCGAGGGTGCGCGCGGTCCCCAAACTGACGCGGGTCTGCTCGGGTGCCGCCGGGAGAATCATCGGGGCGGAGTCATCCTCCGGCCCCCCCGAGAGATGATCGGGCGGGGCTGTGGCCGAGGGGAATACCCGCAGCCGGCGCTGCGGGGGGCACCAGGGACGCAGGAGGGAAGCCGCCCGGGAGAGCCGCTCGACCCGGGTCAGCAGGGGGATGTAGAAGGACAGGCACGCGCCCCAGGGCCCCACCGCCACATCCACCCAGCCCCCCAGATCATCCATCAGCACGCCCGACGCGAGTGCCCCGGCCGCGTCCCGGCGCGCGTCGGGCGGGTCCGAACCCCGGGAGGAGTGGCCCCCGTGGCTGGTCGCCCGCAGGGTGGCCACGAAGAAGGGCGTCTCGGGCTCCACGGGCTCGGGCGGGTCGACCGGCTTGCTGGTGTTGGCCGTCATGAAGGACACCGTGCCCCCCGTGGCCGGCAGCACGTATAGCATCTTGAAGGCCATCGAGAGGAGGGCGCAGCGGAGCGTGGCGGGCTCGTACTGAACGAACAGAAACAGAAACAGGAGCGGAGATGGGGGATGGGGGATGGGGGATGGGGGGATGGTGCCCGGGGAACGATGCGCAACGCACGGGGGGCAGACCTCGACGCAATGCTGGGCGGCCATGAAGCACTGGCTGAACTGGACCGAGGGCCCCAGGAGCCCGTGCAGCAGGAGGAGGACATCCCCCAGGCAGTGGTGCAGATCGGCCATGGGGGGCGGGGCCCCGCCCGGGCGGGGGCGGTGGGGGCCCAGCGCCGGGGCCGAGAAGATGGTCAGGTCGTCCAGCCCGATGGAAGCCCGGTGGGCGGCCGAGAGCACAGGGCCCAGCGAGAGGCCGATCGCCCTGTGCCATGACGCGTGGGAGGGGAGGGGGATGAGGAGGGGATCGTTGAAGGGCGCGGGCGGGGGAGGCATGCGGGGTGAGTCAGACCAGAGCTGTTGTTCGAGCAGTTCGGCTTTGTCCGCGAGGCGCTGCCGGGGCCCAGCGGGAGCCGGGAAGCGGAGAGGCAGTGAGGCCCAAGGACTCGAACCCCACCCTCCCGTTCTCCCGCCATCCCCGTCGACCCCGTCGACCCCGTCGACCCCGTCGACCCCGTCGACCCCGTCGACCCCGTCGACCCCGTCGACGACCGTCGACCCCGTCGACCCCGTCGACCCCGTCGACCCCGTCGACCCCGTCGACCCCGTCGACCCCGTCGACCCCCGTCGACCCCCGTCGACCCCCGTCGACCCCCGTCCCCGCTTCCTGTTCGACGGACCGCCATGAGCTCCTGGAACATTGCGAGTTGGTCGAAGGCGCGCCTGACGGGGCTGGGCCAGCCCTCCCTGGACTCGCCCAGGATGCGGACAAGCTCGTCGGCCGTCTCGCGGCCGGCCGCCAGCAAGGTCACGTCCTCGAAGACGGCCAGCACCCGGCCCGGCTCGGGGACGGTCAGGTTGGCCACCACCCGGCGCCTGTCGCCCCCAGGGTAACCGCCTCGTATGTGGCCCGGCAGGCGTCCCCGGGCTGGCGCAGGGGGGGCAGCGGGTCAGCCGGCTGGACGGGACGCAGGATGGCCGACAGGTCGGGGGTCGGCCCGTACAGGGCCGCGAAGGACAGACTGCGGTGCTCCACCTGGGCAGCCCGCAGCCCGGCCCCCCCGGCCCCGGCATCCGGGTCCACGCGGAGGAGGGCAGCACAGAAGGGCGCGCCTGCAGGGGGGGGGGGAGGGGGGGGGGAGGAAAAAGCGGCGAGGGGCATCGGCCAAATCGACGGAAGGAGCGAGGCGCGCGGGCGGTGGCCCAGCCCCTCCCACGGGATGGGGGGCAGGGCAGGGCAGGGCAGGGCAGGGCAGGGCAGGGCAGGGCAGGGCAGGGCAGGGCAGGGCAGGGCAGGGCAGGGCAGGGCAGGGCAGGGCAGGGCAGGGCAGGGCAGGGCAGGGCAGGGCAGGGCAGGGCAGGGCAGGGCAGGGCAGGGCAGGGCAGGGCAGGGCAGGGCAGGGCAGGGCAGGGCAGGGCGGGCTGGTGCTGAAGGGCGGGGCGGACTGGTGACGAGGGTCTGCAGCAGGAGCGCCTCGGGCCTGAGGGCCGCGATCATGTCGTATGTGGCCTGGATCTCCACGAAGGGCGTCTCCGGCACGGGCAAACCCACGCTGCCTGCCCCCGGGCCGGCCGCAGGAGCCGGCGGCAGCAACAGGAGGGCGTTCGAGCAGCCGCAGGGGAGCGGGTTGCTGCTGCTGGCCGGGGATGGGGATGGGGCGAAGAGCGGTCTCGAGCCGGACGAGGGGGCGCGGGGGGGCTGGGCGGCCAGGGCGCTGAGACGGTCCCGGAGGAGCCGGCGGGCACGGCGGGGCAGGGCCGACAGGGACTGCGAGAAGCAGTGCACGACCAGGCCGATGATGACCACGACGGCCGCCGAGGCGCCCAGGATGATGGCGCCGATCATGCCGAGCGAGGTGCCGATCTGGTCGTTCAGCGTCTGTCGGTCGGGGACCGCCATGCCCCCCACGAACTGCAGCCCCGCCCAGTTGGCCTCCCAGGCCACCAGGCCGTGCTCGCCGTGGTCGGGGGCCCCCTTGAGGTGCCCCAGGGGCAGGATCTCGGCCGGCCCGAGGGGCATCCGGGGCTGGAGGATGCCCCGCAGGTAGAGCATCATGTCGGTCTCGGGCCAGACCTGGTCCAGCGGGTCCAGCAGGTCCGTCTCGGGGCGCCACAGGAAGGTGAAGGCGTGCACCCGCTGGGCGGGGGCCAGGGTGGTGTCCGGGAAGAAGAACAGGGTCGTGTTGAGGTACATCACGGCCGCCACCCGGGCCTGCCAGCCCGCCGGCAGGCCGGCCACGTGGGCGGGCCGGGAGCACACCAGGGTGCGGCAGGGGCACCCCTCGGCCCCCGCCATGCAGCCTGTCGACTCGGAGACTGTGCACCGGGGCGCCTCGGCGGTCGCCCCAAAGTCGGCCGCCACCAGGAAGGCGTTGCGGGCCCCGTCCGCCAGGGACACCTCGGTCGCGGGGCCCGCGGGCAGGCTGGCGGCCGGCTGCTGGAGGGCCCGCTGCCAGCACCGCGACCCGTTGCACACCGTGAAGGCGGTGTGGTCGGCCCGCATCAGGGCGGCCACCTGGGCCCCGTCGTAGGCGACCAGCTCCATGAGGAGCGGCTTCAGGGGCGTGTAGAGGAGCCCCGGGCCCAGCGGCCCGTCGAGCGACCAGAAGTCGGCCTCGAGCAGCCCCTCGGCGGCCCAGTCGAGGGCGCTGGTGGACCCGTTGAGGGTCCGGATGAGCACCGCGTGCTGGATCTGGCTGGCCATGTTGCTCCAGTCCTCTGGCCGTGCCCCCCGTGTGGGTGGGTGGGTGGGTGGGTTGGAAAGAGGGCTCAGTCATGACGCTCAGTCACGACCACACGGCGGAGGCACGGGGGTGGCACGGGGGGGGTACGGGGGGCGGCGTGCGGACTGCGGATCTCGCCGCCGAAGGCAAGGTCAGCCTCGACCAGGATGCAGGTGGCGGCCGGGCCCACCGAGGCCAGCACACAGCCGATCGAGACCATGGTCAGGGCCCACTGCAACCGCACCGTGCACCGGCGCCTGCGAGCCGGGGACCCCCCCGGGCGGCCCCGCCCCGTCGGGAAGAGGGGCGGGGCGTACGATGGCCGGTAGACCTCGAGGGAGCCCGGGTGGGCGGGCGGCTTGGGGGCAGGCCGGTGCAGGTCGGGGAAGGGGAATGGGCAGGGCGGCGAGCTGCCCAGGGAGACGGGCCCCAGGGTGGGCGAGGCGTCCACCGAGAGCCCCACGGGCCCCAGGGGCAGCGCACCCGCGACCTCGCGCCCGCCGCTGGACTCCGGCGTGGCCGCCTGGGTGGCCAGGGCCACCTCCGACGATCCGCCCGCCACGCTCAGCCTGCTGGCGGGGGTCGGCTGGAAACACGCACCCACGGGGGCAGCGGCGATGGGGGGGATGAAAATGGCGAGCTGGGTATGGGCAGGCGGGCATGCGGGCAGGGAAGAGAGGGCGCAAGGGATGGGCTGGGGGGCGGAGAGACCGACCATTTCCGGGTCCGACGACCCGGCCACCGACTGGGGCAGGGCGATGGCCAGCGAGGGCGGCGTGAGGGCGGGGCTGCTACCCGGCGAGGAGGCGGTGGTGTCCGCCTCGTCCCGGCGCTGGGCCTGCTGCTGCTGCTGCTGCTGCTGGGCGGCGAGCGAGAGGTCGGCGGGGCCCTCGGCCAGTATGTCGAGGAGGGAGGACGCGCGGGCGGCGATGTCGTCCAACTGGGCGAGGGCTGCCGAGGGGTCCAACTGGGCCGAAGACACGACGTGGCCGGTGGGCGGCGGGCGGGCGGCCAGGCGGGCGCGGAGGTCGCCCAGGGCTGCGGTCAGCTCGGCCATCTGAACGCGGACGGGCCCTTGGGCCAGCGCTGCGTCCGGGGTGATGAATGATGATGATGATGAATGACGATGATGACGATGATGACGATGATGATGACGATGACGATGACGATGACGATGATGATGATGACGATGATGATGATGATGATGATGACGATGATGATGATGATGATGATGATGATGATGATGATGATGATGATGATGATGATGATGATGATGATGATGATGATGATGATGATGATGATGATGATGATGGTGATGGTGGTGATGGTGATGATGGTGATGATGATTGGATGATGATGATGACCCCCCTGATGGTGGAGCGTGAAGTGAAGACAGGCGCAGCAGCAGCAGCGGACACCGGAGTGGTGTGCGTGGCAGTTGGGGCCAAAGGATGTGTCTGTGGTGCCCGTGAAGCGGAGCGATGCCGGTTGATGCCTACGAAGGGAGCGCAGCAGGGGCGGACATTGGGCGAGCCTGCTGAGGAGGGGGCCCTGCAGCTTGCCCAGCACCGTGCGGGCCGTGATGACCCGGTCCTGGGCCTCGGCCAGCAGCCCCGTCACGTCCTCGAAGACCAGGAAGCGCAGCCGGCCCCTGCCGCACCCAGGGCAGTACCGTCAACGAGAACAACACACCAAGTCGGTGCGAAGAAAATCGCCCATCAGTCCCACCGCCGGGAACAAGAAGGCCATTGGAGCCATTGGAGGCTGGAACCCATTGCGGGTGTCGAATGATGTTCGTCCAGCGGCGATCTCCCGAGAGCAGGGGGCGCCAGAGGGGGCAGAGGGAGTGGATGGGGAGGAGGAGGAGGAGCGAGGCACGGACGTGAGGGGGATGGGGTGGTAGACCACCCGGACGGGCTCCCCGCTGGCCGAGTGCAGCAGCAGCCGCGACTCGGGCGCCAGGTCGCCCCTGCCCCGGCCAGACCACCCGCGCACCCGCGCACCCACCCGCCACACGGAGGACACGGTGAGCACCGAGAGACAGGAGGAGACAGTCGGAGACAAGAGACAACAAACAGGTCCAGGGGGGGGGGGGGGGGGGGGGGGGGGGGGGGGGCATGGGACAAAGACAAGACGACGGACCGCTCGTCGACAGGCAGGAAGTCGAGGAGGGCCGGCAGGTCGGGGGGGTCGTACTCGAACCGGGTGCAGAAGGCCCGGTTGGCGAGCACAACCTGCCAGCCTTCGAGCCGCCCCGCCCCGCCCGTCGGGTGCGCCCCGGGGTCCGGCTCCACAACCAGCAGCGGGAAAGGCAGGCTCTCGACCACAGCCCTGGTGGAAAGAAAAAGAGTGGATGAGCCGGGTTTTGATCCCGGTGCCTCACGCATGCGAAGCGCGCGATCTACCAATTGATCTACTCACCCGTTTGATACTTTCGCGATGTGCGGGGTTACACTGTTATTGGGTTTCCAAATATCGCGACCTCCTGCACTTTCTTTCGGCCCCTTCGGGACGACGGACCAGATGAGCCGCTGCCGGATGCCGGCCTGCCTGAACACGTCCAGGGTGTCGTTGATCTCGCGGAAGGGCGACGAGGGCCCGATCGCCTCCAGCAGGCTGCGAGCAGCAGCACCGGGGAACACGAAGGCGCGATGATTGCCCGGGGGATCAGGGACAGCGGACGGACCGGTCGGCCAGCTCGGGGGAGCCGCGGCTGAGGGCCTGCAGGGCGCCTTGGACCCGCTTGCCCAGCTTGCCGAACGAGCGGCTGACCAGGACCCCCGTCACGACCAGGACGGCCAGGCTGACCAGCACCCCGGCCAGGCAGGCGATGCCCCCCCAGACGAAGAGCCGGTGGATGGTGGCGTGGTAGGCGGCCAGGGGCAGCCCGATCAGGGTGTGGCCCGTCCAGCCGGCCACCGTGCACCCGCGCACCGTCCAGAAGTAGCCCTCGATGTCGCCCACCGAGAGCGGCTCGGGCCCCGCCCCGGGGGGCAGGTCGCGCAGGGCGGCGAGCACCGGGCCCAGGTCGATGAGGGGCTGCCAGGCGTCCGTGCCCAGGACCCGGCTCATGTTCGCGTCCAAGATGCTGAGATCGGGTCCCCGCGCGAGTGGAGAGGGGCGGTGGTGAGGGTCTGGCAGGCGGGGTGGGGAGGGAGGGCGGCCGAGGGGCGTGCGGGGAGGAGCAGACTAGATCAGAGGCTCATCCTCGGCAGGGAGCCAACAACGGTACGGAAAGAACGTCCTGAGCAAACACGCGGGGAGAAGTGGAGGGGAGGATGTGCGTGCCGTGCGTGTGTGTGCGTGAAGACAATGATGATCGCCATCAAACGGATCCCGGCCAGCCCTGGCAGCGGGACGACGCGTGGGAGGGAGTGGGCGCAGGGCACAGGGACGGTTGGCAGGGGGCGACGAACGCTGAGGGCGGTGATGGGCTGCAAGGAGTGGGGGACGGACGCCCAGTTGGTGATGCGCATCCCGGAGAGCGCCATGGCCCGCAGCCGACCCGCGCTGTCGTAGGTGGTGGACCACACCCATAGGGAGATATTCGCATGGGCCGTGACCCCGGCCCCGGCCTCGAACCGGATGGCGGCGACCCGAGGGGGGGCCGGGCTTCCCAGGGCGGCGGCCAGGGCGCGGCCCGGCTGGAAGGACATCGACAGGGGGGGCTCCTGCCCCGGGGCCGAGCTGGCGTACGGGGCCCCCAGCCCGAATGGCCGCTCCACGGGGATGCTGGTCCACTGGGTGGGTGGGTCGCCCAGAGGTTCGATCCACGTCTGGGTCAGCATGGCCGCGTCCGTGCAGCCGATCAGGGCCGACGCGTTCCTGGTGGCTCCCTCCACGGGGAAGAGCAGAGCGTGCGTCTGCCGGGCCAGGTTCAGGGTCGGCTCGCGGGAGCAGAGCAGAGGCACCAAGTCCTCCACGGAGGTGGGCAGCGAGGAAACCGTGGACATGTTCAGCGGGGCCACGGTGAGCGCGCTGGCGGTGAGTGCCTGGTTGCTCGCCACGAAATTCAGGAGGGCCGAGTTGAGCACGGCAATTGGGACCTGGCCAATTGGGTCGGCGATGAAAATATGAATAGAGAAGAAACCAGACCAAATGGAGTCGGTCGGCGGCAATCAGATAGGGTCCCGGAAGAACTCGATCAAGCTACGAGGAAAGAGTGACCTCTCAAGAAGAAAAAAAAAATGGAGAAAAGTGCGCACCACTGTAAGAGTCAATAACGATGGGAGAAGAGCAAGAACAGCGAAACCAACCGCCTGACGACAAGGATGTGAGACGAAAAAAAAAAGAAAACAACCCCCATTCACATACCTGAATACTCAAATACCGAGCCAAGGTGATTTTTTTCTGACATCCTGGAGGCATCAGGGCTCGTCCTGGGGCCCACAGGAGCGGGCGGACTGAGAGTTTGAAAGAACGATTAGCAACAAGCTCCTGACCGGGTGAATACCCTATTTTTCCTTTCAAACTTTTTGATGATGCTGTCGGAGTCGACCAGAAAGCTCGTCGCAGGTCTGTAGACATTGTTTGTTTCCCTGTGAGAGATTGGCTCTGTTAGAGATGGCCTCGAAATCTGGTCTTACAGCACATCAAAGACGGATGCTCTCGCAGAAATTGGATGGTCTTTCGGCATTTTCCTGCATGATCGTGCTAAGAGGGTTGTTTTCTGTGCTTATTAGCTGGAGAGGCCCTTCCAGCCGAAGGAATCCCGCCATCCGCCGCCCCTGCCCGTCCCCCCTCCCAGCCGGCTCTGCTCCCCGCCTCTGCTGTCTGCACCCGGAAGAAGGTTCTCCCGGAAATTCTCCGTGAGGGCATCTACACCACAGAGCGAGTAGCGCCTCGTCCTGGTTCGTGCCGCTTCTCCTCTTCGCGCCGAAAAGCCCCCCCCCAGGTCGGGATCGCACCGTTCAGGCGGACCGGCTGCAGCGCTTCATGGAGCACACGGGATCGGAGAAGGACATCCTTGCCAATGTTCCCGCTCCGCCCCGACCGCAGCCCGAACCCGAACCCCAGATGGACCGCTTCGACGAATGTCTGTCGGCCCCCGGCCGCCTCCTCCCGGCGTCTTACATGTCCGGGGTCTTGACGGTTTTCTCATCATCGCCGCGTGGGCTGCTGATCGCAGTGGTCCGCGAGGTGGAGGAGCGCAGGCAATTCATGGCGGACATGACCCGGCTGGGGCGGGGCAAGGAGGTCGAGGGCATTGTCAAGGCCGAGATCAGGCAGGTCCGGCGCCGCCCGTCGTTTTGGGGCGGGCACCGCTCACCCATTCGCATGCGCACCCCGAACCCGGACACAACCCCGCTCATGCGCATAGAAACTGGCCGAGATGGAAGCCCTGCAACGAGCGGCCGAGAGCCGTCTGCATGGCTGACGGGTTCTGCGACTCGGCTTGGCCTGATCTGGCTCGAGGCTTCCCCGGTTGCCACCTGCTCTCATCTGCCACCGCACGGTCGGGGCGTCTTGTCACAGGGCCCTCTGCGGTCCCTGTCTTGTCCCCCGACAGCCTCGTTTGTTTGAGATTCTTCTTTGGGAGAGGGAGGAGGGGGAGGGGAGGCATTTTTGCGACAGCGAACAGGAAATACGCTCCTGCCTGGCGTTGGGTCCAACGTCAGAGGTTCTCGTGCATCAGAGTGGTCAGGGGCGTGTGAGTGACCTCCAGCGGGGCGGGCGTGGAGGCAGCGATCAGGTTGCTGGCGAACTGGCGGCTCAGGAACTGGACCTCGGCCGGGCGCTTCAGCTGGGACTCGTTGATGACCAACGTCTCGGCAGGCTGCAGAGCGAGCAGATCCGAAGCACCTGCGCCGAGGTGAGACGACAAACCGAGCAGCAACAGACTTTTGAAAGCCTTCCCGGCGCCAGAGCCTCCCTGAGTGGCGATCATGCCCATCTTGATCTTCCGCGGGAAGCCGCCAAACTTCGCCTCGTGATGGAGGAGGTAGGACTAAAGAGGCCAAACAGAACTTGACGCGACACTCCAAGCGGGAGAAGAGCAGACCCGAAGAACGGGAGAATAGTTCCAACAGTGAATTGGTCCAGCGATGATGACGGTATCATAACGGTCCCAGGAAATTGGTTCTTCCTGAAGAGGGACCAAGGGCTCCTTTGCAAATGCCTGAAAGATACCCTTGGCATAACCCAAGATCCCCGGCCGAGTCACAGATGAGTGAACGCCATGGACAGTAACAGCAGCACTTTCGCCCAAAGCCCCGGCAACCTGTTCGACAACGGTCCGGGTATGATTGGTCCGAGTTGTGTAGAGGATCAAGACGTCCGGTTTCGCCGCGAGGGACCCCAGAGCCAACGCAGCAATCACCAATAAATGGATGCGCATCTCAGGTTCAGGCAAACTAAGAGAAATGAAGTTTGGTGCGCGGCGGAGCGAGCGGACATGGAAAGATCTCAAGCCCCGAGGGTGCCACCCCCCAGCATCGTCGATCCGTGTTATGATCTGCCTGGCCATTATCAAGTGAAGGAAGACAAAACGAAACGAAAACGCGAGCCCACCAACACTCGACTTTGGTCGTTGAGTGAATCCTGTTCATTCTGGACAGCCGGTGGCTGATACGCCGTCGTTCTCAACATTTAAAAGCGGGCCCACACGCCAGGGCAGCGAGCGCGGCAGCGAGCGAAAATTTCCTGCTCGTTGAGCTGCACCACGGCCGGGTTAATGCGGTGGCCCTGCATCAGGATCTTGCCGGCCACGATCGTGGTGTCGACATCGCCCACGGACATGCCGAACATCATGTGCCAGGGGAAGTTGCCCGGGTTGAGTTGGGTCGGGTTGTGGTAGTCGAGCAGCACCAAGTCACCGACAGCCCCCGGGGCCAGAACACCGATGGGGAAGCCGAAGAAGCGCGAGGCGATCTGGGCGTTGTTGTCTGTGTACGTGCGGGTGGGTGGGAGAGGGAGTCGTGTGTAAGGGTATGCTCTTTCGAATGCTGAGAGCCGTGGGGAAACTCGAGCCGGGTAGGGGATGGACGGGGTGGGAGCGGCGCAGCGCGTGGCGTGACGGGGGGTGGGTGGCGGGCGGACTGAAGAGCATCTTGGCGGCGTCGGTGCCGCCCATCTGCTGGGGGTTGCGGTGCTCCAGCTTGTGGGCCAGGTAGAGCGACTTGTACTCGCCGACCATGTCGTGGGACATGCCGTCGGTGCCCAGGCCCAGCAGGATGCCCTGGGACAGCATCTCCTGCACGGCCGGCAGCCCCACGGCGTTGTTCATGTTCGAGCTGGGGTTGTGCACCACCATGGTGTTGGTCTGGCCCAGCAGGGCCCGGTCGGCCGCACTCACGTGGACGCAGTGGGAGCACAGCTGCGGGGCGACAACACGAGCGGGGGGGAGGGAGGGAGGGGGAGGGGGAGGAGAGAGAGAGACGAGGATGTGAGCGGGCGACATCCATCGGTGTGTTTGTCCTGAGGATGCAGGGGGCGGGCAGACCGAGCGCTCGCCCAGGAGGCCGTGGCGCATGAGGCGTTGGATGGGGCTCTCGCGGTACTCGGACATGCAGTGGTCCGCGTCGAAGTGGTCCTCGGCCACGTGGATGTGGATCCCGCCCATCGAGGCCGGGAACGGGGCACCCCGACGCAGAGCGCTGGGAGGGAGGATGTGGATGTGAGCCCGGGGGCGTACAGAGACAAGGGACGGCAGACTTGGCGGTGGCGGTCAGGGTGTCCTCGGTCACGGTGAAGGAGGCGTGCAGGCCCATGGCTGCCGCCAGGAGGGGATTCTGTTCAGTGGCGCAGCGACGAATGAAGCGCATGTTCTCGTCGATGCCGTCCACCGCACCCTGGTGGCCATTGCGATCGGTCACCTGCATGGGAAGATGTCGAGAACATCAACGGGAGTGAAAGAAAACGCCTGACCTCGTAGCAAAGGCATGCACGAATTCCACCAGCAAGCGTGGCACGGGCAAGTTCGTCAAGGCTGCCCTTGATGCTGGAAGGGGAAGCATGATGATCAATGACAGTAGTGCAGCCGCAGCGGATCGCGCTCAGCACCGAAACAGCAGCACTCAAGTAGTTGTCTTCGGCTTCGAGAGCCTTGTCCAGACGCCACCAGAGCCGTTGGAGGACTTCCATAAAGGTATGCCCGGGTTCATCCTTCAGGGGCATACCACGCGAAAACATCGAGTAGAAGTGAGTGTGAGCGCAAATGAGGCCAGGCATAATCAGCTTGCCAGCAGCATCGAGAAAAGTGGCGGTAGGATGGGCCTTCTTCAGATCCTCGGTTGCACCGACAGCCGTAATAAGGCCAGTTGCTTGGTCAATGAGAACCGCCCCATTCTCGAAGACTTGGGGCGGGTTGGTGAAGGTGAGCACAGGGCCGTTGCCAACGAGAAGAAGAGCCATCAGCGAAAAATTCCGGGGAGGGAACAGCTGCCGGAATTCACAACAAGGAAGCCCCTGTGGCCTTGGATGCTGACCAGATGACAATTCCAGGCTGTTTCTGCGAACAGATGCGCTGGAGATCCAAATACCCCAAGGAAAAACGAAATATTGGTTAATTCGTTGCTGAATCTACCCGGTTGTTGTTTTTCGCTGAAGCTTGTTGAACGAACAGTATATTTCCGAAATTTGCTGCGTCTTTATCTTGGTTTTGATCCCCAATTCCGTTCGTTCTCTTCTCCACTGAAAATGGGCATCGGGTCGACTCCACGAAGATTGCCAGCTACTCCCCGGTATCACAGTCCTACAACGGTTGTTCCGCCTCGGGACCACGACTAGAGCGACCATGCAACAAGAAGACGACCCTTGCGCCTCCCCGATGCCCATCGAGCAAGCCACTGCTACTCCTCAGCCGACGTCCCAGGTGACCACGGCCATGCGCCAGCTGCCTCATCGGAGCCAATCTTGCATCTTCTCCAGCTCGCTTCCGAATGCTCCTCGGCTTCACGCTCCTGACCTTCGCTTGACTCATTCTCTGGAGGCCCCGGCCCCGCTTCTGGAGTGCTACCGCAGCGTCTGTCATGAACCTCGTTGTTGCTCGCCTTTGATTCCGCTGTTTCTTGTTGTTCGTTGACTCATTGACATTTTTTTCCTCTCGCGTTTTTAGTCTCAACACCCCGACCTGCTGAGCATCAACCACCGAACGGTCTGCTTCCTCCGTTGTTTTTCCCGCCGACTCATCCAATCTGATTTTTTATCGCAGCTCGTCAGGTTGATGCACGACCGCAACCGCCCCTTTGTAATCATCGATTGCCGGTCCGGACTTTCGTTTCGAGTGAGGCCGATGGCTGACACCGAAATCTCCTCGCCGTAGGTATCCCTACGAATTCGCGGGCGGCCACATTCGCTCCGCCAAGAACCTGTTCACTGAGGACAAGATTGACGAATTTTTCCTCAAGGTGGGTGCCTCCATTTCGCCGAACTCATCTTGACTTCCAATTTTTCCAGCACCCCTCGGCCAACGGTTCCCAGGTTATTATTATCTTCCACGTCTGTGTGCTTTGACTCGGATCTTTTTCACCATCCCTTTTTTCTTCTTTTGGTTTCCAGTGCGAGTTCTCTGCCAACCGTGGACCGACGATGTCTGCTGTTTATTTTTTCTGGACATGATTTTCATTTTTTGTTTTTTTTTTCTCTCACACAGGATGCGCTATCTCCGCGAGCAGGATCGCCAGCGCTCGACCTACCCCAACCTCATTTATCCGCACCTTTTCCTGCTCGATGGTGGCTACCGCTCCTTCTACCAGAACAACACGGACTCCCAGGTCTGCCATTTTTCTGCACCTGACCAGGCTGACCTTGAATATCTGACCCAGGACATGTACGATGGCGGCATGAACCAGTACGTGCAGATGGACGACAACCGTTTCCGGACTGAGCTGCATCAATACCATGCCATCTGCCAGACCCGGCGCCGCGAGAAGAAGCTCCAGCGGTGCATGTCCTCCCGTCCGTCCTCGTCTTTCGCTGCCTCATTCCGCTCTTCCTGCTTCCCCCCCCACGGGGTCCTATAGGCGCCATCTCCTTCGACCGGGTCAATGCCGACCAGCCCCAGGACCCTTGCGCCTCTCCCCAGTAGACGAGGAGGCACCTGACCTCAGCCGCCCAGCCGGTTCACAATCACAACAAAAATCGAAACCCCCGAAAAACAACAACAACAACTTCGTACACTTGTTCATTCGCACCAAACCTCCCTTTTTCTGGCTTTGATGATGATTGGAATGGAATGGAATGCGCTTGCCTTTTTTGTTTCCGCCTTGATGCATATTCGGTCGGTCTCTCCCTCACTCCGCCGCTCTTGCCCCGCTCTTGCCTCAACCTCCCCCCCAGTGCACCGTGCCTACCGTGATGTGTTTCCCTTCTGGCATAAGCTTCTCTCTGGCACTCCTCCTTCTGATTTCTGTCGCGAGGGCCTTTCCTCTTCGTCCTTTCTTGCAAAGGGCTCAGCCCCCCCCCCCCCCCCCCCCCCCCCCCCAGCCACACCTGCTTCTCCCCGAATCTCTCCCCTCCCGAGCAGCGCGCTCTCCTTGTTTCAGGCGTTCGCCCTGCGGGATGGGTTGAGCGGATCCGTGTGCAGATCGCGGGTTCTTGTTTGTTGTTGTTCTTCATGTGCGTCAGTCGTTCCTGTGAGGCGTCGGTTATTTGCGCTGTGTGCTCGTGTGCTCGTGTTTTTTTCATCCTTCGTTGCTGTGCTGCGAAGTGATCGCTGTGGCGGGCAGGACGCCCCTTCTCCCTCCCCCCCTAAACGGGGGGATGAGGTTGGTTGGCTTCTCCTGCCTTGGACCCACACCGTGCGGATGGACCCACATCCCCCCATCTTGGGGGGACCCTGCGGATTCTTGTCTCACGTGCCCCATGATCGCCTCGTCTCCACTTCCATCTGTCACACCCCTCCCGAACCCAAGCGAACAACTTGTCACTTTTTGGTTTCTTTTCTTTTTTTTTTTTTTTAATTTCTCATTCCTTTTTCCCCTCACCGGGGCTCTCGATTATCCTTCCCACGGACTGGGACCTCTTGGAGAGGTCCCATCTCTCTGGAAGTGAACGTAAAAATTGGCCAGAAACGAAATAGAGAGACCTGCGGAATACCGAAGTCGCGTGAAAAATTGCTCAGCTGAGGGGAGAGGCGGGTTCCCAGAAACTCCGGCTCCGGATGTGCATATCCCCCCCAAGTCTTGTCCACTATCCCTCGGATCGAAGGCGTTTTCCTCTCTTCTCCAGAACCGTTCCGAGCTGGACCAGAAAGGTGCGCACCATCAACCCTTTATCTTTCATCTGTCATCATTACAACAATGTAGTTGAGCCCACTCTCGATCAAGCAGATTCAACCTGTGTTGCCCCGCCCATTTCGCCGTCATCCCTTCCGACCGCGCCTGCCCTGGTGATAACGCCTTCAGATGATGGGGATCGATTGATGCCTCCACCTACCTCGACCAACTCTCACTCTCGCTCTTCTCTTCCTTCATCGCCACGCTCGGCCCCCCACTCTGGCTCGGTGCCCATTGTTGTTCCGTCGTTGGGCGACGCCATGACACTGCAGCAGCATAGTCGGCATCATCACCTCGGGACCAGTCCTTTGAGCATGAGTGAAATGTCAACTGACCCGCTCACAGTCCAAAGTCTGTTTTCTATTCACTTTTCCACCTCCTCTCGAATCTCATCGGGATCTTTGCCGATCCAACCAAAGGTGTGATGACGATTCACCGAGTGAATAGTTCGATGACCCGGCTCGGGGTCACGACCGACTCGGTCATACATCGCCTCTCTGCGGCCAACCTGAGCAGCCTGCTCATCCAGGCGAGCCCCGCAGAGACACGACAACAGCCCCAGGGAGGTAGCGACGTCGGCCACCCGCACCACCACGACACCGACCATCATCACCCCCATCATCACCACCACCGCTCCCCTCCGCCGGTCACGTCGACCTCGCCGTCCCCGGTCCCCAGCAGCGCCGCCGCCTCGGATCTGTCCTCGTCAGCCTCCGAACCGGATGAAGCGGCCGCGCCAGCAGCCGAGGCCCCCGCCGAAGGACCGGTGGCCGCCCCGCCCCTGGGCTGGTCCCAGCCGTACGAGGAGCCGCCGCAGGGCGGGGGCGACGACCAGCACCCGCTCCTGGTGCACCCCGCGCCCAGCGTGGCCGTGCCCGAGCAGGCGGTGCTCCTCCCGGGGGCACTGTCCACCCAGCAACTGGCCTCGGGGGCCCCCTCGGCGGCCCTGGCGGCCCACCACCGTGGTCACATCCACTCGCTGCCCAAGCGGATCCAGCGCCGCGACCGGCGGGATGTGCTGCCCCGGTACCAGGTCACCCGGACCCAGTCCCAGGCGCTCCTGGGCGGGGCGGGCATCGGCCCCGAGGGCCCGCCTCTGCCGCCGCCCGGGGGCGAGATCGAGATGGCCGTGTCGCGGTCGCCCACCCCGCCACCCGTCGCGGGGCGGCGCAAGATGGGCACCACCGAGTTGGCCCGTATGCCCCGCGAGCCCGAGCTCTCCAAGGCCGAGTTCTTCGCCATCGTCCGTGCGCGGCACCCCCGCTGCTCCATTGCCCAGCTGTCCCCAATCCCCCCCACTCCATCCATTTGCACATTTCCATCGGGCCGTTCACGTCGTCGTTGTCATCATCATCACCACCACCACCACCATCGGGGCTCCGTGTTGGGTCTGGGCGGGGCGGGGACGCGGGGGGGCAGGTCGACTTCTTGGTGGCCCTGGCCATGGGGCTGCACCAGTACGGGCTGCCCTGCCACAGGCTCCAGCACAACATGATCAACTGCTCCAGTCCGCTCCCCCCCGGCATCACCGCCGTCATCGCCCACCTCACCGTCACCGCCGTCATCACCCACCTCACCCCATCATCACCATCACCACCATCATCACCTCACCCGCCATCACTCACCCGCCATCACCTCACCCACCATCACCACCAAACCGCGCCAGTCCGCTCCCACCCGACCACCACTGCCCCACGGAACTCACCCACCACCCTGCCCCACCCTGCCCTCTGTGGCGGCCTGGTCCTTGTGTCTGTGTGCGGTAGAGCGCTTCGGGATCGAGGCCAGCTTTGCCGTGCTGCCGACCTTCATCCAGGCCAGCTTCCGGCGGCCCAACACGCAGAAGGTCTACCCGCGGAACATTGTCGTGGACATGGGCTACAACTTCGAGAAGCTCGACGACGTCGACCACCTGGCCGAGCTGGTCCGCGCCGCCCCATGGACCCATAGGGACCCAAGAAGGCCCCATATGCGCACTGCCACATGGCCCCATGCCATCCGACCCACTTGCGCCTCTCATGGCTGCTCGTCTCGCCTCGCCACGTCCCACCACCATGCCGGCGCACCGTACCATCGTCCATGCCGGCGCGCCATGTCACACCACGTCACACCACCCCGCACCACGGCTGGTCTGGGGGCGCAGGTTGCCTCGAAGCAGGTCACCCTGCAGGAGGGCATCATCGAGCTGCAGTACATCCACCTCAGGTCCGCCGCCGCCACCTCATCATCACCCGCCATCACCCAATCACCAACCACCAACCACCAACCACCACCACCACACCATCAGCATCCTGTCACCGTCATCCCTCCAGCTTCCCAGCTCAGCCTCCACGTGTGGGGCGGCGTGGTGGGGCGGGCTTGGCTGGGGGGACGGCGCAGGACGTGCCGGTACTCGTGGTGGATGAAGCTGATCTTCATGATCCTCATGAGCACCGTCATCGCGCCCCTCTTCTTCGGCGGCGGCCTCGTCGAGATGGCGGGTCGGCAGCTATCCCCCCCCCCCCCCCCCCCCCCCCCCACCACCACCACCACGCCCCATGTCATCATCTGATCCCCCCCCCCCCCCCCCCCCACTCCTCCGTGTTGTTGTGTGCGGCGCAGTGTCCTTCGTGTGTGGCCTTGTGGAGGGCCTGCTGTTGCTGTGGGCGGAGCGATGCGTCTCGATCGCCCTGGTCTTCGAACCCATCGGGGCCGTCCTCGTCCGCCTACTCGCTCGCCCCGCCCGCCCGCCGGCTCTTGCCCCTTGCCCACACACACCCGTCTTCCCGGCCTGCCCACCCTCCTCGGGGCGGTCTGTTCACCCGTCGGTGGGCTGCTTGTTGATGTGCGGGTGGTCTGTGTGGGGGGATGGCGACGGGGGGTGCAGTGCGGCCTGATCGCGGGTGTGGTCCAGGGCACGGGCTGGTTCGGGCCGACCATGGTGGGCGCCATCTCCCTCGCGGGCGTCGTCTGGGCCCTCCCTGGTCTGGCCCCATATGCACACACGCACGCGCGCACACACACATGCAACACACACATGCAACACACACACATGCAACACACACACATGCAACACAGACACATGCAACACACACATGCAACACACACACACATGCAACACACACACATGCAACACACACACATGCAACACAGACACATGCAACACACACACATGCAACACACACATGCAACACACACACACATGCAACACACACACATGCAACACACACACATGCAACACACACACATGCAACACACACACATGCAACACACACACATGCAACACACACACATGCAACACACACATGCAACACACACACATGCAACACACACACATGCAACACACACACATGCAACACACACATGCAACACACAACACACACACATGCAACACACACACATGCAACACACACATGCAACACACACATGCAACACACACATGCAACACACACATGCAACACACACATGCAACACACACATGCAACACACACATGCAACACACACATGCAACACACACATGCAACACACACATGCAACACAGACACGCAACACACACATGCAACACACACATGCAACACACACATGCAACACACACATGCAACACAGACACGCAACACAGACACGCAACACACACATGCAACACACACATGCAACACACACATGCAACACACACACGCACGCATGCATCTCCACGCCACCCTGCCCCCATACCCGGTCGATCCTGTCTTGCTCACTTCTGGACCTCTGCGCCGTCCCTGCTGGCCAGGTCTGCCCTTCACCCTGGCCGCGATCGACCTGGCCACGCGGAACATGGTCACGGGCACCTCGCGGCTGCTGTACACGCTGCTCATCACCATGGAGCTCGGCTTCGGGCTGGCCCTGGGCACTCGCGTCCTGTACTTCTTCGTCCGTCCCGGCCCCGGCCCCTGCACCTGCACCTGCACCCCAACCGCTGTACATATTGGCCTCCACTGCGCCCGATTGGCGAGCTCGGGCCTGTCGCTATCGCCGCCATCAGCCGCCGCCAAAGAGCAGGAAAACCGCCATCGCCGGAGCCGGCGCCGCCATAGGTTTCGGGATAGAATCCGGGATAGCCGCCACCACAGACCCACCATGCCGCCACCATATCCCAGGCCGCCACCAGAGTCAGAATAATGCGGTGATGGGTTGCATTCTTCGGCGCGTTGGCGGGCTTTCCCTCACTTCCCATGCCCCCCCCCCCCCCCCCCCCCCCCCCATCCATCTATGGTCCCCATGGCCACCCTCGGGGTTCAGCCCTCTTCATCCTCGGCCGCGGCTGCTGCTGCCCCCGATTTGGCCATGGCCGCAGCTGATGGGCGTCCGTCTGCCCCGCAGCCCTCCCCGCCCCACCCCACCGCCGGCCCTGCCAACCACCGCCACGTTACAATTGGCGCGCCCACAACGAACCGACCCCCTCCAGGCATTCCATTGGACGACACGCACGCACGCACACACACACACACACACTTTACACGACACACACACACACAGACTCTTTTGCGCTGGCACGTCTCCTAACGCACCTGCCCTGCCTGCCCTGCCCCACTCGCCCGCTGGCCCAGTTGCGGCCTTCTGTGGGACGGCCCTGGAGAGCCTGGCCAACATGACGGCCCAGCTGGGGCCCTTCCTGGCCTCGAGCCTCACCCGGGCCCCCGCCAGCGCCCTCATGGGGGCCCTCGCGGTGCCCCTCGAGACCATCGCCGCCCAGTGCGCAGGCACCGCCACCAAGGTCGGCCGCACCCCCTGCCATCCACACCCCTGCTGCCATCCACACCCCTGTCGCGCTCCCCCTCCGACCCTGATCCCGGCTGTGAACGCCTTGACTCACTTGCTTGCCTCCACGTGCGTGTCTGTGTTTGGTTTTTTGCGAGGCATCATCAGCATTTTGTGAGATTCTTGTTCGCCACCGGCCCCCAAGTTCGCTCAGCTGTGCCTCATTTGAGACCCCTCCTGTCCCATTGATCAGTCCCTTTGCTCCACATCCACACCCCTGCTGTCATCCATGCCCATTCCCATGCGCGCATGTGCACTGGCCCCAGGTCCTTGAGGCGGTGCCCGGCGCATCGGTGGCGGCGGCGGCCCCGTTGGCCGCGGCGACGGCCCTGCTGGGTGCGGGCAACGGGACCACCACCCTGCCCACGATGCCTATTTCGCCCTATTGGAATATCCTCTGGGTGGTCATCGGCGGGGCCACATTCGGCTTCATGCTGGTCCGTGCTCCTCTCTGTCTGTGCTGTCTGGTTGTTCTTGTGTCTGTCCTGTCTGTCTGTGCTGTCTTTCTCTTTGCACATGCGCCGTCTTTCTGGGGTTGTGGGTCCGCCAGGAGGCCAGCTGGCGGCAGATGCTCGTCATCATCCCCGCCTCGGGCGTGGCCGTGGGCGCCTCGCTCCTCGTCTCGCGGTTCATCGCCTCCGAGCTGGCCCCGGTCATCGCCCAGACCTGCCTCGGTCCGTGCTGCCTTGACCAGGGCCGGCCGCTCATTTTCGCTTTTGATTGGGATGCTCTCTCGGCAGCGGTTTTCTGCAACCTCTACTCGCGCTGGACGGGGCACACGGCCTTTGTTCCGCTCGCCTCGGCCACGCTGATGCTTGTGCCTGGGAGTGTGGGCGTCAAGGGTGTCACGGCCATGGTCACCAACGACATGGTCAACGGGATGCAGTTCGGTGTGTCGATGTTCACGGTGGCCATCTCCCTGGTCGTGGGAGGCTTTCTCGCTAATATGATCGTGCCTCCCCAGAAGGATACATAAGACAAGTAAGAGTCGGTCTTAATGGGAGATTCTCCTCACCCCCCCCCCCCCCCCCCCCCCCATGAGCGGCGTTTGGCGGCTGTCACGGATCTATCTACTTTTCCATTGCAAAAAAAAAAAAAAAGTGTGAATGAGCGCTAGTTCACTTGAATCACCCGAGGCTTTCCTTCCAGAGTGAGGATCCTTGCCGAATAAGGCTTGTTGAGGACGAGCAAACAATAATTTTCGTCTCGATGTGAGCTGAAATAAATCCGATAGCTTGGCGTCCAGGCAAGCTTCTTCAGTTTCGGGTCCGTCACAATCTCCATCTCGCCCTTGTGTTTCATCGAATGATGTCCAACCGCAGAACGACGGAGACCTTAATTTCAACCCACCCACGTGTAGTAACTCCCGTGTTCCCCAGTAACACGTTCACAGTGCTGTTATGCTGGAGTTCCGCCACCTTTTGGGTTCGTAAATCCGTCCCCAAGACGATGATACCGCGATCTTCATCGGTTGCGTTCGGTCCCATGATATTAGTCAATGTTCTGACCCACATCGGACGCGACGAGAGACCCCCGACGCCATCAAAAGTGCTGAGAACCGCAATGGGATGCATGTCTGCAAGTTCGTCGATCATTTCATGAGGGTCGCTCTTTTCGAAAGGATTGGCAAACGGGTTAAAGTGAGGCAGAGATTGGGCGAGCCCTACCAGCGCGCCGAGGAGGACGACGACCCACCACATTCGAGCCGAGCGAAGTCCGGAACGACGGCTCTGGCCCCTATGGAGGGAGCCACTCTGGTCAGACTGTAGCATCGCACACGCGCCTGGTGACATATAAAAGGGGGCCCCGGGAAAAGGGAGCGCCGTGATCACTTCGGAAAGAAAATGAAGGGCATCATTCTCCTCGCGACTCTGCTGGGCCTCACCCTGGGTCTGCTTCATTGATTCAGGGCCGCCAACCCGATTCTGTCTCCGATAGCTCAATGCGGCTACCCAGTGGCCGCTGGCTGCGGCTACGGCGGCGGCCTGGGATACGGCGCCGGCTTCTATGGCGGCTATCCCGGATACTACGGCGGCTATCCCGGTTATTATGGTGGCGCCGGTTGCGGCTATGGCCCTGCTCTTGGCGGCGGCTACGGATATGGTGGCTATGGCACACAGGCCGGAGCTTGCCAATCGGGTGCCGTTGGGGCCACCGGCGCCAACAAGTACGCCTCCAACCAGGGCTGGAACAACGCCGCTGCCGAGGGTGCTGCCCAGAAGTATGGCGCTGCCAACCAGTTCGCCAACACCAACAAGGCCGCCTGCGTGAATGCCAACGCCGGCCAGACCCGGATGAACCAAGCCTACAAGAACCGGTGTGCCAATGAGGTGCTCGTTCACAACATCAACGACCGTGTTTCTGCCGGTTCCGTGTGCGCTGACAACGCATTCATCAACTCGCGTGCCGCCCAGAACTGCAACACCGCCGCCGGCGCCCAGGGCGTTTCCGGAAACCGCTACCAGCAGTCCGTGTGCCAGAGCTGCGGCGGTGTCGGGTGCAGCTCTTGCAATGCCTACGGCAACCAGGCCACCTATGGTGCTGGCGCCAACACTGCTGCCAGCGGTGCGACCGGTGCTTTTGGTGGTCCCTTCTGCTGGTAAAAGAGGCCGCCTTTGGACATGATCTTTTGACCACCACCACCCCCCCCCCCCCCCCCCCCCCTCCACCACCACCCCATCTCCCCTCAATTGGCTTGTTCATACATTGTACAACCACACTCCGTCTCCGAAACGTGGGGTGTGTGGTCGAGGGGGGACCAAACAAAGAAACTCTCACATGAAAAAAAGAGAAACTGTGTCGAGCGAGACCAAGACGTGCCATGCGCTCGATGGACGTCGAGGGGTACAAGCCGGCAGTCCGCTTGGGGGAAGGAAATTTGCTGGGGGAAGAGAAGCTGAGATTTGGCCCAAGGTGGAGAGCGTGCCTGAGAGCGGCGCCAAAAATGTAATATGTGCCCGGATCGGTTTAGTTGTGGGCATAGCCGACAAGCCACTTGATGACTTCGGGGATGCGGGTGCGCTGCATGGCCGATATGGGCACGACGGCCCACCGGTTATCCGTGATGTAGTCCAGATTGAGGCCTACAGGACAAATTTCCCGCACATCGACCCAAGGCGATGAAAGGGAGAACCGACCTTGTATTATCCGTTCAGGCTCCATGTGAGGCAGATCACACTTGTTTGCGACAATGAGAATCGGCTTTTGGGCAAACCCGGCATCCTCCAGGAGGCGGTTGATCTCATAGCGAGATTCGGGCAGCCGCCGCTCATCAGCGGCATCAACCACGTAGAGGATGCAATCGCACTCCGCGGCATAACGAAGCCATTCGCTCCGAAATCGTTGCTGCCCCCCCTGGAGATTCGTGGGTGAGTGGGAGAAGACCATCAAAATGCGACTAGACCAAATCGAAGGCCTTCATGGTGACACCATTCGACTTCAGCTGCTTCACATTCATGCCAATTGTAGGAACAGTATTTTTTAATTGCAGGGTCCCACACATTGCCTCAAGAATGGTAGTTTTCCCGCTGAAAACGATCACATGATCATCGAACTCCGGCACAAACCTGTTATCAAGACCCAAAATGCATACGTCCAGCTTTTTCGTGGCAAAAATCCGCTTTGCGACAGCCAAAAGTGCGCCCATTCGCAGGTCGCTGAAATGAGCGCAGAGAGTCTCACAATCCCAAAGGGCCACACTCGCTGATCCCAGTTCGTTCCGCAATTCTCCAAAATGAGCTCCTCGGCCTTTGATATCCTCCGTCTGCATCCGCAGTTTTTCGGAGAGGGTTGCTCACAATTCTATTTTTGGCAGTGAAACTCCTTCTAATTGGAGACTCTTCTGTGGGCAAGACGTGCCTCTTGCTGCGGTTCACCGAAAATACGTATGCCAACACATTTATTGCAACAATTGGCATCGACTTCAAGGTGAAGACTGTAGATATTGATGGGAAACGAGTGAAACTTCAGGTTTGTCTACTCTCGCCTGTCTCCCACACCTTTTCATTGTCTTGGCCAGATTTGGGACACAGGTTTGTTCAGGGGTGGTACGCCATCAACACTCTGTTCTTGTAGCTGGACAGGAGCAGTATCGGAGTATCCAAAAAGCGTATTACCGGGGGGCGGCAGGCATCATGCTCGTGTACGATTCGACAGTACGCTCCAGTTTCGAGAGCATTGATAACTGGATGCAAGCCATCGAAGAGCACGCATCTGAGAGTGTTTGCAAGTGCATCATCGCCAACAAGTCCGATCTTGCCGATTCAAAGGTCGCGTTTGACGAGCAGGAGGGGCGCGCTGCGCTTTCCCGCTGGCGTGGTGTCGGCTGATCCTTTGCATAGGTAACACCCGAGGAAGGTAAGGCCCTGGCCCAACGGTGCCATGCCAGGTTTTTCCAGTGCTCCGCTAAAACGGGCGCCAACGTCGATGAGGTCCGCCGGCAGGGGCGTTGGCCGGCCAGAGCATTTCCCCTTGCCGTGGTCAAAATGGCCAATCCTCCGACTTGTGGTCTTTCCGCCTTCTTGATCTCTGTGTCTGTTGGGGTTTGACTGCAGGCCTTCATGGATCTGGCCAGGCTGGCCAAGGGCCGTCACGACAAGCGGGCCCCTTCCCTCATGCCCGAGCCGGCCGTTGTGGTCGACCCTGGGCAGCAGTATCCAGAGGAGCCAAATGGCAAGAGGTGTTGCTGAGCCAGCCGAGAGGTTGCTGAGCCAGCCGCTTTTGGTTGATCGTGCTGCCCCTCCCCTCACTTCCTTCCCATCCCTTCCCCCTTCACCACCTTCCCTTCCCTCCCCCTTTCTCTTTTTTTCATATATGCCACGTACTCCATTTTGTGCTACCTTTTTTACCCTGTTTTTTTTTGCCGAGAGATCTCCCGTCAATACAGATCGTTGTGGCGTCTTTCGGTCGAATATTAGACATAGACGCCATTTTCGCGATCGGCATTGAGTCCAAGTCCCCGCCAACGATCACCCCGCTCTTTCATCTGTCACCCTGACTCTGTCAAATAAACGCAGTCTGGGTCAAGGAGGCTGATCGAAATGCAGCTCTCGAGTGCCGCAAAACGGTTGCTCCTGTTGGCATTGGTTGCCTTTTGTGGAGTCTTTGTCTTCTTTTTTATCCAGGTTCGGGGGTCTTCTTTTTCACGCACTCAACTCTGGGCATCCCGTTTTTTCCCCCGGACAACAATCTTTTTAGCCTTCGTCCAAACAGTGCAACTGCACCAAACCCGCAGCGTGTCAATGCCCTGCCCTCGAAACTCCTCCTCCTACGCCAATCCCCTCGTGCCCCTCGTGCCCCTCATGCCCGCCTCCGCTCACCTGCCCGAGTCTTCCAGAGTGTCCGGCATGCCCAACTTGCCCGACATGTGAAGTATGTCCTCCACCTGTTGTGTGCCCGCCTCTTCCCGTGTGCCCCACCTGCCCTGTCCCGACTACAGGGAATCTTCCCGTCTTCACTTTCCCCCTCGACGTCAAGTGCGTCCGAACTTTGCGCGATTTAACCGAAGCTGAGATGAACATTCTGACTCGTCTCGATCGCGAAAATGCCATGAAAAACCCAAACCTTGTTCTGGCTGCTGTTTGTCTTCAGCAACCACTGGATGGGTCTGAGCCTCGTGACGCCCTCAACATTCTTATGCACAAATATGTGGGTCTGCTCATTTGCGCTCACCTTGTTTCCTGAAAATCACTGCCCCGCCAGAGAATGGCAACGAAGAAATTTTCGAGGAGCAATGGCTCATCGACATGTTCGCGCGCAGTCTCGGGCGGACTGTTTTCATCTTCCACGACCATACCCGGAAGATGGTTCTCTCGAACTCGCTTATTTTGGCGCATCTGGTCCCGGGATTCGGCGAATGGAATCTGCTGGCCAAGGCCAAGAGCGAGGGCAAGACCAACCTGGGGATCTACCACATGGCCGATGAGACGTTCAAGTACTCAATTAACGAGGTCTACGAAGGGGCCGACTACATCCTGCGCAACTACTTCCGTCCGGAGCTGATGGAGAGCGAAGAGTACCGGGACATCCTCCACTGGATCCCCAACGGGTGGCGCAACAACTTCGGCCCCATCGATCGCAACACGATCATCCCCACATCCAAGCGGTCCGCTCGCTGCCACCTTCGGGATTCCCTTTCCTTGCCCGTTTCCCTGGCTTCTGGGTCATTGTTCTGTCTCAAGGTGAAGGCGGCGAGATATGAACACCACCTCCATCACTTGTCCCTTACCGTCATCTGCCCACTGCAGGTCCAACAATTGCTTCTGGTCGGGCTCGCTTCGCGGGGACCGTCAGCAGATGGCCAACATCATCGCCGACAAAGACCTCAACTGCGAGATCGTCGTCACGGGTGGCTTTGGCCAGGGCCTCGGCACCCAGGAGTACCGTGCAAAGATGGCCGTCTGTTGTCCTCTCACCCAGGATGAGGAAGGATGGAGGAGGAGAAGGGGCGGAGGGGGGGAGGGAGGGACTCTGCCTTGCCGATTTCTCCCCGCTCAACGCCACACGATTCCCCTCACTTGACCGTGGTGGCTGCAGAACACCAAGTGGTGTCTGAATCCCCACGGTAACAGCCCCGAGACTATCCGCTTCTACGAAATTGTCGAGTCGGGATGCCTGCTGATCAATATGCACCACCCCAACCTCGAGCTCGCCTACGGGCCCAACGGCATCCTCACGGTCGACAAGTGGACGGAGCTGCCCCACCTTTTCCAGCGCCTGGAGTCTCTGCCCCCGGAGAGGCTGGATCTCCTCCAGAAGCAGCAGTATGAGATGTGGGATGCCCTCAAACGGGAGGCCTTCGGCAAATCCCGCCAGGTCATCAACAAGAGCTTCGAAAAGTACGGCATGAATTGATGCGTTTTGGTGCTGCCTCCCTTCTTTCTCCCTTCCTCTGTCCTTGCTGGCCTTTCTGCCCTTGATGTGCTTCCATTCCCTCTCGTGAATCCGCTCCACTCTTCTTTCTTCTCGCTCACTCACTTGCCGGCGGGCGGTATTATTTAAATCTTCATTGCTGACGGAAAATTTTCCTCGAAAATGAAGCCCTCTTCTTCGCAGCAGGAAGGGTCAATGGGATGACAGATCGGAACTAAATAGGTTCATTCACATCCACACGAAACACTTTGACATGGCACCCTATCACACTCACCCTCCAGGTTGAGGAAGCTCTACTCGAGCCCGGTGCTTCTGTTCCGATGATGCAGAGACCGGTGCAAGAGCTGATCATTAATGAATTTCTTCCCACAATCATGCTCATTTCCACAAAGGCCGCTGAAGATGTGTGCGAGAAGAATAATCTCTCCGTCCTCGAACTGCTGCAGCCCTTCACCTCTCTCCCTTACCGAGGTCTGTTTGTCAAACGGCTCGTTTGTTGGGCTCACTCCACGAAGTGGAGTTGCACACCGTCGATGAGGTTACGTATCGCCTCGAAGACTATCACTTCCGCTTGGTGCCCTTCCGAAATATTCTTCCTTCTCCCGAGGTCTTATCCCCCTCAACAACTCGTCAAAGCTCACTTCATCGCGCGGCTCACAGCAAATTGCCGAGACGACCCTCTCGCAGTTGGTCCACAGCACGCAGGCCGATCCGGGGTTGGAGCGAGCCGGGTATCTCCGGAACCCGGCCCAAGTCCAGCGGTACCTAAACGGCCTGCATATTGACTGGGGTGCGGGGGTGCGGGATGCGGGGTGCGGGTACCGTGTGGCCTGACACCCTTCTCGGCCCCCTCTCTCCAGACTATCCTCTGCCTACGCCCTGGTTCGACAAGTACTTCGCTCAGCTGCTGCAGGGGCTGCGCGGCTCCGAGCACGAGACCATCAGCCACCCCGTGGCATGTCCGCTCCTCGCACCGTCCTCATCCCCCCCCCCCCCCCCCCCCCCGCCCTCTCGCCCAGCCCCGGCCGCACCACCCCGTCGCATCACCGCCCCCTCCCCTCTGCAGATTTATTGGTGGCCTCGACGGCCGAGCCCAACCTGGTGCCGCTCTTCCGGTCCCTCTTCGACTCGGCCGCCGTCCGCATGCTGCCGACATCCCACCCCCCCCCCTCCCTCCCCCCAATCACGGGTCGGGACCGGACCTCGGCCTGATTCTTGATCTGGGCGGCGTCCGGGCGTGGCCTGGTGTCTTCTGGGACATGGACGGGTGGGCGGGTGTGTGGGCGGGTGGCTGGTGGGGGCGTGGCAGCTGCCGGAGCCCTTTGCGAGCGGCCTGATGGACTCGCTGATCGACCGGTACTGCCTCCTGCTCCACGACGCCTCGGCCCGCCTCGCCCCCGCCGACGCCAAGTCCGCCCCCGCCCATCCCGCCTCGCCCTGCCCCTCCACCAAGCCACACAGGTTCCCCCTGCCTCACAGGCGCGCCCCCTGCCTGCCTCCTCGCACACACACCCTCCCCTCCGACACCCACCCACCCCTCCCCCTGTCTTGCCTTTGCCCCCCTGGGTGTGGCCACGCCCCTGCAGCCCGGAGATGAAGCTGTCGCAGGTGCGGCAGCACTTCGAGTTCAGCAAGTGCAAGCTGGTCACCCTCAACAGCCGCGACCTCACCCTGCCCTTCCCGCCCGCCGCCCCGGCCCCGGCCCCGGCCGTCTACATCCCCCCGCCTCCCGTGCCCGCCGGGGTGGGGCCGACCCCCGCGCCCCTGTCCGGCACGCCCTCCTCGGCCGGCACGCCCCCGGCCCGGCCGGCATCGACCCTGGGGGGCGTCCTCTCGCCCCCCGAGGTGCTCACCCCGGCCGAGATGCTCCCCGCCGGGTCCCCGCCGCCGCCCCCGGCCGGCAGCACACCCAGCGAGTCGCCCGGGCTGGGGGCTCGCACGGTCACAGCCCTCGACCCGCTCTCGGGCCTCAGCGGTCCGCCCGCCACCCGCCCCGCCTGCTCTCTGGCATGCCCGTCGTGGTGCGATGGCTTGGCCCCTTCCTGCCGCCACTCGCAGCACATCCCGTCCCATTCTCTCGCACCGTGCCGCTGTGTCTCGCCCCCCAACCCATCCCCAGAGCCGCCCATCGACCCGCTCTCGGTCCCGTCGGCCTTCCCGACGCCCGTCTCGACGCCCGCCCCCGGGCCCTCGGCCCTGGCGGCCCCCTCGACCCCGCCGGCGGCGGACCCCCTGGCCGGCCCCGCCCGCCCAGGCGCCTCCCGTGCCCATGTCGCCCCCGCCCATGTCCCCGCCGCCCGGCCCCGCGGCCCCGGCCCCCGCGATGGCCCTGGCGCCCATCGTCACACAATGGGGCCCTGGTAGGGTCCGTCGGCACATCCACCCCGGGTACCATACCCACGGATACCCCCGGGTACCATCCCCCCGGGTACCAATGCGCACGTCTTCCCCCGCTCCGTCCTTCATGCTGCACACGCATGCATCGACACGCACTCTCCTTCTTCGTTCGGCTTCTGTCCAACACACGCACACGCACACGCACACACCGCTCGCAGGGCCAACTGCTGACGCCGGGCAACGTGCAGCAGCTACAGGAGATGGTGGCCGACCTGGCCACCCTCAGCGCCCAGTCCATCCAGGTGCGGATGCGCTCCCTGAAGCAGGTCCGCCCCGCCCCGCCCCGCACAGCCCATCAGCATCAACGCCATCAACACCATCAACACCATCAACACCATCATCTTGATCCTCATCAGCAACAGCGTCATCGTCAGCATCACCCCAATCATCCAGTCAGCATTATCAGCATCACCATCACCATCACCATCACCATCAGCAACATTCATCATCGTCACCATTCATCATCGTCGGCACCACCGGCACCATCCCACTCACCTGATCCGGGGCTCGTTCGGGGTTGCCTGTGTGGTGGTGCCCGGGTGACCAGTCGATCGACGCCCGCCGGAAGAAGGGCGGCTTCTTCGCCCAGTGGAACCGCGACCGGCGCCCCGGCAGCGAGTCGGCCAGCCCACCCAGCGCAGACCCGCAGCGGTCTGCAGGCCCCCCCCCCCCCCCCCCCCCCCCCCCCCCGCTCACCTGCCCTCATGCCCACCATATATATCGACCGCCTACCATAGTCGATCTTATCCCAGTGTCTCATGCCCACCCCATGCCACCCATGTGTCGACCAGCCCCCGACATTTCCTGCCCCCCAATGTCCCCCAATGCCCCGGATGGCCTGACCCAATGTGCCCACCCCCACTCATCCCCCACTCATCCCCCACTCATCCCCCACTCATCCCCACTCATCCCCACTCATCCCCACTCATCCCCACTCATCCCCCCACTCATCCCCACTCATCCCCACTCATCCCCACTCATCCCCACTCATCCCCACTCATCCCCACTCATCCCCCACTCATCCCCACCATGTCCGTGTGGGTCCCTTGGGCCAAGCAGCATCCTCGCCGGGTCGTACGAGTTCCAGCTGCGCCGGCTGGCGGACCTGTGCTTCGTGGTGCGCGACTACCAGGGGGCCCTCCGCTACGCCCAGCTGGTGGCCGCCGAGCTCAAGGGCCGCGCCTGGGCTCACTACGCTGCCGCGCAGGCACGTCCCCCCATCGCCTCTTCTCTCTCATATTCCGGAAACCGAGCCACCGGGGCCCCTAAAGGGAGCACGAGAAAGACCGAAATCTCTCTCCCCCTCCTCTATCCGCCCATCCCCTACCCGCCACATCCCCTACCCGCCATCCCCTCCCCGCCACATCCCCTAAAGGCTCCCAGAGGCGGGGGTGTGGGGCAATGAGTGTGCCTGAACTGACCGGACGTGGTTGGTGGCGCACGCATGTGCGGGTTGGCGTGCGGTGGGGCCGGGCAGGAGCTGATTGGGCTGTGCTACGCCATGATCGACCTGCTGGGCCGCCTGCGCGACCTCGAGAGCGCCATGGTCCGGCGGCGGTCTCCCCCCCCCCCCCCCCCCCCCCCCCACACACACACACACACACACACACACACGCACGCACACACACACCCAACGCCCGCCCAGCTCGGCTCCACCCACGCTTGCTCCCCCTGGCCCCTCACATGCGGGGGGACGCCACTTGTCGCCGCGTCCCAAATGATTCCATCGGAAGCCGGAAATGGGACTCCTTCGGACGGTGGCACCCACCGCGGCCATCCTTCAGAGCCGCCTCTCCTCTGGCCACCCGCATCCGCTCCCGCCCCACCTGACCTCCTCCACACCACCCACGCCCCCCTCCGCCCCCGGTTCGCCCCCCCCCTGCCCAGGTGACGGCCTGCCAATCGTACTGCCGGATCGCCCTGGCACGGAATGCCCGTGCGGGCTGATCCTGGCCCGGATGCTGATGCACCGTGGCCTGGGCCAGGCCATCGAGGCCCTCTCCAAGGTGGGCCTCGCAAACGAGGTCCCGCGCCCCTCCCCATCCTCGGCCCCGCATACCCGCCCGCCGCCTCCCGGGCCGACCGGTCCCCCTGCCCCTGCCCCTGCCCCCGCCCCTGCCCCTGCCCCTGCCCCTGCCCCTGCCCCTGCCCCTGCCCCCTGCCCCTGCCCCTGCCCTGCCCCTGCCCCTGCCCCTGCCCCTGCCCCTGCCCCTGCCCCTGCCCCCTGCCCCTGCCCCTGCCCTGCCCCCTGCCCCTGCCCTGGTCATGGGTTCGCCCGTGAAGATCCGCCTTTCCTGGCTCCGGCCATCCTCCTGGTGCCCACCTGCCCGCCCACCTGCTCTGCCGTCGGGTGCTGGTCGCTGTTCCAGTGGCTGCCCTCCGCGCCCATGTGCCCATCTGGTTCTCTCCCGCCCCCCTGCCCCCCTTGCCCCCCTTGCCCCGCCCCCTGCCCCCCGCCCCAGACGAGCCCCACGGACAGCAACCTGCGGACGGCGCTGATCCACGAGCAGATTGGGCAGCTCTTCCTGCGCCTGCCCGTCCCGCGCCGCCGCAAGTACGCATACTTCGTCGTCCTCGCGGCCCACCACTACGCACGCGCCGGCCAGGTCCGCCGCCGCCGCCCAGCCCAACCTCCGCCGCCCTGAAGGGACTTCATCGGGCCGTGTCTTGGCAAAGGGCTTGATGGGGGGGGCGTCACCACACGCCACGTCTCAACTCCCCCTCTGGTCGCCACCCCCACACCCCCAGCGTGAGCACTGCATGCGGTGCTACCGGACGGGGCAGGCGATCTACGGGGGGCTCGAGTGGGCCCTGGTGGACAACTACCTGGACCACTCCCTGGGCCGCTACGCCGACGCCCTGGGCATGGGCGAGGTCGACCAGCCCCCGACCGCGATCACCCCCCTTCCCCACCCCACCGCCAAACGCCGCTACGCTGTTGGCCTGCCCCACCGAGTCACGCCTCCCCCGATCGCGGGTTGCCGTGTGATGACGTGATGTGACGATACTGATCGAATGGGGATGCTGTTGTTGTGGATGTTGTTCTGTGGGTGGTGAATGGGGCTGGCGATGGCGCTGGGCGGTGTGCCGTGTGGGCTGCGAGCAGGACTGTCTGCGGCACAGCATGCGGCTGCTGTCGGCCACCAACCAGTCGGAGGCCACCCAGCAGCGATACCTGCAGTTCTTCGCCGACTCGGTCGCCGTCCGCGCTCCCACCCACCCACCCACCCCCTCCTCCTCCTCCCTCCCTGCCCTCCCTCCCTCCCTCCCCCTCCCTCCCTCCCTCCCTCCCTCCCTCCCTTCCCTTCCCCTCCGATTCCCGGATCTTTTGAAATGCCCCGGTTTTTGCCGATGCCCTCGGCACCCGACGACGCCTTCATCGACCCCGCCGACCAACATTATTGGACTGACTCGATCCCTCCTCACTTGTTGCTGCCCCATTGGTGCCTATCGCTGACTGTCCTCCGATCCCTCTGCGGGCTGGGATCCGCTGCTGGCTGTCCTCCGTTCCCTCTGCGGGCCGTGGGTTGGGGCAGTTCGAGACCTTCGACCAGGGCGGGGCCCCGGACGGGGACTGGGACCCCTGAGGACCTCGCCGCCAAGGCATCACCACAGGTCCCCCTGCCCGCCTGCCCGCCTGCCCGCCTGCCCGCCTGCCCGCCTGCCCGCCTGCCCGCCTGCCCGACTGCCCGACTGCCCGCCCGCCTGCCCGCCCGCCCGCCCGCCCGCCCGCCCGCCCGCCCGCCCGCCCGCCCGCCCCGCCCGCCCGCCCGCCCGCCCGCCCGCCCGCCCGCCCGCCCGCCCGCCCGCCCGCCCGCCCGCCCGCCCGCCTGCCCGCCTGCCCGCCCGCCCGCCTGCCCGCCTGCCCGCCTGCCCGCCCGCCCGCCTGCCCGCTCTGCCCCCCTGACGGTCCGCGCTCGTCCCCCGATGGCCCACGCCCGCCCGCGAGGCCGCGCTCTCTGTTCGCGGCGCTGCCCTCCCCCTCCCCTCCCCCTCCTCCCCCTCCCTCCTCTCCCCCGATCGTCAGCGCTGACGCAGGCCCCCTGGCGTGAAATCCATGCCATTCTTCCGACCCCTGGCTGTCGTGGTGGGCGCTGCCCTCGTGGCGGGTATGTGTCTGTGTGAGCAGGCCTGGCCCAGCGGGAGACCCTGACGGCTGCCAGCAACCCGGTGGCCGAGGCGGACGTGCAGCGGATGATCCAGGCGGCCATGGCGCCGCCCCACCGCCGGGGCCACGGACAAGATCAGGCCCCTCGTCGCGGGCGGTCCGTCCTCCACCCACCCACCCACCCACCCGCGCTGCCTGGCCTGGCGATGGGGGCCGGGCGGAGCTGTTTGGGCGGTGTGATGACACTGCTTTGGCTTTGGCTTCCGCCTCTTGCGGTGGCGGCGTGTCGCCCCCGATAATAACTTCCTTGCCCCGCTCCCCC
>JAPMOS010000028.1:327500-455943 GCA_027972325.1 Paratrimastix pyriformis
GTGCTGTCTGTGCTGTCTGCGTGTCTCCGTGGCGGGGGCAGGTGAACCCGTCGCTGTACGTGACCACCTTCGCCCGGCGGAGCAGCGCCCAGTGCTCGCAGTACATCCTCGCAGTCAACGTCCGCCCCCTGCTCACCACCCACTCAGCGCTCACGCCAACCCAACCTCCTCGCCACCAACCCCCCCCCCCCCAACATTTTCTGCAGGTGGAGAACCGGCACAGCGAGACGGCCTTCCACCTGCGCCAGTTCACGGCCTACAGCCGCCTCTGGACCATCCGCTCCCTGTCGCCCCTCTCAAGGCCCGCCCCCGCCCCACCCACCACCATCGCCTTAATGCCCATCACCACAACCGCCCGCCATGTCCGCCGCCATGTCCGCCACCACATCACCTTCACCTCATCCTCATGGCCCTCACATGGCCCTCACTTCACCCTCACATGGCCCCCACCTCTGCCGCCGCGCCGTCCGCCACGCGCAGCGAGGGCCTGATCCTGCCCCCGGGCGACACGGTCACCCTGCTGCTCCGAGTGCAGCCCCACAGCCCGTCGGCCGCCCCCGGGGCGCCCCTCCTGCAGACGGACCTGCCCCTCTCCCCCGCCGCCAACATCCCCCCGGCCGCCGCCGACCCGGCCGCGGCTCCGGCCCTGGGGATGTCCACCACCCTGGCCATGTCCACGGCCAGCACCTCCCGGACCCCCGGGGCCGCCCAGGGCCCCGCCCCACACACGACCCACAGCGTGCACGTGTACCCGAGCACGGCCACGCCATACTTCGGCTTCTGGGCGCGCGAGTGGGACTGCGACCAGGCTCTCCGGGTGCCCCTGCTTCCCGCCGGGCCCGCCGCCACCGCCGCCGCGGCCGCACAGCCGGGGATGGGGCAGCAGGTCCCAGACGACATGATCAGGAAGTCCGTCATCATCCAGTCATCATCATCATCATCAAGTCATCATCATCATCCAATCATCATCTCATCCAATCCATCTTCCCCCCCCCCCCCCCGCTGCTGCTGCTGGTGGTGCCCTTCAGTCTGGACCTGCTCCGGCTGGACGTGACGCTGTTCTGGCAGTGCATCCTCTCGGTGCCATTCGCCCCGCCGCCCGCCGTGACCCCCATCGCGCCCGCCCCTTCGGCCACCCTCGCCCCGGGCGCCCCGCCGCCCCCGCCCCCGCCCGACGGGCGCCGAAAGGTTGTTCTCCAGGGCCAGAGCCACCTGCTGTCCCTGTCCTTCCTGCCGCCCAGCCTGCAGGCGGCCCTGGGCCCCTCGCTCGACCTCTGCGCCACCCCCGCGCCTCCCCTCGCCGCCTCCGCCGCCGCCCCGCCTGCTGCCGGCGCCCAGCAGCCCCAGCGGATCCTGGCGGCTCTGCCCCCGGCCCCAGAGACCCGCCCCGTGTACGGCGATCTGGTCGGGTGCCCCGTCTCGGTGGCCCTCCGCTACCCGCGCCTGGTCACCTGGGGCCGGGCCCCGACGGCCGCCGACCCACAGGCTGTGCGGCTGCCGCTGCTCGTGCAACTGGCCAACGGGCTGCCCCACCCGGTGGTGGTGGCCCTCTCGCTCAGCCTGCCCGACTCCCGCACGGCCGCCGCCCGGTCGGTGGGCTTCGCGGCCAACTGCGACCCCCAGCTGGCCAACGCCATCCACACCCTGCAGCAGCAGGCCCAGCAGCAGCAGCAGCAGCAGCCAGGGGCGGGCCCGCAGCCCCCGCAGCCCCCGCAGCCCCAGCAGGACGGCGGGGCCGAGGGGGCGGGCGGGCGCGAGGCCGATGCGGCCCCCATGAGCCACCACCTGCCCCTGGGCCGGGGCCGCTGCCTCTGGGCGGGGCCGACCCTGGTCCGCCCACAGCGCGCTCCTTGTCCCCTCCGCTCGCGCGCACCACCACCACCGCCTTCCCGCCCCGGCCCAGGGCTGAGCGTGACGCGCCGCTCCCTCCTCATCCTTGCGGGATGAGCCTTGCCTCATGCAGCCTCTTCGATCCCCCCCCCCCCCCCCCCCCACACACACACACACACACACACACAGCAAACGGTGCATCTGCGGCCGTTCGAGGGGCGCCTGTTCCGGTTCGTGGGGAGCGCCACCGAGGCCGGCACGTACGACATGAACGCGCTGACCCTGGTCGTACGCGTGTCCGTCCCCCTCCGCGCCCGCCTGCCACCATCCTCATCCCCGCCCGCCCGCCCGCCCGCCCCCAGACCGCCCGCGGCCGGCGCCCGCCTGCCCACTACGGCCTCGCCCGCCTCCCCGGGCCAGGCGTTCGTGGTGCGGCTGCACGGGCACCACCTGGTCACCGTCCGGGAGGACTTCGCCAGCCCCGTCACCCGGTACGAGCCCGCCCCGCAGCAGTGGGAGGCCCTGCTCCAGGCCGGGTCGGCCGCGCCCCTGCTCGAGGTGGCTCCGCCCCCCGTGGCCGTCCCCGTGGAGCCCCAGGATGCGCTGGAGGTCACCGCGATGATGGAACCCGAGCCCGGGCTGGTCGCCGGGGAGGAGGAGACGACGGCTCCAACCCCGGTCGACATCATCGACATCACCCCCGGCACCCCCGAGCACCACGGCGCCCCCGTCCCGCTCCCCGCCCCCCCGCCTGCCGCCATGCCCGCGCCATCTCCATCCCCCTCGCCGCCCCTGGCCCCACTCGCGCTGGCCGACGGCCTCCAGGATGCAACAGCATCCCCACCCGCCACCCCGTCCGAGGCCCAGCGGCAGCCACAACAACAACGACTCGATGAAGAGGCAGGCTTCCCGCAGCCGCAGGCCTCGCCCCAGCCGGCCGAGTTCGAGGAAGCCGCCACGCCCCCCGGCGCGCCTGCTGGGACTTTGAAGGAGGCCGATGCTCCCCCTTTGTAGACGTCTCATGGGGTTGCCGTCGGTGTTTCTTTTTTCGGAACATTGGCTCAATTCTGGGCCACACTTACAGATCCGCAGCGGTTGGTCGTCAGTACGTCACGTGCGTTTGGCCGATTTGGACCCTACGAGGAGCCCCGATCGCATCCAAAGGCCGAGAGAAGCCACAGACTTGATGCAGAGCACATCGGCCCCATCGATATCGACAAAGCCCTTCGAGAAGAGCTCCGCCCGGGGGAAAAACCTGGGGAATCCCCAGTGCATCTCGGCAGTGAAGGTCCGAGGGCGGCGGCATTCCGCCCGGCCGGCCGTTTCCTGTGTCCTGGGGTTGAGGAGCTACCGAGGCATGGGGGATTGGGTTGGGGTGATGAGGGGCACGGGGCGAACGGACCTCCATCGAAAACCAGATATTGGGGATTTCGAAGGGACAGTTTCGTGAATGGGCTGGGCCGCCATCGCCCTGGCGGGAGTGAGGCAGTGCCCGCAGGTAGAGGGCGATGTAGTCGGAGGTGGGTTGCTTGCCCTCAGGTGGGGCGGCGGTGTCCGGAGAAGAGGAAACAGGGAGTGCCGTCGGCGAAGCCGACACCTCCCCGTTTGGGAGAGGGCTGTGCCCAGAAGGCTCTAATTGTACCATCCTATTTCATAGGGGGGAAGCGTGGGCAATGGCGAAAATTGGTGGAAGGAGTTGGTGCCGACCAGGTGTTCCCAAGGAGCCGAAAGGGGATGGAAACACGCATCCCGGTGTTCCGCGAGAACTCGTCAAAGGTCACCACCGTGGAACACAGTTTCGTGGACATTTCGACTCCTTGCAGAGGCCTCATTTCCACCTATACGACGAGATGAAAGGCCGACCATCAATCGGGTTGGACCTGTATGATCAGAGGGTCTCGGAGGTCGGCCCGGGTGATGAAGCCGTCCCATCCGAGTCCATCTGCTTTTTCGATTGCTTGGGTGGCCCACCCGGACTCCCGCAAACTTGGGTAATGCAAATCTGCCACGGTCTTGACAATTTCGCCCACGGCTGCTGCCGCCCCGGAGGGAGCCACCGAGGCAGAACGGCACACTTCAGCCATGTGGCGCTCAATATCTTCTTCCGGTGAGTGCCCCGGCTGCGGGCAGGGTTCGACAGCGGTACGGATGAGATGCCCAAGGAGGCGCGCGCAATGCTGGAAGGGCTCGGGGTCGAGAACGCGCAATTTAAAAGGCATTGGGGGCCGGAGGACGAGGCAATGCCGAACCTCAAGAGGTGTTTGCTGGGGGCAAAGGAAAACACCAACAGAAGATGGCGAGGGGCGTCCGAGACGTAGATACAGAGCCCTGGCAGGGACGCAAGGAGTTCCATGTCAGACCAGCGGCGGGAAATGAAACGGCAGTGCAGACCAAGGGAACCCTTGCAGAAAAAAAGGCGGGCTGAAAAAATCCGACTGCCGATTGTCAAGGTGACGAACCACCCAAGTGACCAATGCCACATTTTTGCGCATTCGAGAGGCGCAGGCGACAAGAAACTCGCGACTCACCATTCTCCACTTCAGGATATTTGAAGGGTTGTTCGAAAAGACCAACAGCAGACCTTGTGGCAAACAGAACTCATTCGGATCACATCGTCAAGGTCAAAAAGGTGGGCGAAAATCAATCGGACCACATCCAGCGGTAAATTCAAGAAAGAGGTGACTTGTGGGACCTCGCTAAAGCGGGTGTGCTTTTGTTGTGCTTTCTTCTGGGCAGCTGTCGCCATGACTCGCCGAATAAAAATGCCGGCCGAGGCGCTACATCAAATGAGACGAGTGGCATCAACGGGAGGGGGGGACTGGCGCTGCAGGAGTTTACTTCCGCAACTCTGACAAAAGGTCACCGACGCCACATTTTTCTGATCCACTCTGACAAATTTCTGATCCACTCTGACAAAAGGTCACCGAGTTTGCTGTCGCGTTTGAAAATCCTGACATTCGAATGAATCCAATCATCGCACTAATTTTCTTTGCTGTCGCGAACGCGCATCTTTTCAATCCATTTGAAAATCCACTGGAGTTGGACGACCCCCACGAAATGATCGATCACCTCGTGGCGCAACATCATATCGGGATCCTCTCCACCTTCGACGGGGAGGGGGGAATTTCCTCTCGGCCCATGTGGATTCGATCGATGAGCGAAATCAAGGGCGACAATGCCACCGAGGAGGACGCGGGAATTCTGGTGATGGGCACGTGCGACCGCACCCTGAAGGTGACCGAGGTCCAGGACAACCAAACCGTCAACCTGCTCGTTGGGCATCTGGGCGTTCTGACCCGTGGGTGGCTGGAGATCAAGGTCGCCAAACGCCACCGCCACCGCCTCCGCCTCCCCACAGCACCACAACCCAACACCCCTGTGCCTGTCTTCTTGCCGACAATTTGTTGTTGTGCCTCCCCAGGGCGACGTCAGCATCGTCCGGGACCGGAAGCTGAAGCGGCTGGCATTCGACATGGCGACCAGGGTGTTCTTCGACTCGCCCGAGGATCCCGACTACGTGCTGCTCGTCCTGGACCATCCCAAGGAGCTGCGCATCATGGAGAAGCGGATCACCATCCGCCCCGGCGTGCCCGAGCGGATCCGCATCCACCACCGTTGAGACCCCACACGTAGACCAAATTAATCGTAATGCGTATACACTCCGTGCTGTTGAGAATATAACGCAAGTGTCTGCTCCGTCGGCTGGGTCGAGGGGAAGGCAGGGGAAAAAAAAAGATTTTCATAGGATAAAATAACAAGAGAATACCGAAATAACCGACTCGACGATGGCACGTTACAAACAAAAAAAAAGAAGGTCCGCTACTCGGAAAGGAAGGATGGGATGGGTAGAAGGGGAGAGGCAGAGCCGCAAACAATCAAAGAGAGGTTGCACACAGAGGACACTCAGAGCATCCGCAGCGAACCCAAGGAGGACACCCTGTTCATACGAGAGATCTCCTCTTCCTCCCCGCCGTGACCAGGTCGCAGGGGAGGCGGCCCGGCGGGGGCTTCCAGCAAGCTTGGTGTGCAAGGTGTCGAAGGTGTAAATGGGGTCAATGGAGTAAACGGGGTGAAGGGTGTGTGCGGGGTGAAGGAAGAGGACGGGGAACGGCCCATGGGGCTCGAGACGCATGAGGGCGATGTAGGCACCTGGATCGAGAGGTGGCGAAGCACAGCGGAACGGGTCTCGGACTGCCGAAGTGGATAGAAACGTGTACAGAGAAGAGGGCAGTTTTTAGCAGACCGTCGGTGTCGAGGCGGGTGAAGTCCCCGGGGTCGGGAAGAGCACCCCGTACTGCGAGGGAGTGAGGAACACAACAGGAAAGAAACGGACCGGGAGGTGGTCGGGCTTTTCTTCAGTACCAAGGTGCGGTAAAAGATGGGGAAGTGAGACGTCCTGGCGGATGGAAGAAGAAGGATAATGCAGAATCGCGGCAATGAACCGACCAAATGCTGCAAATGGCGTGCGTTTCCACGCTTCTCGCTGAGCATCGAATCGAGCTGGCCACGCAGAGTCATGATTTCGTTTTGAGCTTCAAAAAGAGTCGATGCGAATTGGGAGAGTGGGACCAGACCTTTTTTGACTTCATCAGTCAGTGAATATATAATTGCTTCGAGGCGAATCATTCTTTGAATTTCAGCGCTGGTCGCCTGCTGGGGAAACGATCGATCGGCCATCGCCCCAGCGGTTCTACCCGTCAAAAATGCGGTCAACCCTCCCGCGCAGCCTCGTGTTAGTGCAGCCTCGAGGAGCTAATTAGAAAATCACAGTCGAGAAGATTTCACAAAAGATAGGCAGTCAGTCTCGCGGCAGCCTCGTTGGAGGCTCACTTCAAGAATTTCGCAAACAGTTTTACACCTTGGACCCCTTCTCAGCTTCATCAATGATCCAGTCTCACCAGTCACTCTCTCTTCAACACTGGGCCATGTCGGGCGAGTCCCGAACAAGATCTGAAGGTCATGCGCCTCCAGTCGGCCCCCCCACGTTCGCCCCCGCGAACTGGCGGCGCCCGTGCCCACGACCACGACCACGTCCTTTGATCAGTCAATTCTGTCAAACCATCATTACAGTCAAAAAGAAAGATGCACGAAAAAACACACGAAAACTCAGCTGAAGAAGGTACAAAAAACGACGACCGAGAAAGGAAATACAGACGAAGAGAATCTGTCGATCTCAATTCACACGCCCGGGAACCCCAGGGCGGGAGCCGGAGAAGAAGAAGATGGAAAAAAAGTCGAGAAATTCAGGGGGTGCCGACCATGCAGAGAAAAGGGTGGGTGTGCTGGGAACACGGGCCCGTCATGCCCTCCAACCCTCGAGAGACCCCCAGGCCAGCGAGAGACCCTGCGGGGGCGAGAGCCCGCTGCCCACCACGATGGGCGGCATCAGGGTGGGCCGCATGGGGGGCGAGAAGCACAGCCGCCCAGCGACCTGGGGATGCGGTGGTGGCGGCGGAGGCGGCGGAAGGGGAGGCGGAGACGGAGGAGACTGGGGTGGGGTGGGGCACGGTGAGAGGCGCATGCTGGCGTTGGTCGAGAAGACCGGGGAGACGGAAACGGGTGTGGAGACGGGGGTGCGGCAGGCCGGCCGGTCGGAGTCGGGCGGTTCCTCGCCCGAGCAGGATGACGATGACGATGACGATGACGACGACCGGCAGGCGTGCGGAGGTGGCTGGCGGCAGCAGCAGCAGCCGGTTGGCTGGCTGCAGGTGGTCGCACCGCTGGCGGGCTGGTCAGCCCCGGAGTTGCTGCGGAGGGGCGGGGAGCGCGCGGGGCCCGTCTGACGGATGGGTGTTGGCGGTCGTGGCGGCAGCGGCTGGGCCACCAGGGCCCGCAGGGGCAGCAGCGGGGGCGAGGGCGGCGAGGCGGACGGCCGGAGGGCCGGCTGGGCGCCCGAGATGGAGGGCGAGACGGGGCCCCGGGACATCATGGCCGCCGTGCCCAGCAGGGAGGCGTGGTGGGCCGCCGGTGGCAGCCGGCGCACGGGGATGGGCTGAGGGGGCGTCCGGTCGAGGTTCAGCGGTGGGATGACGATGGGTGGGGGCCGGACGACGGTCCCCGAGGAGGGGCCGACCGTCAGTGGGGAGGCGCACCCGCAGTCCGGGTCACAGCCGCCCAACGGCCCCGACCGGACATCCTGCTGCGAGAAGGCATGGTGATGCAGCCGGGTCACGGGCAGGGCGTTGGGGCCCAGCGGGGATCCCGACCCCGGGGCGACACCCGCAGCGCTGGCAATGGCAAACGGGAAGCGCGTCAGGGGCTTCGGGGGTGAGGTCGGCTCCACAGAGGATGGCGCCTCTCCCGCGCAGGTGTGCGTGATGCACCGGGGCGAGATGGTTCCGGGCAGGGGTCGGGCAGGAAGGGCGGGCACATCGGGCAGCTGGAGGGGCGGCGGAGGCGCCCTGCGGGGAGATCCCTGCGGTGTGCCCGGAGCCGAGGTTTGCGGATGGGATCGGAGGTGATGGGTCTGATAGACGCGCTGGGGGATTGGCTGTGGTGGCGGCTGTGGGGGCTGGAAGAGCCGTGGGGTCAATGAGGACACCACCACCCGGGGTGAGACCGGAGCCACCGGATCTACGACGGAGAACGAAGCAGGATTCGTTCAGATAGGGTATGTCACGGAGGGCATGACAGACCTTTGACGGGAAGATGAATTTGGCCAGAGGGAACAATTTGGACCGTCGGGACCACCAGGGCAGTGAGTTGCTGCGGGGGCGGTTGGGATTGGAAGTGAGACGGTGGGGACAGGGGTTCCAAAGAGTCGGTCGAACTGGTGTGCGTACCACAGATTGGAGAGAAAGAAAAGAGCTTTGGAGGAGTTGGCAATGATGTTTGACAGTCCAGCGAGCGAGAATGTGGAATGGAGGATCGGGCTGCATGATGCCGAGTGGTGCACGAAGGTGATCGACAGGTGCGGAGAGCGCGCCCATGAAATTCAGGGAGAGACTTCATGACCAATTCCTGGTCAGAATCGAGCGTGTGCATGCGGGTGGCCGAGTCGTGCCGCTCCAAAGAGGGCGAATCCGAAAAATCAAGAATGGTTGAAAGGACACACCCAGAGACTGCGGAGGTGCTCATTTCGCGACAGTTTTTTTCCTTGGGAGTGGCAGGGGCGCGAACAACAAACAACGTTCGCCAAGCTGTACCAATTGAACCTCGGGGTCCTTCAGACTGTGCCTTTTTGCGGAGAGTTGACGAATGGTCGAATTCCGCACCTTCCTGAAGCATCCCATGAAGATTTTTGCGGGGGTGTTGATCACTCTTCTATTTCTCTTTTGGGTTTTTCTCTCTGGCCCTGCCACCCCAACCAAAAATTATGGCATTATCTTTGATGCGGGTTCTTCTCACACGGCGGCTTCTCTTTTTACATGGAACTCTGAGCTGCGCAATTTTACCACTCTTTCCTGGAAGAAAGAATTAACCCCCGGCATTTCCTCGTTTGCTTCCAACCTCGATGGGATTGGCCCCTATTTTAAGGAACTGATCGCTTTTGCCTCGGAGGCGGTCCGGGTCATTGCCGAATTTTGCGTGGCAATCTCGTTTTCTCACAGATTCCCAAGTCGGAGCACTCACGTACTCCCATATTTATCAAGGGTTTGTCTCCACCCCCCCAGAGCTCCCTTGTCATTCGTCCCTGTAGCCACGGCTGGCCTGCGGCTTCTCCCCCCCGCCAAACGGGATACGATCCTCAAAGCTGTGCGAGAGTATCTCTCCCAGCCGGCCAACAACCCCTTCCTCTTCAAGGCGGACAACGCCCAGGTCTGCCACCCGCCCCCCGACCGCGGCCCTCACTTCCCGCGGTTGGGCAGATGATCTCAGGACAGGAGGAGGCTGTCTTCGGGTGGATCACCACCAACTGGCTGCTGGGTACCCTCACCGATGACGTGGCCACCGCCTCCCGCCACGGGGTCGCCCCCGGTCTGCATCACCCCCACATCTCGCACCCGCATCCTCACCACGGTGGATTGGGGGTCGTCCACCAGGGAGGACGGCGGCCATGTTGGACCTGGGGGGCGGCTCCAACCAGATCGCCTTCGAGATGGACCCCACCGCCATGCCCTCCGAGATCGACCACGACGACCTGGTCCGCGCCCCCTGGCTGCCTCCCCCGCGCCCAGCCCTCCCTTTTCGCGCCTGAATCGGCCAGTGCCACTCCCACCGGGCACGGGTACGGGCACGGGCACGGGCATGAACATGAGCATGGATGCTCATGGTCACCCGGTCAGCCCACCGCACGGCACTGCTTCCAACCACCCGCCACTCCGCTCCTGCGCCCCCTCGGCCAGGTGCCCGTGGAGGTCTTCGGCCGCCGGCGGGCCGTCTTTGCGGTCTCCTTCCTGGGCTACGGGCGGGACCGGGCCTTCCTGCGCCTGGGTCACGCCCTGACTCACCTGGCCCCGGCCCTGGCCACCCGGGACCCCCCGCCCGCCCCCGAGGAGCACCCCCTGCAGTCGCGGGCCCTGGGGGTGGCCCAGTGCCCCGCCGCCCGGCAGGCGTGCCTGTGGAACGCCGAGGACCACCCCATGACCGACTTCCAGCAGGTCCGGCTCGCCGCCAGGGGCAGCCAGCCTCCTCCCTCCCCCCTCCCTCCCTCCCTCCCCTCCCTCCCTCCCTCCCTCCCTCCCTCCCTCCCCCCCCCACACACACACACACAGATTTGGCGAGCGGGCGAATGGGGGAGGTAGAGGATGGGATGCCCCACTCTCAGCCCTTAGTGGTGCCGTCCCCAGCAAACGTCCCCTCCCACCTCTCGTCCCCCTCCTCCCTCTCTTCCATCGGTTGCATTTCCGGGGCATAGGCGCGGATGGGACCCGTCGAGAAGTCTGGGACCGAGTGGATCCCGCACGGCTGCCTGGCGGGGGCAGCGCACTTCGAGGCCCGGGAAGGTCGGCTTGCCCGCCCCATCGCTCATCTCCAATAATCCCATCAGCATCGCCATCATCGCCATCATCGCCATCATCGCCATCATCGCCATCATCGCCATCATCGCCATCATCGCCATCATCGCCATCATCGCCATCGCCATCGCCATCGCCATCGCCATCGCCAATCAACATCATCAATCAACACTGTCAATCAACACCGTCAATCAACACCGTCAATCAACATCAAGATTAATTCATCCTGATCATCACCAAATCGTCGTCATCATCACCATCATCGCATGACCGTCTCCACCACCCCTGTCCAGGCGGGTCCACCTGGCAGCTGGTGGGCGAGGGCGTCCCGACGGGCTGCCAGACGCTGCTGGCCGTGACGGACCTGCTCAACCTGACCACACCCTGCATGACCGCCTCCCCGGCCCCCTCGGCCGCCTCCCACTGCTCCGTCAGGTCCGGCGCCCCCTCCCCCCACCCACCCCTTCCCCGACCGCCCGCCACACGGCTTGGCCCGCCCACTCACGGGCATGAGGGCACGGCACCCCGACGCCCTTCCTTTTCCTTTGGTCGAACCCATTTTCCCCTTCCTTGGCTCGCTGTATGGCACACCCAAGTGGTACCTTCGGTCGTTCTGTTGTTTTTCCCCGTGTCTTCTTCTCCCCCCGCTCTGCATATCGACACAGACCCGTTCCTCATTTCGTGTGGTCGGGTGGGCCCCTTGCGGCTCCCTCCAGCGGGCACCTGCTGCCGACCTTCATCCCGGCCGGGATGCCGGTCTTCGGCTGCAGCGCATACCACTACACCCGCAAGGCGCTGGGCCTGCCCGCCCACACGACCGCGGCCGAGATCAAGCGGGCCGCCGAGGGCTTTTGCGGCATGAACGACGCCGCCCTGGCCCAGCGCTACCCCACCGACAAGTACCGGTCCGACCTCCGCCCCCCCACCAGGCCGCTCGCCCCCCAGGGTGCCATCTCGCGTGTCTCACTGGTCCATGGGGGTCCTTTGCAGAGATGGGCATTGCTTCAGCGGGACCTACATCTGGGCCCTGCTGACCCGGGCCTTTGGGGTGCCGGCCGACTACCCGCTGACACTGGACGAGAAGATCGACTCCATCGAGACGGGCTGGACCCTGGGGGCCATGATCTACGAGGCCCACCAGATGGCCGGCCCCACGGATCCCTACGCACGCCAGATCATGTGGCTCTCTCTTGGCCTGGTGGCTATTGCCGCAGTGGCTGTGGCCGGCGGGCTGCTGGTCCTCAGGCGCAGGGCGCCCGGCGGTTCCGCCCTCGAGGGGCCCGCGCCAGGGTTGTAACGCGCGGTACTCTCCCTTTCTTTCCCCATTCCAAATCTTCCCTCCACACCCCCCGAGAAAAGAAATCTGTCGTCGACCGTCACAGCAGCGCATCCCAGAGCTCCGGCACCTGCTTCTCTACCCCGGGCCAACACAGTTATGTCGTCTTTAGGAGAACGGCGACTGGCCAAAATTATAACTCCCCCGACATCTCCGCATGGCACAACGGGGGCCACAAAGTCTGAGATCAGCCCTGCAGACTTGGTCCAATCCTTCCAAGATAATATTAAGTATCGCCGGTCAGTTCGTTCTTTCTTTCTCAATTTTCACGACTGCGTGTAAAGACTTGAATCATTGATATATTGTATGCAAACTGAAATGAAGCGAGGTCTGTCGACAGCTTTCCTCCCAATATTCTGTGGACGCCTTGCGCAGCGGAAAAGGAGCTTTGCCTGCTCCGGACCGATGTTGATGTTCTTATGAATGACCAAAAACGACGACTTCCGCCTCTTTTGGACCACGGCGAGGGGCATCATCATCACCACCACCACCAACATCGTTCCCCCGACACTGGGCAGCAACAGCCCGAACGTGGTCCTGTCCCACTGATCCAGCACCGGCACACGGTCAGCACAGGTGCAACCCAACTTATTCGCCACTCCACAGAACCTCCCCATCGCCCTCGCTCCTTGAGGCATCTCTCCAGCGAACCGGTCTTCTCTCGGGTTGAGGACACGCGCGCCGTTTCGCCCGATGTTTCTCCTTCCGATGGGTCGCGGCACTTTGGCGGACACCCAGAACAACCATCTTTCACGGTCTGCCCCCATCGACTGCTCCCCCCCCCCCCGTCTCACCGTCCTTTCAGCTTTCATCCCCCGATGGCTCCCACCCCGACGGGTACACCCTCCTCAAGCGACTCTTGGCCGTGTCGTCTCGGCCGACTTCCCCGACAGCCACCGAGTCCGTTGTCTCGGCCTCCCCGGCCCCGACGGGCCGTTCGTCCTCCTGTGCCAGCCGGCCGACCACCCCAGGGACGGCACCCCATTCGCCCATACTCAGCGTCGTTTCTGACGATGACCACGAGGAAGGCGATGAGATCATCTCCCAGACGACGTCCTCCGGCCCGGCCGCTGGGCCGCGCTCCTTGCCGACCCAGTCGCACTCTACCCTAGAGATGCCATCGATCCAACAGGGACCTTCCAGGTCCCGGTCGACCCCACCGACACAATCCGGGGTGATCCTGCCCAAAACGCGCATGGGCGAGGTGTTGCCGCCCATCGCACGGTCCATCTCGTTGGAGTCCCTCCGAGGGGTTGTGGGGCGCTGAAGGGGTCCATTTCCTCGATCGTGTTTGTTCTTCGTCTTTTTGGTCGTTTTCTCTTTGATATTGTTCTTCGTTCGCGGATTCTTGCTGGTTTTTCTGCGCCGGATCGTTCGTGCGTTTTCGCGGGCCGGTGTAATTTTGTTCTTGTTGTCTTGTTGTCTTTTGACGGCTTTCGTTGCTGCGCCCTTCCTCCTTCCCCATTCCTTCCAACTGTATCTTTCCCCACCATCCTCTTTGTCCTGGTCCCGGGTCAACACGTTTCACACCGCCCCGGTAGCTAGAGGGGGAAAAACGTGTTGGCCCGGGGACAATGCTAGAGGTGGCACGAGACGAGTCGGACGAAAAGGTGCCCATCGTGTTGTTTAATACTGATACACCTATTTGAGAGTTATTCGTCGAAGCATTCACATTCACACTTAGAAATCGGGGGCAAAAAACGGCTTCTAGTTATTCTCTTCTTGTCTTGTACTTGCACCTGGCCAGAAGTCTTGTGCTTGTGTTTTCTGCTATCCCAACAGGGGGACGGGCAAGGTTTGATCCAGAAGCGCTATCGTTGGGTTTGGGCGGATGTGAAACGGGTGTACGAGTGGCCAGGTGGTGGCCACGTGGTCAGGGGCATAGTTAGGAGCTCTGCATCGATATAAAAGCACGTGGCCACCGGGTACAGAGAAAAGAGTGTGCGTGCGACTCTCGGATTTTGTTGATCGCGCGACTTCGGGGAAAATCCAAGTACCGCGCCCACCCACCCACCCACCCACCCACCACCCACCCACCCACCCACCACCCACCCACCCACCCACCCAATTATAAAAAACAGCTAGCTTTTTTTGACACGACTGGCGCGCCACGGAGGAAGATGTTGAGCTCCTCTTCGGTTCCCCAGGTCGATAAAATTCAATGTTCTGCGGCTTGTTCGAACCTCTATTTAGATGAATTACCATCGATTAGAAGCAGTTGTAAACGCTTTGCAGACCGAGCTTCGTCGTGGTTTGTACATGTTTATCGATTCGCACTTTTTGACACTTTTTCTAGCTCAACATGATATCATAACACTCCGTGGCGAAGTTGATCTTCTTCTTGGACGCAAACGATACGAAAACAGTGCCCCTCTTTTGTTCGAATCTCCTTCGAACTCCTCTTTCTCCTCGGAATCCTTTCCTATTGTCCGCACGAGTTCTCCACCACCATCGAAAGTCAAAGTCTGGCAATTTCTTCGGCACGAGACGACTCATCATTTACTTTCGTTTCGTTTCCCGCCAGCCTCCGGAAGGATTGCCCCCTCGGGCAGGGGGTTCGGTCCAGCACTCCCTCCCCACACTTCATTTGTCACGAATACGAACAACCGGCAATCTTGTCGCTCCGACCCAAACCCAATCGCAGCCGCCATCCCAAGCGCCCACTCCCATTGCTGCTCGTCCGCCCTCGGTCTGTATCGTGTTTCCTTGATTTCGATCATCCTTATTCAAACGTTTGCCCAAAGATTCCGCGCCGGTTTTCACTGCCCCTGAAGGACTTGCAAAGAAACGTCCGACATAGCCCGGAGCGGGCTCCGCCCTCGGTCACCACCACCATCCAGGGACCACCACCCCTGCCGCCTCCGCCCAAGCCCAGTTTTCTCGATGCCTCGCTCCACTCAGTGGTCTGTGGCTGCTCCCCTCCCTCCCGACCCCACCGTCCGCACCTTCTCCCACAAGCAGAACATCCAAACCCCCACGCAAACTCCCATCCTGACCGCCGCACCGGCACCCGCCGGACCCGCCGCCGACACGGCAACACCCTTGCTGCGCTTGCTCCTCCAAGACCCCTCAGCCGCGGGCTCTCGGTCCCCGCCCAACTCCCCTCCGACCCCCGGCCTGGCTGCCCCCAGTCCCTCCCTGCCCTCGTGCGACCTCGCCGCCCCCGCCCCCGCCGAGCCACCTGCCGAGCCGCCCGCCGAACAACTGCCGCCGTCGGCACCCTCCTCGGACGAAACAACGCTCACTCCCACCTCAAAACCCTCCACCCGCTCGACCGCCCATCCGGCTCCCGCGGCCCAGCGCCCCCCCGGCATCTCCTCCAACCCGCGCCTGCGGCGTAATCTGCTGCCCCTGGAGATTCCCTCCCCGCCCCCCATGACCCCCGTCCGGGTGCTGCGGGACTCCCCCAATCCGTCGGACACCTCCTCCACAGACACGATCGGCCTGCCCACCCACCACTCCTCCGAGTGCGGGACCGAGGCCACCCCATCGCTGGATGTGTCCTTCCTCGACCAGCGGCGCCCCGTTCGTGCCGGCTGAGTGGTCACCGCCATCCCCCCACGGACGCCTCTATCCTCCTCCTCCCCCTCCCTCCCTCCCTCCCCTCTCCTCCCCCCCCTATCTCTTGCTCCGGCGTCTGTTTTTGTCGATGCTGATGCTTGCTGTAAGTGTTCCTCCCCCGTGTCCATATTGGATGCAGCATCGTGGCGTCTCCCTCTTCCGGCGTGTCTTTGTCATGTCTGTGCACATTTGGACACCCTTGTGCCCTGTGTCCTTGCCAGATTGAGCTTGGTGGGGGTGCCGGTTTGCGCGCTCCTGTTCTGTATCTGTCTCCATCGTTTGCCGTTGTGTCCCTAACTTACTTTCGTCTTCTTCCGAGGCCCTCGCCGCTGAATTTTGGATTGGCGTTGTTGGTTGTTGGCTGCTGGCTGGTTGTTGGTGTTGTTGGTGTTGTTGGTGTTGTTGGTGTTGTTGGTGTTGTTGGTGTTGTTGGTGTTGTTGGTGTTGTTGGTGTTGTTGGTGTTGTTGGTGTTGTTGGTGTTGTTGGTGTTGGTGTTGCTGGTGTTGCTGGTGTTGCTGGTGTTGCTGGTGTTGCTGGTTGTTGGTTGTTGTTGGTTGTTGGTGTTGGTTTTGTTTGCTGTTTGGTTTGCTGGTGGTTGTTGGTTATTGGTGTCAGTTTGTCTTCTGTGTAGGTGCGCTCTTGTATCTGCTCTGTCTGCCTCTCAGATTTCTTTGATGTGACGAGCCCCATCCGGACGCTCTGCTCAACGGCAGCCGTCCGCGGGGTCTTTTTCCTCTTTCCTTCCACTCGTCCTCCTCTCGTTTCACTCATCCTCATTTGCATCAAATCTCTTGAAAGTCTCTTTGGCGTTTCCCTCTTCCATCCAACTTTAGTGCCGTCTTTTTTGTCGCGGACTAAGTTTATACTGTTTGCGTCGCGTTTTCTGGGCTCGTCCGGATTTTGTCATCATCGCACATGCCTTTTTTTTGATCTGGTCATAGCTGCCTGGATGTTTCTTTGGGATGAATTTTCAGTTGCTCTTCCCGAATCGGCCCGCGGTTTTTCTTTATGTTCTTTTATTGTTTTGTTTTTTTTTTTGTTTTGTTTTTTCTCCATTTGCTTCGGTGACCCCTCTAATACTATTGTCTCTATCTTCTGGTTGACACAGCGGGTCGTGTTTCTTTCACGGGTGTTGCCGAAATTCCCGAGGTAAGGGTGGCTTGCTCAGGGATTCAGGTGGAGGTGAAGCGATTCGACTATTCGTCATGGCCTCACTTTACCAGCGACTCGAAGTCTGTCCACCCGACCCGAACTTTATTATAACGCATCCCTTCGTTGCGCTTCGGCATTCTTATTGTTCCCCCCAATCCCAAAGGTCCTGGTGACGAGCCTTCAAACTGACTTAAAACGAGGTTCGTCACCGAGGTTCTCCATCTTTCTTTACATTCTTTTGGTTAGCTCAAAAAGAGATCGTGACGTTGCGCAATGAGGTTAATCTCCTCCTTCGCGAGCGGGAAAAGTACGTGCACAAGCACATCCGGACAAAGAGCTGCTCTTCTCCTGCTTCTCCAACGGATCCGTCGCCTGTAGACGTTTCCCATCTTTCCTCGAATGAAACCCACAGCACCTTCAACACTTTCTGCGATCAATCTCTTGCCCAACCCGAGGTTCGTTTTCTTCCTCCTAGATTCCGGTTCTGATCTTTTCGTTGTTGTTGTTGTTGTTGTTGTTTTTGCGTAGCCATCAATCCCCGGTGTGCCACTTGTCAGACACTCGGTGCCCTTGCTTCCCTTCGATCGACTGGTGAACAAGCCGCCGCAGTCATCGCAACCACCCCAGCAGCTCCCGTTCGTTCCTGTGGTAAAGCCGCGGTCACGGACGCCAAGTCCTGACCATGAGGTTTGACGATCATGATTGTGCTTCTTTTGTCTGACCCTGGGTCATAGTCTCACCACCATCATTCTGTCCCACACCTGCCGGCCCCATCCCCGCCCTCCGAGCTTGCGGGCCCTCACCATGCCTCGGGCTCGGGCTGGCACAAGCCAACGGTCTGTCTGCTTCGCATTCTCGCGCTGACCTTCCGCCGTTTGTTTGCCATCCCCCCTCCTCCCCCCTCCTCCCGTCCCACGGATAGGCGCCGCCCAGCCCTGAGGCGCCCATTCCCTCGCTCCTTCAGCTCCTCTGCACCCACGAGCCCCTCTCGCGGTCCCGCTCGCCCCCCTTGGCCTTCCAGCAGAACTGGGTGGGCGCCTCCGGCGCCCCGGCTGCCCCGTCCACCCCACCCTGGATCGTCGCGGCTCAACCTGCCGTTCCGCCCTGGGCCGTCCCGGCCCCCAGCCCGCCCCGCCACGGACCCTCACCCCCGTGCCAGACGAGGCACCGGCTGCCGGACCGGAGGAGCCCCCGCCACCTACCTCCAATCTCGGTGCGCCCACACCCCGCGCCCGCGCCCAGTGGCTCCCCCCATGGAGCCAACCGCGCAACGGGCGGCTCCACTGACCTGTCCCGCCCCCGCCCCCCGCCTCTTCAGCTGCAGCAACAGCAACAGCAACAGCAGCACTGCTCGCCTCCCCTCGTCCCCGTGACCATTCCACACCCCCTTCCGCCCGTACTGCCCTTGGTGGACCTTACCCCGCCCCGGCCCGCTTCCGAGCTGCCCACGCGCTCCCCGGGGCACACCAGCCCCCCCGCGGGTCCAGCCCCCCGCCCCGCGGGCAGCATCAGCCCGCCCATGCCCGGGCGGCCCCCCTTAGGAGCCACGAGCCCGTCCCTGCCCGGGCGGCCGCCCCTAGGAAACACCAGCCCGCCCATGAGCCGACCGCCCCGCCCACCCCATACGCTGGCGCCCCTGCTCGAAGTGCCCGCCCCGCCCAGCGCGCCCGCCGAGCCGGCCACCCCAGACGACGGGGGGCTGTACCTGCCCCCCTTGACGGCCTCCACCTCCCGCACCGATGCCCACGACTAGGCCACCAACCCAGCTTCTTGCTTCAAGACATTCGCTGCCTTCCGCCACCAAGGCGGTCGTGCCGACTGCCCGTCCGGCGGCGTCCATCTGTCGGCTCTTTGTCCCGCCGCTGCTCCCTGATGTCCCGATGCTGACTGACGTGGGTGGTTCGTTTTGTGGTTTCCTTCCCGTTCCGCCCTTCCTGTGTCGCGTGTCGCGTGTGGTCGACCTGGCGGTCTGTGGCCTGGCCTGGCGTGCTTCTCTCTCGCCGATCGAGCCCCCTCTCTGCAATCCTGGGGCTGGCCGTGCCATCAGCATCCACCACCCACCACCCCCCGTCCTCATGTTAATTTCGAATCCCCACCCGCCCACCCACCACAAGAACATCCAACAACAACCAACAACAACCCTTCATCAAGCCACCAACCAGCCCGCCTCCATAATAATATTGCTATCTGATTCTCTCCCCCTTCGCCCCCCCCCCCCCCCCGGCTTGTCCCGTGGTCCCTTTTCTTTCCGTCTTCGTTCGGACGGTGGTGCCGCGCCGGCCCGTGCTCCCTCGCCCGCCCCCCCGGACCGGCCCCGCCCGCCTTTTGTTTGTTTGTTGTTCGTTTGTGACCGTCCGTCGTTGCCGTTGTCGTCATTCTCCGTTTTTGTCGTTTTTTGTTGTTGTTTTTTGTTTTGTTTTTTGTTTTTGTTTGGTTGGCGTCTGTTTGTCTGCCTGTTTGTTTTTCAGCCCCGCACTGCGCTCTCACCACTCTCACTCTCACTCTCTCTCACTCTCCATCCCTCCCGCTTGCCATCCCGGGGTCGGGGAGGGCTGCCTACTTGGATGATGCCTTGTTGATTATTCTGATGGGTCGGTCGCACGTCATGTGTTTGTCTGCTTATTCTGTGTTGTTGATGATTCTGCAAGCAGTTGGTCTTCCCGTTCCTTGTGGGCCGTTGATGTTGATGTTGCACCGGTTCCGCCCTGGTCGGACCACCGGCCTTTTTGCGTGCCCCCACCCGGCTTGGGCCCGGCCATGCTCCTCTCCTCTGCGTGTGAGCGGCGTCTGAGCGATGCTTGTTCGTTTGTTCCGCTGTCCGTTTGCGCCCCTGGGGCGGTCCTCTGGGAACATGACGCCTCGTCCGGCTTCGGTTGGCTCGGGGTGAGGGTCGGGCCCGGCGCACTCGGTTCATGTGTCTCGATGTGCATGCACGGTTGGCCGAGATTCACACGGTCTCGGTTCATGTGTCTCGATGTGCATGCACGGTTGGCCGAGATTCACACGGTGGTCCCAAATCGTCGATCCTTCCGCGCGCAACCCGCAGGTCAAGGGAAAACGGGCGGGGGAAGAAAGAAAGCGGGAAAGGACCCGTCGCGGGCAAGGATCATCATCACGGGAGGTTGGGGTATGGTCCTGAAAGAGGTGCCCCCCCCCCCCGAATGGCGACGGGAGCTGGAAACGGCTTGACATGATTACGATCACTTACGAGAAGACGCCACGGCACGAGACAAGACGGATGGGCACAAAGGGAGACCGGGAAAAACGCACAGAGGGGCCCGATACCACCGAAAAGGAGAGAGGGGGGGGGGGGGGGGGGGGGGGGAAGGAGGAGGAAGGAAGGAGTGTAACAATCAACTGCAGCTGCGTGGCATGTCTCAACGAAAATGTAGAGGCGAGGCGAGGCGAGGCAGGCGAGGGAGGCAGTAGGTTTGTCTGACGATGAAAAGGAGGGAGGGATGGAGGGATGGGGGAGCAGGTGATTCACGGGCACAAAAACAGCAAAGAGAGGGCGGGGTGAAAGGGGGAAACATAGAAAACTGGCAGCCCCACAGGCGAGGTGAGGACGAGGCGGGTTTATGGCGGCGAGGGTGCAAAGAGAGGGGCGGAAGGGGATGAGGGGATGAGGCGCATTCTCCGGGCGAACAGCACGGCCAAGCCACAGAGGGCGCGCATGGGGAGGCGAAAAAGCGCAGAGGCGGGGGATGAAGCTTCCACGACGGCCCAACCGACGGGGCGGCAGGGGAGCACGAGCAGCGCACGGCCCCTGGAGAGAAAACCCAAGGATGCAGGATGAGGGAGACGAGAAAGAGAGCGAGAGAGGGAGGGGGGCGAAAGCAACCACACACACACAGGCACGGCATACAAACAGCCAGAGCACGGGTCGCCCATGCTCCGTCAGTCAACCAGAATGGGGAAGGGTCGCAAACGGCGGGGAGGAAATGCGAAAAAATAAAAAAATGAAAAAAATGGGGAAACCGGGGTACGCCCGAACGCGGGGGCATATCCTCAAACAGACGAAATAGCAGCGGGGGAAGGGCAGAACTATGGTACACCAAGAAAGAACCATCAAAACGCAACGCGACAAACGGGCGCCGCTTGCGGGTTGGGCAGCGGCGGGCGGGTAGGCCGGCGATTTGCAGGCGGTCACGTGGGGGCAGCAGGCGGTCACTTGGGGGCAGCAGGCGGTGTCGCCGCAGCACAAGAAGCAGAGGAAGAAGGCGTCGTGGTGGCTTGGGCGTTGTTGAGGGCCAGCTCGTCCTGGGCAGAGCCCTCCCAGTCGGCCGGGTCGAGGCACCCCAGGGTGATCATCGAGGAGGTGGTCGAGAGGGGGGGCAGGTAGAGGCCGCCCGACGGGGGGGTCGGAATCTCCAGCGGAGGGAGCGACCCTCGATATCCCCCCTGTTTCTTCGTGCCGTCGGGGAGCGGGATTTCCAGGGGTGTTGGGGCCCGGGGGCGCATCCTCTGGGCTGCGGGTGGATCCGGGGAGAGCTTGAGGGGCGGGATGACCGGCCGGCTGAACTGCGGGGGCGACTTGGGGGTCGGGCTACTTCCAAAGAGGGGACTCCGATTCTCCAGCAAGGGGCTCCGACTCTCCTTTTTGTGGATGGCTTCACCAATGGCAGGACTCTACAGGTCAAGAGAAACGTTGTAGAAATGATGATCTTCAAGGGGAATGGGACGAGACCAATGGGCGATTCCACATGCCCGATATTCCATCGGGGATGGTGAGTGAAAGTGATTTTTGATGGCGCTAAAAAGACAGAGAAAGATAACCGAGGGAAAAATAAAATGAACCAGACAAGAAGAGGAGGACTACAATCCATCGCAGAAGGGGTCCGAGAATGTTGTCCTTGAGCGTTGGAAACAGGCAAATGGGCAACAGAGAGAGAGAGTTCAGAAAAGGGAACCACAGGAAGTTGTGGCATCGATTTTCTCTTGACATGCTGCCCGAGTTTCTGGGAAAAGGCTCAGCGAAACTTAGGGTTGGGAACCGACCTCTGAAGTTTTTGGCAGCGTGTGGTAGCCGGGGTTGGTAGAAGTAGGCACTGGAAGGCCAGCTTCCTTTTCTCGAAGAAGAAGATCCATTTCACCTTGGAGAGTCACAATTTGGGTTTTCGCTGAGGGAAAAGAAAGTCAGGGGGACAAGCCTCAAGTGATGTGACCTTGGCGAAGTTGGTTTTGAAGAGCAGCCACAAGCATTTCCAGCTGATTCAGTCTTGTGGGTTGATCTCGTCCAGGGTTCAAATTGGGCCCGTCAGATTTTGGCGGAGAAGACATCCAAAAATGGAGACTGGAAACTGTTGATGAATGTGGGATTCGACCCGGAAATTCCCATTAGAGCAGGCTCTTCTGTTGTTTGACGACACAGGACGAGCTTCTCCCGCCACGACCCCATCGTCCCCAGGCCAGCACATTTCCCACCATGTGATAAAACCCACTTAAAATCGGAGATTCGGATTGTAAAGATCGATCGGAGTCTGCTCGATCGAAAGAGACCCCGAAAAACACACTTCGCTTTTTCCAGAACCAAACCAATTCAGACAGTTGGGATGCGCCCATTTTTTTTGAACAAAACCACGGGACGGAATGGCATGGAAAAAAAAAAAAAAAACGAATGAAATATAGATTTCCCCAAGGCCAAGGCTGGGTTGCCAAGGCACAAGAGGATACTCAGAGAAAATAAATAATCAGAAAATCCAAGAGAAAGAAATTCACCCCCATAAGTGTTGTTCGCCTTTCAAAGGATGTGTGTGTTCGGCCCAAGAGGAAGGCGAGGGGGGCCCCATCTCCCATTGTGTTGTTTCGCCGCTGACCCTCGAGATGGAGAGCGGCGTGCAACGGCCGGTTGATGGTGGCGACATTCCAGGGAGAAGGGACGGCAGTTGGGTGATGGTGGATGGGCCCCCCGGAGCGGGCGGCGGCGGGGCAAGCAATTGCGGGGATGATTGGGGCCGAGTCGGGGGAGCCCGAAGGAGCTTCTGGAGTGTCCTGCTCGGACCCACATCAAGGGGAGCCGAGACAGGCGGAGGGAATGATGCGGGGATGATGGTGGCGGTGGCGGCAGCGGCGGTGGTGGTGGCAGTGGCGGTGGTGGTGGCAGCGGCAGCGGTGGTGGCGGCAGCGGAGATGGTGGCAGTTGTGGAATCCGGGGTGGTTGGGGAAGGAGGAGCCAGTGGGAGGTCCCGAATGACGATGTCCTCCTTCACAAGCGCCCGCACGACGCGGATCGCCTCCGAATCTGCCGTCGATGGGCGCTGGGAAGGGAAAAGGAATGATTGTGTGATGGGGGCGGGTGTTGCTGGCAGGGACCTCAGATCGCGTGTCGAAGGGCAGCGACGAAGTGGTGGGCGGCGACCGCCCCCAACGGCCAGGGGTATACGCCCGGGGCGGCGAGGCCCCAAATCGCTACAACGCAATGGTCAAGGCACGGACGAACGGCCGAGGGGCGGACCTTCCCCCCGGTTGGCGTCTTCGCTCTTCCGGAAGGTCCGATCACAGGTATGACCAGAGGAAGGCCATCGAGCGGGTCCTGGATGAGGGACGGCGAGAGGTCGACGGTCTTCGCGCGAAGCGAGCGACGGGACGGAGCGACGGGAGCCGGTTGATGACGGTGTTCATGGACAGGTGTTGGGGAAAGAAGGCGACGACGCGGTGGCGAAGATGATGTTTTTGTCATGGTCGATAGATCCGTGCTCCTTGGAGCAAACAAGGGAGAAACCGCCAACGGGGAAGTGACTGAATATCTGCAATCGACTCGGCCTAACTCACCGCCTAGGCGTGACGCGCGTAACAAATCATCAACGGCTGTTTGGAGAGCGATAATTTGGATTTGGGCTTTGGGGAATTGAGAATGGCATGAAAAGTCGACAAGACCATGTGCAAGTTCTGTCTGGAGTCTGGTAATCAGCAACTCATGGCGTTGAATGGGATCTTCGGGCAAGGGAAAGTCTGGAGCCAGCTCAGATCGATGCGCTCAAGTTGGCGAGACAGTAATAATCACCAGGGGGTTCTGCCGGTTCTTACTCGCGAAGAGACGTCCTCTGCACGATTTTCGAACGATGGCGGTCCCGCTTCCATTTCCTGTACAACTTCAATATCATCGCCTCGAAGTGTTGGTGAATTCTCTCCAAACCGAACTTCGTCGAGGTTTGCTCTTCACAACAACTACTCCCTTCGATTCGTATTTTTTTCCAAAGCGCAACAAGAAATTATCACAATGCGAAGTGAGATGGATCTTCTTTTACGAGAAAGAGAAGTGAGATTTGAGCGCTCTTCCGAGAGACATTCACCGCCATCACTTCGGAAGTCTCCTCCACAAAATAACAAAATCCAAGAGGTTCATTTTTTTCCCCCAGCCATCTGGCTGCTCACTTTTTCGGGCAGTTGCACCACGCTACCCGCGCTCGCACAAATTCTGTTCCCTCCATTCCGCTCGGCCGGATCCTCCAGCAGGTGGGGATTCAACCCCCGTCGAACTTGATCCCGCCCAAAGTGGTCCGACCGATGGTCAATAGCATCTCGGTGCCGGTCTGTTTCGTCCTGATCCCCAGTTGGGTCGCATTCCCCCTGTCCACCAGCCACCGCCCCCCCCGGCCGCCGCGACCACCAAGATGCCAGGCGCTGCCACAGCCAGCGACCAGGGCTCCCCATTGGGATCGCCCGAAAGCGACCGCTCGTCCCTGGCAAGCGACCAGCCTGTCTGTTCGACCCCTCGTGCTCCATTTCCCCGTCACGCGTCTCGCTCCCCAGGGGACACCTCCAATCCCCGAGTCGACCTCGCCCGCCCCGCTGATCCACCTGCTCCTCCAGGACCCGACCGCCTCGCCGGCCCACTCCAAGTCGCCCCTTCCCACTGGAGTTGGCTCATCGTCGACATCCCCCGGCATGCTCCGCCCCGTGATCGGATCGTCGTCTCCCGGCATGCCCCACCACGGGGTTGGATTGTCGACATCCCCCGGTATGTCTCACCCCGGGTTTGGGTCCCCCATCACGCGGCCCATCGCCGCTCCGGGCCCCGGGTTCATGGCCCCACCTGGGTCCCCAATGCGCGGGTCTCTCCCACCCGTGGCGGTTTCCTCACCCACGCGGCTCTCCCCCGGGATGCACCGGCCGGTGCTGAGCCCCCTGGAGGCCATGAGCCCTTCCATCATGGCCGACGCCGGCCGATCGGCGCCCGCATCCACGGGGACAGCCGCCCCAGCCGGGGTGATCGCCACGAGCCCCACCGTGGGCGGCCCCCTGAACAGCAGCCTCCTCCTGAACAGCAGCATGGTCACGGTCACATGCCAGCAGCAGCAGCAGCACAACAGCAGCCTGGGGTCGCTGCTCTTCGAGGATGTCTCGCTGGTCGAGGGCGAGCACCTCTGCCCGGTGCCCTCGCGGCAGCCCCGGTGACAGTGACAGTGACAGTGACAGTGACGGTGGCGCCACTCGCCCTCCCTCCAGCGGGCCCTGTGGCTGTGGGATGATGGGATGATGGCCCGTTGGCGCCTGCAGCAATGCGGGTGTGGCCCACCTCATTCCCTCCCCAATTTCATGATGCCTCCCCCCCATCCCCCATCCCCCCACCACCCCTGATTTCCCCTGTTTCGCGTATGTATGGTTGACTTTCTCTGCCCCCCACCCCCACCCCACCCCCCCTACCCTCTCCTCCTCTCCCTCCTCTCTCCCTCCTCTCTCCTCTCTCTCCTCTCTCTCCTCCTCTCTCCTCCTCTTCTCTCCTCTCTCCCTCCCTCCTCTCTCTCACCTCCTCTCCTCCTCTCCCCTCCCTTCCGACCTTCCTTCCCATTGTTCGTCTGTCTGCTGTTCTGTCCGTGTCCGTCTGTCCGTGTCCGTCTGTCCGTGTCCGTCTGTCCGTGTCCGTCTGTCCGTCCGTGTCTGTCTGTCCGTCCGTGTCTGTCTGTCCGTCCGTGTCTGTCTGTTCGTTCGTGTCTGTCTGTTCGTTCGTGTCTGTCTGTTCGTTCGTGTCTGTCTGTTCGTTCGTGTCTGTCTGTTCGTTCGTGTCTGTCTGTTCGTTCGTGTCTGTCTGTTCGTTCGTGTCTGTCTGTTCGTTCGTGTCTGTCCGTCCCTATCGTCCCGATCTGTCCGTCCCGATCTGTCCGTGTCTGTTCGTCCGTGTTGTCTTGTCCGTGTCTGGGCTCAATGTCTTGGTGGGCGGTCGATGACCCGTGGTGGCGTGCATACCATCCCCCCCACCCCCCCCCCCCCCCCCCCCCTTCAGTCACTCCTTCCTTCCTTCCTTCCTTCCTTCCTTCCCCTGGCTGCACGCCCGCCTCTCGCTTGTTCGCCCGGCGGCTCCTCTCACTGTGGCGCGGCCGGGTGCGGCATCGGGCGATGCGTCACCAGATGTCCGTTTTGTGCCTCCTGCCTTGCTTTTCCAGCCCGTTTCTCTCGGTGTGAACACGTGGGGGCCCGTCGGCTTGGCGGTGGCGCGTTTTCGCGAGCGGATGGGGGCGGTTGGGACCCCCCAGGTGCGACGTTGGAACGACACGCAGGTCTTCTTGTCATACGAAACGCCGGCGCGCGCACACAGCCGCGCATCCGCACACACACACAGACACACACTCGTCAAAAGGAACACTGGGAACGGAGCCGAAGGCGGAACGGAGCCAAGGGGGAGAACGGACACCGAATCAAGAGAAAACGACCGCGCGTGTCGCAGCGAGCGACGACACAGGATGAGGGGGAGCCGAGAGGGTGTGGCGATTATTTCAAATTGCAGAGGCAGACAGCATCGACAGACACGAGAGACAAGCACGGACGGACAGCACTGACCAGAGACAGACAGACAAACAGGAGGCCGCACCAAGATGGGAGGGCGAAGATGCCCAGATGATTCCAAATTGCTGGGACGGACAGCCAGCCAGCCAGCCAGCCAGCCAGCCAGAGGGCACAGACAGTCGGGGAGCCGAAGACAAGACAAGGGCAGTACGAGCAAGAGCCCACACACATACACAGGCATTAAGAGAGAGACAGACACGCACGCAGACACACATATACAGACAGACGCAGCCCATCGTGGAATGGGAAGAGAAAGACCATATGATGAAAAAAAAAATCCAAAGAAAGAAAACAAAGCAAATCCAATCCAAGCAAGGGCCGTCACGACAGAAAGCAAACCAAATCCAATCCAAGCAAGGGCCGTCACGACAGGCTGCGCCGCCAGGCGGGAAGGGCGGCGGGAAGGAAAGACCCGATCGAGAAGAAGAAAAAAAGCAGCGAGGGAAGAGCAGAGGCAAAGAAAAAACAGGGGCGGCGGGAGGGGGCGGCGGGAGAGGGGGCGGGAGCATCTTGAGGGCGCATTTGGTGAAAGACATACGGGAAAGGGAGAAGGGGCCGGGGGGGGGGGGGGGGGGGGAGAATAAACAACGACAACATCATCAGCAACAACAACAGCAGAAACGATTCGCGGATGAAAAGTCAGCAGCAGAGGCCGAGCGAAGGGGGGAGCAGGTTGAGGAGGAAAGACGTGGAACACGGAATGGAAGGCCGGACAACAACCGGTGGCACAGGACGAGGGGGAAGGAAGGGAAGGAAAGGCAGGGCAGGGAGTCACCAGGGGGGGAGTGCACTGGGGTGAGGGAGGAGGCAGGATCGAACCAACAGGGGAAACCGAGAAAAACAACGAAAAACGAAAACAACGAAAAAAAAAGGGAGGAATTGGGCAAGGGGACCCATGCAATGCGTGAGGCGAGGAACGTGGTGACCAGAGGAGCAGCGCGGTCAGCCGCGATCCGGCGACGACGCGCACCTGAACGGAGGGCAGAGCGGAGCGGTTGGGCGAGGGGATCCGGAGGGCGAACGGGTGGCGGCGCCCGAGAACGGGGGGCAAGCCCGGAACGGGGGCACCGAGCGTACTCTCCTCGCCGCCCGGCTGCTGGGCTTCGGGTTCCGGGGCGCCGGAGGCGGGGGAGATCTGCGGGGGCGGAGCCGCAAGGTCGTTGGTGGCGGCATGGGGCCGAGGGGTGGGCACCAGGGTTGACGCGGTCCCCTGCATCATCAGCTGCTGGAAAAAGGACGACGTATCCGGGGTACTGATTGGGGATGTCAGCGGCGGAGACGGGTCCGACGGGGACGGGCGCGCCTGCGGAGATGGAGACGGCGTGTGAGAGAGGGTCGCCTAATTGTGTCGAGACAGACAGGTGGCGAGTGGAAATCGGTCTGGCTCGCTGCTGGAGCCCCCAAACAGGTGATCACTGCAGTGGAGTCTGCCCGCGCGGATTGAGTCCGGCGATGAGCGGCCATCTCCATAGTGGGGGTCGACGGCAGCGAGAGCCTCCGAGTGTGCCGTTGATTCTTTTGTGGGTCAGATAACTCGCACGTTGGGAAGAAAAGACAGACAACACGAGGAGAACCAGCATTCCGAGTAGCCAGAAGAACTGGCGGCACGGTAATGCATCGCGGAGGAGATTGACCACCCTGCGACATCATTAATACACGAAAAATAAGGGTAATCAATCGGAATGCAGACAATTGGCGGAGAGGGATCCGTGTTTTCAGGCGAAGATGGCATAGAGAAAAAATGGGAAGCAGTTTCCGACCCATCTTGTCGGGGCCGCGTCATTTTATCAACCTGAGCAACCAGAGTCAGGATAATCGTTTGAGCTAGAGTTGATGTGGTAAATAATTGCCCCAGGTGACAACATGAAACTTAAAGCGCAGACCACGCTGCAGATCGTATTGAAGGACAGCAACAAGCTCTTCGAGAGTTTCAAGCCGTCGAAGGTACTTGAGCGGAATCATGAGCTAACACGAAACGGATTCCCTGATTGAGGTCTCAACGCGCGGGGCATGCACCTCGCTCTCCCCTACCAGAAACTGGGCAGAAACTGATTGGCTTTTTTCGGCTGGGAAGAGGCGGGGGAAACCTTTTTTTGCACAGGTTAAGTCGGATCTTGATGAGAAAAAGAGCGGGCGTTATCTGCCTTCCAGAGCCACTCCTCAAAACTCTTCATTCACCGACCCTGGTCCCACTGCTGCCGGGGCAGCTGTCCCGCTCCCAACCCGTAGGCCCAACACAAATTGCGGAGTATGACACTGGTTCCGTCCAAGGGGGGTGGGGGAAGGTGGCACCACATGCAAGGGTGAGGTCCGGGTCGGAACCCCTCAGCGATATTCGCACGCCGCCCCGATGTCCCCTTGGACTCGAGCCACTCTGGCCCCAAAATAGGCGGAAAATGCGGGACCCGATCAACGTGGCCGATATCAGCACGCGAAAGACGGATCCGCTCTCAGGTCAACGGGGGAGAAGGTGTGATGATAATATAAGGCGAGTTGCCCGCGTTTCCCCGCCCACCTCCCTCTGAGTGCCCTCTCGATGGGGGGGAAGGGGGAAGGGGGAGGGGGGGGGGGGGCATCCGGAGCAGCCGCCTCTTTCATATGGCGCTCTCACGAACCCCGCGATCCTGCCGGTGGATCAGCGGCGCCGGACACACGGTCATGACAATGGGGCACAGGGCGCGAAAAAGAGACATAGGGCCGATCCCCGGCTGGGCTTCCCAGGGGCTCCGAGGGAGGAGCCTCCAATGGCTGCGACGACTTGGGCGTGACGCTGGGGCGCAGCGGGCCAGGAGGCTGAATAGTTCGAATAAATTGAACCATTCATACGTCGGCCGTAGAGGCTGCACCCTGGGCCCGAGCAGCGGAGGAAGCTGGGCGGGCGCTTTACGAGGGCAGCAGACGACACAGAGGCCCAGCGGGATCAACACAATGAACAGGCCGATGGCCACCCAGAACCAGACACGGCTGACGTCAAGCTGCAGGGTTAGCTGGTACTGGAAGGGAGGGAGGGAGGAGGGAGGAGGGGGGGGGGGGGGGGGAGGGAGGGGGGTGGTGGGCGGGGACGTGTGTGGTGGGTGGTGGTGGTGGTGGTGGTGGCGGCGGCGGCGGCGTGGGGATCAGGATGCAGGTGGGGGGAATGTGCGGCAGGCAGGGGTGGGCGCGCGCGGACCTTGGGGGTGCAGGGGGTCTCGGGGGCGTGACCAGCAGGTGACCTTCGGCGAGCCGGCCGAGCACTGGCACTGGCGGCGCTGGCACGAGACCTCGGGGCGGGTGATGGTGAGCGTGTAATAGCCGGTGTTCGAGTAGGCCGTGACGTACGAGTTCTCCACCTGCGGGCGGGCGGGCGGGCGGATGGATGGATGGAAGGAAGGAAGGATGAATGGAGGGAGGGATGGAGGGAGTGCGCGAGCGAGGAGGTGTTTCCCCGTTGGGCTGGGGGTGGCTGTCGCCACGCATGCCGCCACAAACCTGGAAGATGTATTCGCCATCCTGCTGGGCGGTCACTCGACCGGACCCGGTCCTGCCATGGCTGGAGTACATCGTCTCGTCCTTCAGGTAGACGTCGAAGTAGAGCGAGCTGTCGAAGTGCCACGAGAAATCCACCGTGGTGCCGATGGTCAGGTAGTAGCCGTAGTACTCGTACTTGTCCTGGCCCAGCACGAAGGTGAACGTGTCGGTGCTGTTGACGCAGGTGCCGATCAGAGAGGGCGGGGCCTCGGTGAACTTGTAGATGACGGTCCCCTCGGCGCCCATCACGGAGTAGGCGGTGTACTTTGAGGGGTCGTACGTGACCAAGATCTGCTGGTAGGGCTCCAGGTCGAGGGTCCCCGTGATGGCACTGGGGAAGGAAACATAGGCAAAGACCAACCAGCATCCAACACCAAATCCGACACACTGGAGATGGACGGTGAGTCATAAAGAACGGAGAGAACGAACCAGCATAATGTAAAATATGGCTGCAAGCGCCATGGGACTGATGGTGCCCCCGCCGCTCCCACCCCCACCCCCACCCGATCTCCGACTGGATGAGTACGAATGAGAATGGTAAGACGAATGCGAAGACGACGAAGAGTGATGGCTGCCGCCGCCGCCGCCTGCGCGAAAAAAATTGGCTTGTACCCCTTAATGTACCTAAGGTTTTGAAAAATTCAAAATTTTGACAGGGTTGCGCCCGCCATTCAGCCGGTTCGAAGGGGCCGGAAAGGAAATTTCTCTTGGCGTTCGGCCGTCCTCGTGGTCTTCTCGAACGGACATAAGGTGAAATTGATCCGCGGTGATCGAGTCCGACCCGCGACCACACAAGACATCGATGGTCGATATCAGGTTTAGACCGCGAAGCGGCTCGGGTGCTTCGCAGGGGAGCCCAAACACCCTCGGTGCGTTGAGGGAAGGCACCCTTGCTACATTATTGCGAGACAAGACCATTGACTTCCCGGCCCCCGCTGTAGGGTCCCTCGGAGTTTGCCCCGGTGCCATACCGCGGGGTCGTCCTGAGGGTGTCGGTCATCACTCGGCCCACCTCCTGGCCCGCTGCGCCCAGCCCCATGCCCCCAAGTCGGCGCGTTCACTAGAGGCTCCCCTCACCTCGGTGCCCGGGGGAAGCCCGGCCACCCCGCCCGCGCCCCCTGGCTGGCCCGGACCTCGCCTCCCCTGTCAACTTTTCGCACCCCCTGCTCCATCGTCACGACCCTGTCCGGGTTCGTGAAGGGTGCAATCTGCCACTGATCCTCCGGCAGGGTCTCGGGGCTGAGGGCTCACGAGTGCGATGGTTGAAAGAGGCGGTCCGCTCCGGATCGCCCCCATCGAGGGGTTCGCATCGGGGGGAGGTGGCCGCCCGGGGGGTCACATGGTTGATCGACTCGAAACGTGACACCCTGCCGAGTGGCAGACCCAACTCTCCTCGCGTTCAGCACACCACTCCTCCTCCCCCCCGGCCCCCCGGCCCCCGTCGACCCGACGGCTGCATCCCCCCATCCTATAACGGACCAAACCCATTTGGTCTCCAGACCAAATGACCCCTCGATGGTTCTGTGGTGTCACCATCCCCCCGACCCCCCCCGGAGGGAACCCAAGATACCTGTGTGTAGCCCCACTCGGCCTCTTTATACTGCGCAATTCAGGTTGGGCCTTCGGTGGACGGGTGGGAGGTGGTGGAGACCGGAAGGGCGTCAAAATGGGGTTTTTCCAATTCTTAGGTACATTAAGGGGGTAAACAAACCGTGGTGTGGCATGGGTGTCTATCGAGGGTCAAAAGCAGTGAGAGTCAGAAGAGAGGGGAAAAAGCCAGACTCAAAAAACTAAAAAAACGGGACGAATGGGGAATCAACCGGGGATCGAAACGCACGCGCAGGCGCGACGACCGCAACACAAAATAAAGATTGGGGGAGTTGTTGCACTCCAAGTGGCGGAGGGAGAAGGGAGAATGGATGATGGGGAGATGAAGAGCCAGGGTGGATCCCCGCAGGCTCGTGGATTCGCCGGCTTCTCCGCAACCAGCCACGCCCTCGTGGGATCTGGCCAAGTGCTGGAGGATCATTGAGCATTGAGATGGCCTGCATTCCACGAGAGACTGGCTGCCTCTCTCGATTGTAACCTTCGAGTTAGCCACCCACCGCGGGGATTACATGCCTGTGGCCTGATGCTTGCCCCCTTTAAGCGGTAATTTTTGAGATTTCGTGTGATAATTCGGAAACTTTCTCTGCCCACCGCCACCCCTCCCCCCTTCAGGGCGGAAAGAGAGGGGGACCAGGGTCCGGTCAAAGGTTTTCGCACGAGCGGATTGTGGGTGTATGTCATCAGGGGAACGAGACAGTCTCCCCTAAACGGTTCTCCTTTTCTTTCTAAAATGGGGGACCGTGATATCCGTTCAATGTACTCAACACACTACGCCGTTGCGTCAGCCGCGGTTCCGATGCGCTCCTTGAAGCCACGGAAGACCTTAAGCGGATATGGCGATAATCTTCTCCCCTTCGTTAGCCCCCCTCGGTATCGGCCGACACGAATTGTCCCTGATATATCGATCGACGGTCGAGCAAAACCCAATGCCAGAGTTGATCGCGATGATCCCGAAACGTTTGCCACCATGCACAAAGTCTGCGCATCCACCCCGGCCTGTGCTCTTCAACACTGATAGACTTCGTACCGTCCGATCGTTTCCTTCAATGGAACCGAGCCAATTCCGCCGACAACTGCCCCTGAACTTTCTGGTCTGGCTGCCAAGTCGATGTGGCGCCTTCACTCTGGCCGCCGCAGGTCCCACCCGCAACAACCAGAACTTGGTCGGGCGTTCCTTCCGAGAGGCCGAAACGGCTCTGCGGAGTCAGTTTCTGGCGAGCAACAGCAGCCCACCTCCGCCGCCCTTGGTTCAGAAGAGCATCCGGCGGCACTTCCCCGTCGATGCCGAGAACGGCTTCTCCGGCCCGGCGGCCTTCTCCACCACGACTCACGCGGCCTTCACCCGCCAGGAGGAGCGCGCCTCGCCAACGGACTCGCTCCCCTATCGCCCCGCGGGCTCGTTCCATATCGGGTTCAAGGAGGCGACCGGGTACTCCCGCGGGTTACAGCCTCTCGCCCAGCAACGGCCGCGTCTGGTTGAAGAAGAAGAACCCGCCCCCACGACGGGTGCGCGTGATGCGGGGTCGCTCCACCCGAGGGCCCCCAACAAGAATTATCTGATCGACGCCCCCGGGGCTCTGAGGACGTCTGTCTCTCCCCTTGCCGTGGTCATGTCATGGGGGTGTGAAGGTGGGTGGTTGTACTCAAACAGCTGATGCTGATTCTTCCACGGGGCGCAGCATTGCGAAGCTCTCCTACCCACGCGATGGGCGGTACCTCTCGGCGACCGGGGCCGAGCCCATCCCCCCCACCCTGGCGATGGAGCCCACCGGGTTCACCCGCAACATGAGCACCACCGCGGGCAGGCCCACCACCCCGGATTCCACTCGGCCCGCTTCCCGTGAGGCCATGTTCAGGCCCGCAGGCCCGGCCTCCCGGCCCGCCAGTCGTCATCCAGCCCCGCTGCATCCTCCTCACCTCCGCATCCACCCCTTTTTTCCTCTGCCCGCAGCACCACCTACCGGGAGGCCACTCGCCACGCCAATCTGCCGGCCCGGTCGCGGACGGCCATGGGGCTGCGCCACAGCCCCGACCCTCCCGTCACGCCCCCCTGCGCGCAGCCGACCTTCGCCTCCCCGGCCCTCTCGCCCCCCGTCTTCAGTGTGGGTCTCAAGGAGCCCACCCCCTTTGTCCGCGACCACCAGCCCTTCTACACGGGCAACGCCTGGGTGGGCGAAGAGTCGAGCCCGCCCGCCCTGTGTTTGACCCGGAAACAGCAGACCCGGGCACTGTCGACCCGCCGGCTGGACTACGAGGGCAGCCTTCCCCATTTCACGTCGACCGTCCGCCGGGATTTCCAAGACCCGACCGCGCTGGCTGCCCATGAGCATGTCCTTCGACGGGGCGGACTGGCCAAGGACTGCATCACCGCGGCGCTGGTGCCAGCCCACGGCCTGCGTGATCCTGAGGGGGTGCGTTCGGGTCAGTGTCCTGAGTTGCCGGCCCGAGTGGAGATGACGGGGAGTGCGTTCACCCGCTCGATCGGACCTCATAACTTCTGCTGATGTTCATGCCCACCCCTCCCTCCCACCCTCCCCTCCCACCCCACTCCCCTCGGCGTGGTGCCATGCGCCTTTATTTTTCTTTGTGCACTCCTGTTTTTTTTTTTTTCTTCATGGTCTGTGGTATTTGTTTTTTCTTCCCACCCTTCTTCACATCTTGTCTCAACCGTGCCGTGTGCGGCTTGAACAGTCGTGTTTCCGGATGATTCAATTTGGACGGGTTTGCGGGTCGTGCCAGTTTACGTCGACTGTTTCTCTCGATGGCTGATTTGAGCAAGCCCCGTTTGGGATGGGTTGGAACGGGTGTCATGGGTCGGTCAATGTGTGGCCATTGTCTCCGGGCCGGATATGAGGTGACCATTTTCAACCGGACCCCAGCCAAGATGGCGCCCCTCATCTCAATGGGTGCCCGTGCCGCATCTTCGCCCAAGGAGGTCGCGGAGCATTCTGATATCATTTTTTCGATTGTGGGGTTCCCACGCGATGTTCGCGAAGTTTACTTTGGCGAGCAGGGCATCATGGCCGGGGCTCGTTCCGGCTCGATTCTCGTCGACTGCACCACCACCGAGCCGACCTTGGCCAAAGGCCCGCTGATTATTGACACACAACAAATCGAACTTCCTTCCAGAGATTTACGCTGCGGCGCAGGCTCATTCGATCAGCGCCCTCGATGCTCCTGTCTCGGGCGGTGATGTGGGTGCGCGTGAGGTCTGCTCTCCTTTTTTTCGTGCAAACATGCATTCCCCAAAGGCTCGGCTGACTTTCATGGTTGGCGGCGACCGAGCTGTGTACGACCGCGTCCTGCCCATCCTCCAGTTCATGGGCAAGTCTGTGGTTCGCTCGGTCCCTCATGATCCCGACTTGCTCGCCCAGGTGCTTCAACTACATGGGCGGCGCAGGCTCCGGACAGCACACCAAGATGGTCAATCAGATCAACATTGCATCGATCATGGTGGGCGTGGTTGAAGGGCTTGTCTATGCCTACAAGGCTGGTCCGTACCATCATTCCATTTGAGAGTGGTGACGAGGTCTTTCGCTCAAGGTCTCAATATGGAGGATACCATTCGGGCTATTGCCCCTGGCGCTGCCGGCTCGTGGTCCCTGAACAACTACGGGCCTCGCATCCTCTCGCGCAATTTCGGTCAGTATGGTCATGACAGAGCCGTGCGTCCCTCACCCATTCCACCGGCTTTCTTCGTGGGTAGACCCCGGCTTCTTCGTCGAGCACTTCATCAAGGACATGGGCATCTGCCTGTCCGAATGCGCCAAGATGCGCATCCAGCTCCCCGGGTTGGAGCTGTCCCACCGCCTCTACTGCCAGCTCCGCGAGATGGGCCACGGGTCTGTGCCCGTGCCGCTTTTGGCCTTTCCTCCCCCGAACGGAATCTTCCCAGAAATCTTGGCACGCACTCGCTGATCCTGGCCTTCGAGCGGATGAACGACCTCACCATCCCGGCTCAGCAGCTCACCGTCCTCGGGCAGCCGCCCGCCCCGGCTCCCTCGACGACCGCGGCCCCTGCCGGCAAGTGAGGCCGTCATTGGGGGTTTTTCTGGAAGCAATCACGCTTCTAGGCCTATATTTCCAATAACAGGGTACGAGCGGACGCGGTTGGTTGAGGCTCCTTAGTGGTGAATGCGGATCCGCTTGGGCGGTTGTGATCCACTTCTCCATGATGCGCAGCTCCTTCGGAGAACGAGCAGCACGTAGTCGGGATCCTCAGACAACCTTGATCTCCACCCTCGGGTCAGAACTTCCAGATGTCCAACGAGCAGTTGACGTCACCACCCAGGGCAAGAGGATCTGTGTCGGCCGGAGAAGAACGATGAAGGAGGTGAAGGAAAGAAGGGAGAAAACGAAAAGGAAAGGATCAAAAAAAAAGTCTGTCAAAGGGGTTGAAACACCAGGGGGGATGGCGGACAAGAGAACCGTCTCGGGCTCACTGTTTCTTCCTGCGCTGCAACCATCACTTTCCGACGCAGAAAGTCTCAAGGTGCAGCGTCTTGAATCGGTGATATACTCGCTTCAACAGGAGATGCGAAAAGGTTTTTTCCCCTCGATTTTTCATTAGTGCTTATATATCTCGATAGCCCAAGATGAACTTTTCACCCTTCGCACTCAAGTCGACACGTTGGTCGGCGACCAGAGACTCCGGCGGACGAACTCATCTTTTCGTAATTTGCCCCCATTGTCGAATTGTAATGAATCATCACCGCGACCCCTCGATGAGCCTTCGCATGTTGTTTCAGAGATTCCAGAGACAGGGTCTCCTTTACTTCGTCCAGCCATCTTCAGAAATTCTTCGGTCTTCTGCTTCTCATCTCAACCCCCGCCTGATTTTTTTCGCAGGTGGGCTCCTTCTTCGGCTCGCCGTTGGTCTGCGAGCAGCTTCTATTTCTTGTCGAAATATGTTCTTTCTCCAGCCCGAGAATCGCTCACCGTCGCTCTTGCACCAGCTGCTTGTTCGGACCTCCGGGTCTTCCTCATGTCACGCGAACACTTCGTCGGGCTCGCCCCCGTCGTCACCTGAGTTTTCTCATGGGGCCTCGGCCCTTTCGATTAGTTCGGCATCCTCCACTTTGGGAGTCTCTCCCCCTTTGGTGATGCCTCCTTCGACCCCGCAGGCTCGTGGGCGGCTGCCCAATTCGTCGGCTTCTCCGCAACCTGCCACACGTTCTCGTGGGATCTTCCGTGCGGTTTCGCTTGGCGCCCTCCGGCTGGATGAGTGACAATATCTTGGTTGTGTGCGGCCTTGATGGCTGCGTAACTTTTTGAGAGGAGAGTTTCATTTTTCCCCATCCCTTATCCCTCACCCTCTCCGCCACTTGGAGTGCGACAACTCCCCCTTTACGTTTTCTCTTTATTTTGTGTTGCGGTCTTCACCACCGCGCTTGTGACTGTTTTGCCTGCGCGTCCGTTCCGATCCCCGGTTGATTCCCCGTATCCGTTTGAGTCTGGCTTTTTTTTTCTTCTTGACCTCTCACGTTTGATTTCCCCCGACGAAAGACACTCATGCCACACCACGGTTTGTTCGACATTCGCTTCATGGCATACAAGCCAATTTTTTTCGCGCAGGCGGCGGCGGCGGCAGCCATCACTCTTCGTCGTCCCGTTCACATTCGTCTTACCATTCGCATTCGCATTCGTACTCATCTCGGAGTGGGGGTGGGGGCGGGGGCGGGGGCAGCAGCAGCCCTATGGCACTTGCATGCGTTTTCTATATCATGCTGGTTCGTTCTCCCTCTTTCTTTTTGCGACTCACCACATTGTTCCTCCTTCCATCTCCAGTGTGTCGGATTTGGTGTTGGATGCTGGTTGGTCTTTGCCTATGTTTCCTTCCCCAGTGCCATCACGGGGACCCTCGACCTGGAGCCCTACCAGCAGATCTTGGTCACGTACGACCCCTCAAAGTACACCGCCTACTCCGTGATGGGCGCCGAGGGGACCGTCATCTACAAGTTCACCGAGGCCCCGCCCTCTCTGATCGGCACCTGCGTCAACAGCACCGACACGTTCACCTTCGTGCTGGGCCAGGACAAGTACGAGTACTACGGCTACTACCTGACCATCGGCACCACGGTGGATTTCTCGTGGCACTTCGACAGCTCGCTCTACTTCGACGTCTACCTGAAGGACGAGACGATGTACTCCAGCCATGGCAGGACCGGGTCCGGTCGAGTGACCGCCCAGCAGGATGGCGAATACATCTTCCAGGTTTGTGGCGGCATGCGTGGCGACAGCCACCCCCAGCCCAACGGGGAAACACCTCCTCGCTCGCGCACTCCCTCCATCCGTCACTCCATCCCTCCCTCCATTCATCCTTCCTTCCTTCCATCCATCCATCCGCCCGCCCGCCCGCCCGCAGGTGGAGAACTCGTACGTCACGGCCTACTCGAACACCGGCTATTACACGCTCACCATCACCCGCCCCGAGGTCTGCTCCCGCCACCCTCGCGACCCCCCCAGTGCTCATCTCCGCGCCCCGCCAGTACGACGTCTCGGGTGCCGCCGAGGTGCTGCCCACCTCGGCCATGGGCAGCGGCGGCTCGTCGAAGGTCTACCTGCTGGTCACGCCCCCCGAGACCCCCTGCACCCCCAAGGTCCGCGCCTGCCGTACATTCCCCCCGCCTGCCGCACATTCCCCCCATGTGTCAGGCACCCCCGCGCCGCCGCAGTCACCCACATTCGTCCCACACACACCACCCACCCTTCACATCACCAACATCCCCCCTCCTCCCCCCCCCTTCCAGTACTGCAAGCTGACCTTGCAGCTTGACGTCAGCCGTGTCTGGTTCTGGGTGGCCATCGGCCTGTTCATTGCGGGTGGCTTGGCCCTGATCCCGCTGGGCCTCTGTGTCGTCTGCTGCTGCCCCTCGTAAGGCGCCCACCCACCTTCCCTCCAAGCCGCCTCCCCCCGGGGTGGTTGGCCTGCTGGGCCCTGCTGGGCGTCTGGACGGAGCAAGCGATTTAATGATCCGAGTCTTCCCACCGACAGTTTCCTTCGTCTTCCTTGTCGTCATCCTCCTCTTCTTCTTCATTTCCCAACCGATTCTCATTCTCATTCCATTTCGATTCTCATTCCATTCTCATTCTCATTCCATTCCGATTCCGAGCCCCCGGGCTTCGAGCTCGGCTTTGGCTCCTTCTTTTGTGTTGTGGCCGTGCTTTTTTGGTCTTCGGCTCCGAGCGTGCTTTTCTTTGGCAGCGGGGCGGGAGAAGGAGGGGCACTGCTGCCTGCGTTCGCTGGCGGTTGTCGGTCCAACAAATCCTCGCCTCGGTCATCCGATCTCTCTCTCCGACACGTCCCTGGTTCGAGGTGCTGTCATCGAATGTTATTCCAAGAGGCCCCCACGACGGGCGCGGGCATTTGTGTTCCGAGAAAGGCACAGTGTTCCCAACCAAGGGAGGGCTGCGGGGTGCGGGGTGCGGGGTGTGGGATGTGGCTTACTGGAGCTCCTCCAGGAGGCGCAGCAGGTATGTGCAGAAGCCGGGCAGGCTGCGGTAGTACAGGGCCTCCTTGGGGGTGTGCACGTCCTTCACGGTGGGCCCCACCGAGATGCTGCGCCCCATCGGTCGGAGCAGCAGAGGAGAGGAGAGACGGGTTATAACCCGAGGCAGGCGGATCAGACCCCGAGGTGGACCCTACCCCGAGGTGGACCCGACCCATCTCCAGGCGGATCGTCCCCCATCTCCAGACGAATCATCACCCGAGCGAGGGGAGAGAAAGGGGCGAGGTGCGGACCTGTCCATGCCCTCGTACTTCTCGCCGATGACGCCGCACTCCAGGCCTGCCGCGCACCATCACCCCCACCCCCCATGGAGCAAGAGAGATTCCGTGAGCCTGAATCTTTCTCAGCTGAACCCCGTCAGACACCAGATACCAGCCATCAGCCATCAGCCATCAGCCATCAGACGCCAGACATCAGCCATTCGACGCCAGGCACCAGAGGCACCAGCAGGGACCAAGCGAAAGCAGTCGCAAGCCCGGGAGGGCGGCGGGAGGGGAGGTTGGGGTCGGCGGACCAGCGTGGATGGCGTAGACCTCGTACTCCTTGTGGGTCACCTCGGCGTAGATGCGCTTGGCGGTGGTCAACAGGGCCGACTGGGGGTTGGGCAGCCTGCACACACGGGGCCAGGGACGGAAAGGGAGGGAGCGGGTGAGGGACGGCTGGGGGTTGGGCAGCCTGCACATGCGCGCAGGGAGGGATGGAGGAGCGAGGGCCGCCCACACGCGCAGAGAGGGGCGACCCCATGGGCGACCCCATGTGCGCACGGATTCGCTCAAGATTGCGATGATGATGGCTTTGAGTGGGGCCCGTGATATGGGCGGAATGGGCCCGCGATGGATTTGATTGGGGCCCGCGATGGATTTGATTGGGGCCCGTGATATGGGTGGAATGGGCCCGCGATGGCTTCCAAGGGCCGGGGCGGGGCCGGGGCCGGGGCGGACCATCCGTTGTGCCAGTTGATGGGCTCCGAGAGGCGGGCTCCGAGGAGGTTGCTGAGGGCGGCCAGCTGGTCGTAGACGAGGCCCTGCTGGCTGTTGCACGAGCTGCGCGCCAGGAACTCGAACTGGGCCGCCGTCTCGTGGGGGCTCCCGGCAGCAGGCAGCGAGGCCTGCATGACGCAACGACTGATGATGAGGCTGATGCTGATGGTGCTGATGATGGTGCTGATGATGATGATGATGATGATGATGATGATGATGATGATGATGATGATGATGATGATGATGATGATGATGATGATGATGATGATGATGATGCTGATGCTGATGATGATGCTGATGATGATTTTGACGCGGCAAATGAATCGGGATTCACCTGAGAAAGAGGGTGATGATTGGATGATGATTGGGTGATGATTGGACAATGCGGATGCGGATGCTGCTGATGGCTGGATGCCGGCGATGCCGGGGGGAGGGGGGGGGTGTCGGCTGACCTTGGCCCAGTTGATGGAGGTCTCCACCAGGCCGGCCACGTCAGGCGACATGCGCAGCACGCCGTGCGGCACGACCGCCATGGCCCGCAGGTAGCGCAGGGCCGCCTCGGCGCTCAGCGGGGCCGGCAGGGCGGCCACCGGGCTGATGGGCGCCATGTTGGCTGCGCCCTGTCAGTCGGGAGGGGGCAATGAGGGAGGACGGTGAGACGGACGCGAGCGGATGGGGGGGGTTCAGAGGTGGGACGCGGGGACGGGGGACAAAGTGACGGGGGAGGGACCTTGCGCGGGGCCACCAGCAGGGCGAAGGCCGCGTCGGGGGCGGCGCCCATGTGGGCAACCCGGAGATGCATCGTGGGCTCGAGGCTCGCGAACTCGGCTGGCGGAGAATCGGGGTGGCAGGCAGGGAGGTGGGGGTGGCAAGCAGGGAGGGGTGAGGGGTGGGTGAATGCCGACGAGTCAGGTTGATGAATCGCGGAAGGCGCGGTGCCTTGGTGGTGAGCTTGGATGAGACGGCACGACGCGCACACACACGCGCACACGCGCACAGACACAGTACAGGTACAGACACAGGCGCAGACACACCCCATCCATCCACCACCACCATCGTCGCCCCCAAACACCGACCGGCGACGGCCTCGTATGAGGCGCGCAGGGCCACCAGGACGGCCTCGCGGGCTGCCGGGTCGGCGGGCAGGGCCAGGCGGGCGGTGCAGGCCACCGGGATGGCGTTGCGCTTGGTGCCGCCGCAGAGGCCCAGCAGCTGGAAGGCAGCCGCCGGGTGGGCCGGGGTGGCCGGGCCCATGGGCCGGTAGCCCAGGGTCGTCCCGTCAAGGGTCTAGGCGGGTGGGGGGCACAAAGGGGTGGTGGCGAGTGTGATGCTGATGCTGATTGGATGCTGCTGATTGTATGATGGTGGTGGTGGCGATGTATGGATCGGCGGACGATGATTGGACGGTGATGACGGTGGTGACATGGCAGTGACTGGGTGATGGCGACGGGACTGGACGCCCGGAGGGGACCGCAACTCGGATGGAGGGGCAGGGCAGGCCGGGGAGAGGAGGAGATGACGAGGGCAGGTGCAGGTGCAGGGGCGCGGCGGAGATGGAGCAGAATGTGGCACCCAGGCCAGGGCGAGGAGGGGCGAGCGCGGAGGGGCGAGCGAGGAGGGGCGAGGAGGGGAGTGTGTGAGAGGCAGGGCAAAACGGGGCGGACGTGGAGCAGGATGCGGCCGAGGAGCTGGATGGCGTTTGCCTGGCCCTTGTGGATCTCGCAGCCGCTGTGGCCGCCCTGCAGGCCGCTCAGCGAGACCAGAACCTGGGGACCCGCGGGGTGGTGCCGTGCGTAGCGACGGGGTGTGTGGGGCGGGGGGGACAACGCGCAAAACCAGTGTGTGGGGATCCAACCACCCGCATGGCGCCGGCTGTGGGTCACACCCCGTGGGCGGCGCAGACCTCGAAGGGCATCCGGCCCTCGGGGCAGGTGGCCAGGGGCATGGTCATGGTCGCATCGAAGCCGCCAGCGCAGCTGCAGTGTGTGTGCGTGCGTGGGGGGGCAGTAGAGGGAGCATTAGTGGTGCTCCCCCCCCCCCCCCCCCCCCCCCCCGTCCCGGCGCATTGGAGTCGCACAAATGCCCCCAACCCAACATTGGCCCCCCGGTTGGAGCCGCACCGACCCGATGCAGATGCGCCAGTCCTCCTCGCTGTCGATGTTGATCAGCCGCCGGCTGCGGAGCATCCCCGCGGGCATCTGCATGGCGCCCACGAGCCCGATCTCCTCGTCCACAGTGAAGAGAACCTCGAGAGGGCCGTGGCGCAGGGTCCGGTCCTCGAGGACCATCAGGCCCAGGGCCACACCGACGCCTGGAACCCCGGGGGTGGGTGAGACTGTGCCACGGAGGAACGCAGACCGTTATCAGCACCAAGGGTGGTGCCGGTGGCCATCAGCTTGTCGTCGACAATCCGAGGGACAATGGGGTCCTTGGCGAAATCGTGGTTGCTGGTGGCCTCCTTCTCGCAAACCTGTCCGTCATGAATTACAATGTTTCAGTGTCACACTTGGCACGACGCAAGTTCAGACCATGTCCATGTGGCTACGCATGTCGAAGAAAAGCACGTTTGTTTGCAAAAGAGAATGAAAACGGGATATAAAAAAAAAACGCGAGAGCGACCTCTGAATGCACACCCAGGGGCGGCCTTCGAATCCGGCCGACGCTGGCTTGCGAATAAGCACATTTCCGTGAGGGTCAACGATTGTTTCGTAGCCCCAGTCGCGGCCTTTTTGGGCAATGAGCTGGGAAATCTGAGTGCACTTTCGGCTCTCGCGAGGAGTCTCGAGGAGGAAGTTGAAGTGCTTCCAGAAGGAGGCCGGGCCGGGGAGCTGAGAGAGAACCTGTGCGTTTTGGGTGGAGCGTCAGTCAGAAGAGCCAGAGAACAAGTGTCAGACTTGCATGATGAACACTGGGGATCGCCCGACGATTTGTTTTGTCAACCAAATCAACGTGTGGAAAACGTTGGCCCAAGGACTACAGAAGACGAAAAACAAGCATACAAACACAGAAAGAAAATCCGGAGGATGGGGAAGAAGGAGAGATGACAAAAGGAAGACACTCACCACTCCGATCGAACGAACATACGCCCTCCGAAGAGGGGAGAGGGGAATAATAAATCCGAAGTGCTCTTGTGCGCTCGTCAGGCTGGTCCCTCGGGTGGGAGCTTCAGATGATGGCCATGATCAGCGAGGCCGTGGCGGAGCACATGACCACCACCCAGAAGAGCATCAGGAAGATCTCGTTTCGGACGCGCCCGCTGACGAGGCAAGGCACCAGCAGACTCGAAAAGGCGGCCCCCGCACCAACCGCAATCGAGATCTCCCTGAGGGCATCAAGAATCGGGGGCGATCCATTTCATTTGAAAATTGAAATGTGCTGGTCCGCACGACACAGCAGCAGACCAGTTTACGTCGGGGAGCCGGATGAAGAGGGTGGCCGTGTTGCTGACGACCATGGTGCACGTGCTGATGGCCGTCGCCACGGCCGGGTCCACCCGCATGAGCAAGGTCAGAATGGGGACGAAAAACACCCCTGGGAAGGAAGCCCGGTTGAAGAGACGCGTGAGCAAGGTGAGAATATGACGAAAAACACCCCTGGGGGAAGGGGCGGGGTCAGAGGAGCACGTCAGGGGGAACATGGACATGTCCGCCAACCGATCGGAGCAGCATGACCCGGGGGCACAGCAGACCGCCCCCCATGCCGAGCATCGAGGCCAACATCCCCCCGAGGACGGCCGCCAGGCAGCCGGGCATGAGGCGCGCCTCGAAGGCGTGCAGGTGGCCTTGGCGGTCGCGCACCTCGCGGTGCCACAGACCACAGCAAATCATTCTGGGCATCGTCATGGTCGAACTGAATGGACGGGGGGTGCAGACACAGACCGTCTCCAGAGGGGCGTCGAGTCCTTGCCTACGAGCGGCTCTTGAAGGGAGGAGCATCCCACTTCCACAGGCGTTGCAAAAGGGGTCGGGTCTGGTGCCTTGCCGAGGAGCGGGGCTTCAAGCGAGCCGTCTTCTTCCACAGGTGCAGCAACGGCCGGGGTTGGTGAGCCTACCTCCTCGGCCACGAGTGGGGGTGAGACCCCTTCCGGAAGTGCGGAGCCTGCCTCCTCGTTGGGTGGGGCAATTGAGAGAAGGGCCAATTTCCGGGCCCGGCGGAAACTGTGCGCTTGGAGGAAGATGTTCAGGACTCCAATACAATCAATAACCACACCAAAAATGATCTCGAGCGTGTTTTTGTATGAACCCAAAAGGGAGCCTAAAAATCCACCAGAAATCGAACCGGCAACCTGGCCATTCCCGGCAGGTGGTGAGATGCAACCTCGTCGAGAGAACAGACTCCAAAGAATACAAAGAAGAGCCAGAGTTTCCAATCGATGGTTTTTTTGTAGAGGTAAGAAAAAAACCCGCAAAAAGTTGTGAAGAGCATGCACCCCAAAGAGGTTGCGGTGGCCGTTTTTGCAGGATAGTCAAGAAAGAGGAAAATCAGAACGAAGAAAACACCACCGCCAATTCCAAAGAGTGGAGCAATGGCGCCAATGGTCAGTCCGATGGCGGCGAAGCCGAACCACCACCCCAACAACATCGATGAGTTTGGGGATTTGGAGGAACAGCGAAAAAAACCCCGAAGGAGGATCCAATCGGACGGGATGTTCAAGTTGGCCAGTCCCCCAGTCAGTCTCGTGGGGCCTCGGTCCTTTTGGAAGTTTTTTGGCGTATGTTTGCGGACGCCTCGCGGTAGCGGGCACATGGACGAGATCAGGGACAAGATCCAGTTGTTCGCAGATTCGTGGGGCTTTGAAAGCGAGCGGGATAGTTACGGGAACCTTGTCGTCCGGAAACCAGCTTCACCAGGACTGGAAAACCGACAGTACGTATGCCTCCAAGCCCACATGGATATGGTCTCTCCTCCCGCTGGGGATTCTGTGGTCACCAACGCCCACATAATAGGTATGTGAAAAGGACCCTGCAAGTACGCACGACTTTGCAAAAGATCCCATTGTCCCGCGCATTGTCGGCAACAAAATGATGGCTACCGGGACGACCCTGGGTGCTGATAACGGTCCCGATGTCGCACCTCCCCGCCGCACCCTCCTCTCGCTGATCGTCGCTTTCACCGGCAGGGGTGGGGGTGGCCCTGGGTCTGATGATTCTGGAGGATCGAGCCATGCGCCACGGTCCCCTGGAGGTCCTCTTCACGGCTGATGAAGAGGTGGGGCCCTTGGGTGCCATGGCTATCTCTCCGGGTCTGCTGCGCAGCCGGCGGCTGGTCAACCTCGACAGCGAAGAGGATTGGCGCGTCTGCGTTGGGTCTGGAGCCATCCTGGTTCCTGCGCCTTACTTATCCCATGACCTCAGCTGCGGCGGCGGCTTCGAGTGCGACATCACGATCGACTTCCCCCCTGCCCCCCCTGGTTCCCCCGGATGTGGTCCCCTGGTGGCTGTGACCCTGGAGGGTCTCACCGGGGGCCACAGCGCTGATGCCATCCACCAGGGCGGCGCCAACGCCATTCAGACCATGGCTCGCACACTGTTGCAGGTCGGTCTCCTCAATCCGGCCTTCAGGTACCACCAGGCATCGCCCCCAGCACATCACCAGGCGGAGCTCATCGAGCATAGAGTCAGACTGGCGGCGATCGGGGCGCACGTCCCTCGATAGACGCACTGCACATCCCCATCGCCGCTGCTCTCTTGTTTGGGGTGTGTCATTGCCATTCTTCGCCTTGGGGGGAAACCAGGTCATCCGCCCATCGGCCGCGCCCTGCGGTCTCGTCCCCGCCCCGCCGCCCACGCCCCTCTCGCTGCTCCTGCTGCGTGGCGGCACCCTGGCCAACGCCATCCCGGTCTCATGCACGGCCGTGGTGCGCCCCCCGGCCGGGGTGTCCCTCCGTCAGCTCACCGAGCGCCTCCAGGGCGCCCTGCCCCTTGCCGAGTACCGCCACACCGACCCCGGGATGGCGCTCAGGGTGGAGGCCCTTGCCAGCCCAGCCCAGGTGATGGCCCGGCTGGAGGAGGCCGTCGCGTCGCTCGAGGCGACGGAGCTCTCGCCGGAGAGCAGCCGGGCTCTGCTGGAGGCGGTCCTGGTGGCCCCGCACGGGGCATTCCGGATGATGGAGCCGGAAAACTCGCCGGCGGGCGGCCTGGCCGAGACCAGCGCAAACTTTTTCATGGTCCGCCCGAAGGGCGATAGGGGGCGGTGGGAGGGGGGATGCGCCATGGGGGGAGACCAGCGCAAATCTTCATGGTCCGCACACCAGGTCACCAGACTCGAATGGGGGGCATTGGGGTTCGGCGATGGGAGGGCATGCACTATGGGGGAGCAAACTTCTTCAGGGTCCGCCCAGGGACGACGGGGCAGTGTGAGAGGGGATGCTCTCTGGGAAACCGACACATACTGCTTCATGGCCTCATCCATCTTGGCGGGGTGAGGGGGGCGCCAGAGGAATCACAAGACATTTCCGTGTGAATTTCCTCCTTGTTCACCACCACCCCACCTCTCACTCTAGGTGACGTACCCCCACCAGGGCGCCCCCACAGCCCGCCTCGAGTTCTTCCCACGGAGCAGCTCGAACAGCCAGCTGGGCTGGCTCCACGACCGCCTGGCCAGCCTGGCCAACCTCATCGCCACGGCCTGCCCGTCCCGCTCGGCGCTTTTGGGGGCCCGGTGCAGCCCACCCAGGCTGTGGGTCCCGGGGTGGCACCCACGCTGGGACTCGCCCCTCCTGGCGGCCGTCCGGGTCGCCTATCGACAGGTCCGTGGGCGCCACACACACACACACCCCGTGGCCAGGCGGCAAGAGGGGAGCATCGGGGGGCAAACCCCTGCCATTTGCGAAGCTGATTGAAACTGAACTCACCATCCCATTTTCGGGGCCTCTGTGTGGCGGCTCCTCTCCGGCCCATGCCCAGGTCTACGCCGAGGAAGTCGGCGCGCCCCCCGCCGACGGTGCAGCCCTCGGCCCGCCCGGCCCTGAGGGCAGCCGCGCGATGCTGTCGGGCCCCGTGACGAGCGGCGACTTTGTGGTGACGCCCCGGCCCCCCGAAATCGAGGCCTACGCCATGCATGCCATGATCGAGTGCGGCCTGCTGGCCGAGGCCTTCCCCGGGATGGACTGGTCCGGGCGCGGTGGCTATTCCCCTGGGTTGTTGAGCACATGCACATGATGATCACGGGCCGGTGGGGTTGGTGGACCCCCATGGCACTGTTTCTTTCCGTCATTGCCGAAATGGCCGCGGGGGCAGTGGCGGCATGTGTCGTCGCCCCATTTTTATTGTCCCCCCCGTGACTCTTCCTCCTCGATGTGTGTCGCCCCTCACTCACACCTACCTGCCACGCACCCCGGGGGCAGTGTATCGATCGGGCCATCGGTCTTCGACGTGCACACGCCCCAGGAGGCGCTGGTGCTCGATTCGGTGCCCCGGACGGCCCGCCTGATCGAGCGCCTGCTGGCCGACCTGCCCTGACGAGCCGCCCCCGCCTTCCCCCTCCATCTCCGAACATGATTCTTATTCCCTGGCTGAGGCGGGTGGCGGAGGGAGTCGAGGATGGCGTGTCCCTTGAGGCGCGGGGGTGATGGAGACAGCAAAGGGGCGCGACGGTTCTGACGTCACGGCGGCTGGCGTGCCGGGGGGGAGGAGGGAGGGGAGGGGAGGGAGGGGGCGAAAAAGAGAGCATGTTGGAAAGGTCAAACGAAAAAAACCCTCAGGCGGAGCCGCATGCAAATTAAGGCGGAACAAGAAAAGGGGGAGATGGAAAGGGGTTGGGGCCGTTGGGGGACGGTCGACACTCCCTTGGGGGGAGGGAGGGAGGAGGATATGGAGTGCATCGTCGTCATGAGGTCGGGCAGGCTTTGCGGTCAGGCGAACCCGAAGCCCTGCGAGCCCAGCACCGCGTTGCGGAACTTGTTGTCCAGGGCGGCCGGCGAGGGATACTGCACACAGCAGCGCCGGGCCACCACAGAAACCAAAAGGCGGTGAGGCGAGGGCAATCGCATTGGACGCTGTGGTCAGTCTGACCACGGGATGGCGCACCACCCATCACCTCCTGGTGGAGCAGACCTCGGGGGTATCAATGGCCCAGAAGCATGTGTGGGCCAGGGGCAGCCGGTCGACGGCCGCGTTGCTGCGCTTCAGCTTGATCTCCCGGCCCGGCTGCAGGACGGTGGACCCGGTGACGAACCGCACGAAGGCGTTCAGCAACTTGAGCCCGTCCGGGGTGGCGGGGGGCCTCGAGGGGTCCGCGTCCTCGTGCTCCCAGCCCCGGAGCACTAGGGACCACCACGATGGAGGAGGGAATAACAACATGAGATTGATGGATGAGGGAAGAGCCGCGGAAGGAATAGCCACACGATTGAGGAGGAATAGTTACATGAGATTGAGGGAATAGCCACATGAGATTGAGGGAATCGCCTGAAGCGAAAGCCACGAGGAGGGGACAGCCACACCAAGTAGGGCGACGAAGGATGGCGAGAGGCGGCGGGTCGGCGGCGGTGTCCGTATGTGAGTGTGCGTGCCAAAGAGGAAGAGAAGTCCCGGGAAAATAAAAGCAGAGAGGATGCCTGTGTGCGTGTGTGCCTGTGTGCGTGTGCGCATGTGGAGGCCAGCGGACTGTCGATGAAGGAGCGCTGGAAGGCGGCGCCGAGGCCCTCGAAGCGCAGCTGGGGCTCGATCATGGTCGCCGTGACGTGGGTCGGGGGCGTGAAGACCAGCCGCAGGGCCGCCCCGGGCACGCTCCCCAGGAGCGAGGCGAAGGACTGCAAGAGGGGGCGTGGGGTGGGTGGGTGAAGCAGCTCAACGGAAAGAAAGGCGGGGCGGCTGCTCCCAGACACCAAACCCGTGAAGAACCATCACCGAGCAGCAACGGCTGCGTGGATGGTTGTTGGGTGGGTGGTTGTGGATGGGTTGTGGTGATTATGGGGGGGGGGGGGGGGGGTGGAGGGAGGAGGAGGAGGACGGCGGACCAGGTCAGGGATCTCGAAGATTCCATCCCGCATGGCCGTGCAGCGGTCCCGGAGGGTGTTCAGGTAGTGGCGCCGAATGGCCTCGACAAACTCTGCGCCCCCCGCACCAGAAAGGCCCCAATCAAGACCAGGATGAGCGCCGTGACGGGCAGGCGGAGGGGTCTTCTGGCAGCCGGGCGGGAGTCAGCCGGTGTGGGTGGAAGTTGGACGGGCCTTGGCGATTTTCTGCGGTGACGGCCTGGTCGGGGGAGCCGCCCGCCATGCCAAAGTCGAACCCGTAGTCCTCGACCTGCCCCGGGGGACGGGCAACAGTGATACGATGATGATGGTGATGATGATGATGATGATGATGATGATGACGACTGAGCCCAAGATCGGGCGGCCAGTGACGAGGACGGAGTTGGTGGTTTGGTGGTGGGGTGGTGGAGCTTTGCCCCGACCGACCTGGCCCGGGGGGCAGTTGGCCAGGGCGGCCACGTGCCTGCCGATGTCAGGCCAGCAGAGGTTGAAGTCGAGGTGCTCCTCGAGGGGCACGCCCTGGATGACCTTCCACACGGAGGCCACGAAGGGCAGGCTGCACCGGACCCCCTGCAGCAGGCCCCCAAGCAGAATCCTGCCGCCACCGCCACACCACCCCAACAAAGAGGGGATCGCCAATGAGCAACGAAAACAGGGGGCGAGAGGAAGAGGCGGGGGTGGTGGCTGGTGGCTGGTGGCTGTGGTATGGTGGTTGGTGGTGGTGGGTGGCACAGACCGGCCGACGGCCACATAGGGCGCGCGGATGGAGCGAGCATCGGCCCCCACGACGGCCGGGGTGATGACCGGATTGGGGACCAGCTTCCCCTTGCTGTTGTCTGGGGAGGAGGAGGAGGAGGAGGAGGAGGAGGAGGAGGAGGAGGAGGAGGAGGAGGAGGAGGAGGAGGAGGAGGAGGAGGAGGAGGAGGAGGAGGAGGAGGAGGAGGAGGAGGAGGGAGGAGGAGGAGGAGGAGGAGGAGGAGGAGGAGGAGGAGGATGGAAGGGAGTGACGCCGCTGAATGGGGGGGGGGGGGGAGAGATATGGGTAGGGATAGGGGGAGGGGGGATGCGGACCTGCGAAGAGGGTCTGGCCGGGGAACTTGGACGAGAAGACGAAGGGCTCGGTGGCCAGGTTGCGGAAGAACAGATCGAAGGCCTCAGAGCGCAGCCCGCCCGCGTCGATGCCTGGCTCCCCGCTGGTGTGTGTGTGTGGGGGAGGGGGGGGTGGGGGGGGGGGAGGCAACCCGAGTCAGCAAAAAGGGGCATGGGCACTCTGTCCCGGGGGAGTTCTCGGTTATTGGCCAGTGGCCGCCCACCGCAAGACGGCCACCAATGGGGGATGGGGGATGGGGGCGGGAGGCGGGGACGGACATGAAGCGGACGGAGATCGTATGGGTGCAGGGCGACACGCCTCCGTAGATGGAGACCATGTCCTTCACGATGGACTCCCTGCAGCCGCCCGCCCGCCACCACCGCCAACCACCACCCGCCCCCCGCCCCAGCCCAGCAGCAGCAGCAGCAGCCACAACCACAACATTAGAGCAGTGAGATTGGCCGGCGTCCACTTCGCCCCTCATGGCAAGCGACCAGGGGAGATGAAGAGGGAGGGAGACCACGTGGGGGAGGGAGACCAGGGGGAGGGAGAGAGACCAGGGAGGATGAAGACCAGGGGGGAAGGAGACCAGGGGGAAGGGGACCGGGGGAAGGAGACCGGGGGGCGCAGCGACCTGTGGATGTCGACCTGACGTGCGGGCCGGTTGGCGGCGTACCGGGCGATCAGCTCGCCCCCGACGAACTTGGCGATGCCCGCCAGATTGCTCAGCTCCAGCGGGTCCTGACCAAGTCAAGGCAGGCCAAGCAGGCCCACCCAGCACCAAACAGGGGCCCCCCAGATGAAAGCGGGACGGCGGTGGCCAAGGGAGTGTGCAGCGCGGGGGTGTGAAGCTGGGAGCAGGCCAGTGCGGGGTGGCGGGGTGGGGGGACGGACCACGCGAGGCGGCTGGGAGAAGTAGGACAGGCACAGGCAGCGGGCGGCCGTGGGGCGGTTCTCAGGGTCCGGATCCAACATCGACAGCAGGGCAACCTGTCACCCGCCCGCCCACATCACCACACACCCCACCATCGGATCGGAGAGGACGATCGGCATATGGAACCACGTCGGGCCCCCCCGCACCCTCGGGGAAAAGCCTGAAGCTGAGGTGGAGACCGCCAACATAATGGGAAAACACTGATGCCGTAGTGCTGCCTCCCTGTCCCACTAACAACCGGTCGGCACAGTGCACACCACCCTTGTGCAGCAACGGAAGGCAAGGCAGGGCAGGCCTGCAGGTCGGGGTGGCAGTCGGCGGGCAGCTCGAGCTGGCTGCACACCAGGGGCCGCCCGGGGAAGGAGAGCCGGTACAGGATGGCGCCCAGGCTGTAGATGTCGCTGCGAATGGGGCCCGACAGCAGACCCGGCCCCGGAGCGGAGGATGGGGGGAGGGGAGGGGAGAATGAGACGCGGGACCTGGTGGTGGCCGCCATCCCCACCATTGCGGGAGACGGGGAAGACGCCTCAGCCGAGCCGTGGGGTGGAAGGGAAGGGCGGGGTGAGATGGTTGTTGTGTCTGTGTGTGGGCGCATATGGCCACCAGAGTGCCAATCCCAGACCGAGCGCGGGCCGGAAGAGACCTGGTCCGCCACATCACAACAGCATGCAATATGCAGACCTCTTGACCGAGCGCGGGTCGGAAGAGGCAGGTGCTGCAACATGCAATCTGCAACATGCAATCTGCAACATGCAATCTGCAATCTGCAATCTGCAATCTGCAGACCTCTTGACCGAGCGCGGGTCGGGCCCGCCATCGCGTCCGCCCGCGAGGACCTCGGGTGCCAGGCAGAGGGTCACCATCTCCTCCCGCAGCCGCAGCCGCTGCAGCTGCAGCCGCCGCTGGCGCTCCTCCTCGTTGCCGCTCGCCCCGCTCCGGTGCCGCTGCACCTCCTGTGCGTCGGAGTGCACAACACAACACCGGGCGGCGGGATGAGCAGAGAGAACCCGATTGTCAATCGGGTGGGAGTGCCGACACAAATTGGTGCCGCTGCGCCTGCCATGTCGGAACACCCGCCGCCGCTTGGGGCGCCCGCCCATGTGCCGGCCCCCCAGAGAGGGCGCGGGGAGGGCCCGGACCTGGGTGATGCGTGCGATGTCCTCGGTGACCTGCCGGCTGGCGAACTGGCGCATGGCCTGCCACTGCAGCCTGGGCGGGGTGGGCGCCTGCTGCTGGCCGGGGGGCGGGGGCGTCTTGCCGGGCAGCGCCGGGGCTGGCGGTTGGATGGGTTCCACCCGCGCCAGGATCGGCCTGGCGCCCAAACGCACCGACATACATGGGAGGCAGGACGAGGTGTCATTAAAGAAGAACCTGTGTCACGTGTGAGGTGACAGCCATACAATATGAAGCAGAGCAGAGCAGTGCAGAGTACAGGACATGCGGAGGAGAATCGATGGTGGGGGCTGCTCCCAGAGCGCATTGGGGCCATTGGGCCGGGCGGACCGTTCGTCGTGGGTGACGTAGATGTTGGTCGGCTGCAGGTCGCCATGGATGAAGCCTTGCGCGTGCAGGGCAAGCAGGCCCTCCAAGCAGCCGCGCAGCATCGACCGGATCTCGACCGGGTCCGAGGCGCCCTGAAGGGAGCAGCGAGAGGCGACGATGATTGGGATGGTGGTGGTGATGGTGGTGGTGGTGGTGATAATGATGATGATGATGATGATGATGATGATGATGATGATGATGATGATGATGATGATGATGATGATGATGATGATGATGACTGGATGATGATAATGACTGGATGATGATGATGATGATAATGACTGGATGATGATGATGACTGGATGATGATGATGATGCTTGATGACGACGATGATGATGAGGAGGAGGAGCATGCAGGCCTTGAGGATCCAGTCCTCCATGGTGCCCTCCATGGGCCGCTCGATGAAGATCATCTGCACGGGGACCGAGGCGGGGGCCAGGTTCCGATGGGGTCAGATGAGAGGCAGATAGGAGGGGGCGCCAGCCCACGCCATCCATCGACCCCAGCCCAGCCAAGCAGCAGAGGCTCACCACCACGTCCCCATCTCATCCAGCGCGACCCCTCCCCCTCCCTCTGGCCCGCTCCACCCAGGGCGAGGGGGACCTCGGTCGGGACGTCGACGAAGAGCCGCCCGAGGGGCACGATGTTGGGGTGGCTCAGCCGGATGCTCATCAGCGCCTCGGCCGTGAAGACCTGCACCGCCGCCGCCGAGGCCAGCGAGAACCGCTTCAGCAGCACCGCCGTGCCGCCCTCCACCCGCACAGCGCGCAGCTGTCCCGATGGGGGCGAGGGCAGGACGACAGAGGGAGGGAGGATGCGGGCATGAGACCGGCGGGACGGGAGGCAGTGCGGCACATCGGGTCACCCACCCCGCTGCCCCCTCATCACCTCGATCTGAACAGCAAGACGGGCGCAGAAGAGGGGGGCCAGGAGGGGGGGGCGCGGGGAGGGTGCCTGACATGGGCCATCTCGTCGGCGACGGGGGATTGCGGGTCCAGGGGCCGCACGTCCCGGTATTGCTCCAGCCCGTGCGGATCGAAGACGCGCCGGTCGAGGAGCACCTGTCCCAGCCAAGCGGCACAGGTAGCAGTGGGGCGTATGGTCAGCCAGACACACAATCATCAGCCAGGAGAGCAGGGAGGGTGTGAGGATGCGATCCGGGTCTGCTCATCATCAGCTTGGGGGCTCTCGCCTCAATCCGCACCTTCGCAGCGCAAGATTACCACAACTGCCATTCAATCACAACAACACACACCCCATTCTCACTCCATGCCTCCCATCCCCTCCCCCCTCCCTCCCTCCCTCCCCCTCCCTCCCCAGGGGCGCGACAGACTGCAGGCACCCCGAGGGCCAGGAGGACGTCCCTGTTGACGGGGTAGGCGGGGTTCTCGGGGAACTCGGGCCTGAGGGCCATGGCCTGCTCGAGGGTCTGCTTCTGGATGGCCTGCTGCTCGCCCTCCTTGAACTTCTCGTTGGCCCGCTCCACGTGGGCCCGCCGGGTGGCCTCGTCCGAGAACTGAAAAAAGGGGTATATACACACGCATGACACACATGCAGTGAATGGCGATTGAGCCACTTTCCTGCTCTCGCCATCCCGCCCCTCCGCCCCTCCATCCCGCCCGTCTGCATAACTGGTCTGCCCGCCCGCCTGCCCGTCGGCCAAGCTGGTCTGTCGGGCCAGACCTCAGCCTTGAGGCGCTTGTACTCGAGGAGCTGGGCCTGGTACTGCTGCACCAGCTGGGTGACCCGCTCCGCCAGTGGTTCGGCCGCGCCCACGCCGGGCCGGGGGGAGGTTGCGGGCAGGGCCGGCAGGGCGGCGGCGCCCATCACACGCCGGATCTGAACACGCCGACAGGGGGGAGGAGATGTGAGGGCGGTACGTAGAGGGATGGAGGGTGGATACATCACACGCCGGATCTGAACACGCCCGCAGGGGGGAGGATGGTGGAGGGATGGAGGGTGGATACGTCACACGCCGGATCTGAACACGCCCGCAGGGGGGAGGATGGTGGAGGGATGGAGGATGGATACGTCACACGCCGGATCTGAACACGTCCGCAAGGGCGAGGCAATGTGAGGGTGGTACGTAGAGGGATGGAGGGATAGGGGAGAGGGATGGGGATACATGCCTGCTGCATACATGGTGACGCATGAATGGGGTGATGCATGCACGGGGGTGATGCATGCACGGGGGTGACGCATACACGGAGGTGGATGTATGCATGTGGAGATGTATGCATTGTGGACAGGCACGCACAGGGACGGGCCTTGGCCATGTCGGTGTTGAGGGCGCTGCAGTGGGCGAGGAATGCCGCCCGGACGGGCTCCGAGGCCACGTCGAGGGGCCCCTGGCCGGCCGGGTTGCGGTGCATCAGGGGCGCCCCCTGGTTGATGTACATCAGGAAGATGGTCGCGTCGCCCAGCCTGCAGAGGACGAGAGGGCGGGGGGGTGATGGCCATCAGGAAGGGAAGATGGTCGCCCGTCCAGCAATCACGAACGGAATCCGGGAGCGGGGCGGGCGAAGAAGGAGAAGGAGAAGAAGAAGGAGAAGGAAAAGAAGAAGAAGGAGAAGGAGAAGAAGAAGAAGAAGAAGAAGAAGAAGAAGAAGAAGAAGAAGGAGGAGGAGAAGGAGGAGAAGGAGGAGAAGGAGAAGGAGAAGAAGGAGAAGGAGGAGGAGGAGAAGAAGAAGAAGAAGAAGAAGAAGAAGAAGAAGAAGAAGAAGAAGGTGAAGGTGGGCCGAGTGGCGATGACCCGTCATGATCGGCATATCTTCTGCGGGGGCCAGGCGGGGGATGGAGGTCAACCGTAGTGGATGGGGGGACCGACCGTGCTGCCAGGTGGAGGGGCGTCTCGCCCTGGGCGTCCTCGGCACTGATGGCCGACAGGACCTGCTGGGCCGAGTAGCCCGGCCGGCCTAATCAGATGGATGGGTGGGCGTTGGTGGGCAGGACAAGCATAGGGTGGCGGCGCCAAAAATTGATTTCCATTTTCAAAATGAAATGATGATGGTGCCGATGCCACGTCAACGTCTCGACAAGGAACGCGGAAACTGGGAGACGAGAAACACACACTCGGGCGAAGTGCCATCACGAAGCGATCACACAGATCAACCCGAGGGACGCGTGGGATGCCGACCCTGGTCGAAGAGCACCCGCAGGCAGCCCACGGCACCGCACCGGCAGGCCGCATGCAGCACGTTCTCCCCGCGGCTGCTGCGCTGCTCGGGGTTGGCGCCCATCCGCAGCAGCCACGAGACCAGCTGCCCAGGGACGCGGGTGGTGTCGAGGTCGCGGGGGACGTGGGTGTGGGAGGGGATACAGAAAGGGCGGTGTGAAGGCGCGATGGTGGGGGTGGGGACGGGGGATGGGGCGGGGACGGGGCGGGGCCGGCCTGACCTGGTCGCGGTTGGTCTCGAAGGCGAGCATGAGGGGCGACTTGCCCTGGCCGTCCTCGGCCCCCCAGAGGGACCCCAGCTCGACCTGGGTGCCCAGCCGGGCCCCAACCGCCTCCGAGGCGTCCACCTCAGAGAGGCCCTGCGGATGAGTGGCGGATGGGTGGATGAGGGGTGTGTGCCAGTCCAGAGAGGGAGAAATAACGGGGCAGAATGTGGTGTGTGTGTGGGGGGGGAAGCTGGAGGCATGGGGCAGCGGCGACGCAGACCGCAAGCGGGTCACGCACGAGGTAGCCCTCGGTGGGGTGTCTACGGGGGAGGGATGGAGAGAGGGAGGGGGTGGGCAGGGTGGACGGATGGGGTGAGTGGGTGAGGAGGCTCGTGGTGATGGGTCAGAAGACCGCATGACCATCACGTCCCGTCCCCCCCGCGCATTTCACCATCATCCCCACCAAGAGCCGGCGGGGGCCCCGGACCTTGGCTGGAGGTTTGCCTCGAGCAGCTCAGCCAGCAGCCTGAGCTCGCTGAGGTGGTTGTGCCGCACGCAGCGGTGGACCAGGTTGGCCCTGTTGGGGTCTTTGATCAGCAGCAGCTCGCGCAGGGTCGGCGGGGGCAGGTGGGCGAAGGCCAGGGCCGTCAGCCGGATGGGGAAGGGCAGCGGGGCCGGGTCGGCAGGTTGGGGGGCCGCGGGCGGTGGGGTGGGCAGGGGCCGCTTCTCCCCCAGTTTGGAGGGTGAGGAGGACAGGGCCGGGGCGGGGCTGGGGCTGGGGCTGGGGCTGGGCGGGGGGGCCGGCTCGGGGTTCGGGAAGAGCAGCAGGTGCAGGGCGGTCGTGGCCGGGTCGGTCGGGCTCAGCGGGATCATGGCCCAGTCTGGGCGGGGTCGGTGAAACGGGAAGGTGAAGGCGACCGGACCCCCGGCCAGCCAACGGGTGAGCATCGACACGACATGGTGGCATCTCCCGCATTCCCACCGACTATCGCCCGCAGATCGCCCTACCCCTTGACCTCATCGCCTACACCATCACCAATCGCCCGCAGATCGCCCGCAGATCGCCCATCATCCATCGCCTCATCACCCATCACCTCATCACCCATCACCATCGCCCATCACCCTCATCACCCATCTGCATTCAGCGCATGCGGACCGGGTTTGAACCTGAGAATGAGCGCCGCGGCACCGGCGACGGTGCCCTGGGCGGCCAGGTGGAGCGGGCTGCGGCCCTGCCGGTCGGGGCTGGGCGGGATGTGCTCCCGCTGGACCAGGATCCGCAGGCACAGCAGCCGGTTCTCGATGATGGCAACGTGCAGCGGCGCGTAGCCCGCCTGCAAGCAGCGAGGGGGTGCGTGATGCGCGTGTGTGTGTGGGGACCGAGCGAAGGGATCGAAAGGCCGACAAGGGAGGGATCTCAACAATGGGCGAGGGGTGTGGGGACGCGGCCGGGGAGGCAGTGAGGGATCGAAGGGAAACGAAAAGAAAAAAGAAGGCGGGGGCAAGGCGGGGGCAAGGCGGGGGGCAAGGCGGGGGCAAGGCGGGGGCAAGGCGGGGGGCAAGGCGGGGGCAGGAGTTGCGTCGCAATGTCCCCCTCTGAAATGGAGGACAACCCCCCCCCCCCCCCCCCCACCCCCCCCCACCCCCACCCCCACCCCCACCCCCACCCCCACCCCCACCCCACCCCCTTGGGTAGGGCGGTGTGGGAAGGAATACCGCCAAAAATGAATTGGGCGAGTGTATGGGGTGGGCGGGACCTTGTTGGTCAGGGCCACGTCGATGCCCGGGAAGGAGAGCAGGAAGTTGAGCATCACCGCGTCGTTGGCGCGCACCGCCAGGTGAAGCAGCGAGTCCCCGTTCTGCGGCGTCGGGAGGGATGGTGGAGGATCGTGGAGTTTGCGAAGGAGGAATGTCAAAGGGAATCGGATCGGGATGGGGAAGGGCGGGGGGGGGGGGGGGGGGGGATTGGCCACTGAGGAGGAGCGGACGGTGTCCGTGTGGTTGATGTTGACCCCAGGGTGGCCAGGCAGCGCAGGGTCGACCGGCAGGGCAGCTGCTTCTGGGACTGCTCAGGGAGGGCCGCTGGGACGCCGAGTGGGTGCGTGTGCAGATGCTGAGAGGGAGAGCACCACACACACACACCCCTCCTCCTCCTCCTCCCCCCCCCCCCCCCCCCCCCCCCTCAAGGCAGCAGCGTCGGGGAAACCAGATTCCAGCGGGCGCGGACCAGCCTCCTGCCCGAGTGGGCCCCTGGTGGCCCCCGCCGCCGCCCCGCCGATGGCGATGGGGTTCTCGGTGACGGCCATCTTCTGGGCCGCGGCTGCGGCGGCTGTGGCGGCTGTGGCCAACTCGGGGCTGGCGTTGGACCCGTGGGGGGACGGCGCCGTGGCCCGGCGGATGGTGCCTGGGGTGGGGTGGCGGCCCGGCGGGCCGGACCCCTTGCGGAGGGCCAGCTGCTGGGTGGCACACGTGAAGAAAGGCGTCTCCTCACGCCCGTTCAGCGGGTCCAGGGGCACGCCCAGGTGGCGCAGATACGAGAGAATCTATAGGCCCGAGGGGCAGGAGAGACGGAATCGGTGAGGCAGGCTCATCCACCAACCAGAGCCCCCTGTGGTAGAGAGCTCCCATGTGGCCCAGAGCCCCCCCTGTGGTCCAGAGCCCCTTGGTCCAGGCTCCTCCGCTGCGGGGAACAGACTCGCTTTGGGGTTTTACGGATTCGGCGCTCCTCGGCGCTTTCGGCTGGGCCAGGCGGCGCGGCCGACGGCGAGGCCGCGCTGACCGGATTGCTGTTGGCCCAGGTGCCCGTGGGCATGAACGGGATCCACCAGTCCCTCCCCTGGGCGTAGCCGCTCATGGGTAACGGACACGAGCAGAGCACGTGCAAGGGCGTGTTTTGGTATGGCGTTCGATCGCGCTGGGTCAGGATGGTCTCCAGAACCTTCATCGCCTCGCGCGGGAGAGGCTCCGTTCCCCCGGGGAGAGGTGGGCCGGGCCGGAGTGCCTCCACGAGCTGCTCGGCCAGGTCAGTGGAGATCCGGTAGGGGAGGAAGGCCAAGTGGAAGGCATTCCGCCCAACGGCATCGCGGGTCTCGAGGAGATCCTGCCGGCGTGCGTGTTTGGTGAGCATGTACCCCAGCAGGGGAAACTAAGTGAATCAAACGGATGTGGCCATCTTGGTGACCGGGATGGATCAGACAGTATTGCCAAGGGAAAAGAGAATCGAATATTGGAAGGGAATCGCCCCGTTGGTGTCGGGAATAAACATCAGCGGGGGGCAGGACTCAATCAACTTGGTGGCGGCTCCGAGGTTCGAAGCCAGACTGGCATCGTGAAGAGCCGTCCGACCTGAACTGCTCAGGGCTCTTGGATTCAATTCGGGCTGTTGGAGCAAAAATTCAACCAGCCCAATCGAATAGGGATCGGTTCGCCCCGCGAAATAATGGAGTGGGAGAATATCCTTGACTAATGGGTAGCTGTGGTATTTGTAAAGATACGAGCGAATCTGTTTGCGATCAGAGGTGGCCATTGACGGAAATCTGCCAGACTTTGGCATCATTATCTCGAAGGAACTCGATTTGTTCCTGAGGGTTCAAATCTGCAATCTTTGATAGATTAAACCCCATAAGTGCGAGGCAAGAGCAACAGCTCCCCGTTTTTCCTCAAAAAAGGACACCCTCGCAGCAAGAAAAACTCTTGCTGGCGAGAACAATCAGAGTAACCCAATAGGTCAAGTTTACTCATCCGGGAGACAGCAGCCGCTGCGCAGCCCGCTCCTGTGGAGCCCGAGGCTTTTTTCCCCACTCTCCGGATTCTTCCTTTTGGTTCTCATGGATAAGCTCTTCTTCGGGCAGCCGATCCAGGACCTGAGACTCTCAACCCCGGTCGAGTCCCCCCAGTCCGTTTTTTTTTTTTTTTGTTCCGGCTTGCTCAAGGCTTTCTAGTTCGTTTATTTAGAGATGCCACACCACGGTCGGTTGTTAATATTTCCTTTTTGTTGGTTGTCATGTTTTGACCAGGAGGAGGCGGCGGCGGTGGAGGGCACCATGGCGGCGGCGGCGGCGGCGGCGGCGGAAGCAGGAGCCACTCTTCTTCCCATTCCTCTTCTTCGAACCATCATACGTCAAGCTCGACTCACACGTTTTCCCATTCGACGACTTCCCACCCCTCTACCTCCTACCATCCATCAAGTACCCCTTCTCACTCAACATCCTACCGGCCTTCCACCTCCAGTTATAGTTCCACAAGTGGTTTCACTTCAGCAGCTTTATACCCAAACGCCACCGCCACTCCGCCGGACACCACTCCATCCCCGGGAACAGAGACGGCGATTGTTCCAGGTCCAGAGACGGTGGTTGCTCCAGGTCCAGCGACGACGGCTCCCACAGACCCAGAATATCTGTGCGGAGATCAAGAGCATTGTGTTCTGGGGTGTTACTGGAGCATTGTCGCTGGCACGGTCGGTCGACTTCACCCTGGCGATCCCGGCTGGAACCCTGGATCTTGAGCCTGGCCAAATGCAGCTGGTCACGTACGACCCCAAGGAGGCCGCGGGCTACTCGATCATGGGGGCCGAGGGGACCACCATCTACAAGTTTACTGACCGGCCGACCGCCACCGGGATGTGCCCCAACTCCACAGACAGCTTCCCGTTCGATCTTATGCAGGATGCATACGAGTTCTACGGGTATCAGCTCTCGGTGGGCACCAAGGTGCGCTTCTCATGGGCCTTCGAGTGCAGCCTGTATTTCGACGTCTACCTGGGTGAGGATTCCATGTGGAACGACCGGGGGAGCACTGGCGCAGGTCAGATCACCGTGCAAAAGGATGGCGAGTACATCTTCCAGGTCCGTTGTCGGGTCCGTTGGCATGCTGACCCCAGGGCGGATATCCCTGTAGGTTGAGAACTCCTACCGCCGTTGCAATCAGAACAGCGGCACGGTCACCCTGTCCATCAGCCGTCCCCTCTACGACACCGCTGGGGCCGTGGAGGTATTCCAAACATCGGTCATGGGCTCCGGTGGCAATAGCCCCTCGTACTTCCTGGTGATACCACCCGAGACTCCCTGCACACCCAAGGTCAGTTTGTGCTCTTTTGCCGACATTCTTTCCCATTGGCCAACCTCGGGCGTCCCTCTTCTCCCCGACAGTACTGCAAGGAGACCGTGCAGTTCACCTACTTTGCCTATGGCTGGCTCTGGGGCTCCATCGCGGCATTCATTGTCACAGGGATCGTGGCGGTCGGGGTCCTGTTTTGCATGGGGTTTTGGATCTACTGTTAATAATATTTATATCTGTAACATGGAACATCAGCTCGCTCCCCGGGGGACCTTCATTCCTGCACCAGATCGGCATCTCCTCTGGTACGCTTCCCTCCCTCCAACCGTTTTTTTTGGGCGATGGAGCAGCTCCCCGACGAGGTTGTACAGTTAATCTTCCATCATCTCCACTCTGGTTCTGCCTTGGTTGCGGGTTCTTTAACATCGCGCAAGTTTCGCGGTGCCTTGTGGTCATCGGATCCCCTTTGGCAGGAAGCTTTCGACCATGAATTTGGATCCGGGGCCAGAGATGCCGTTTTATTACATGGCACAACCCGAAAAATCCGGCGAAAGTCGAACCAGTCCCATAGCGATAATATTGTGTGGCGCCAAAAATATGCAGGTCTCCGGCAACTGAGAGACGCTCGATTTTTTTACGACTCTTTTTTTATAGAACACAAAGCCTTTCTCAAGGAAGTGGAGAAGGACCGATCCCGTCGCTTTGCAAAAGCAGTAAAGGAGAAGAGAAAACTGTACGGGCCACAGCCTGAACATTGGCTCAATTTGATTGCTTGGGGATTTCTCAGTCTGTGATGCCAACTCCACCTCCTGTGTGCATCACCCTGGGGAATGTAGGCCCCATCTTCAACTTCGTGGCGATCCCGCTGCTGGTGGTTCTGATCATCCTGCGGGCGGAGAACATCATTACGTGGAGCCTCCACGCCGTCCTCGCCCCGGCGGACTTCCTCTTCCTGTGCGGCTTCTGCCTCTTCGGGTCCGGCGCAGACCTCCGTCCCCCCGGGGTGGTCGCTGCCTCACCGCGCATCATCCTCACCTGCCGTTGCCCTCTTCCTGCCCCAGGTTTTTCATCTTGTCGGATCGGCACGTCCCGTTCATCCTGTTCTGTGTGACGGCCATCTTCCCCGTGGCCAGTGCCACCGTGCACTGGGCCGCCGCACGCGCCGACTGGATCGTGGCCTCGGGCGGCGGTCTGCCTCCTCCTCCTCCTCCTCCTCCTCCTCCCTCCCCCCCCCCCCCCCCCCCCCCCCCCGTCCACATGATGTGCCTTTGACAAAACAGAATCACACAATCCGCAAGCGTTCCGTCCCCCCACCTCCACCCCACCCCACCCACCCACCCACCCGGACAGCCCTCCAATCGCCCGACACCCCTGGTGGGCTGAACTGGTTCTACATCTTCACGCCGGCCATGGTCATGGCCCTGATGGTCGTGGGGGCCTCCGCAAAGTACATCTATCGCGGCCGTCACTCCTCCGAGTCTGCTCGCCCCGCCTCCTCCTCACCGGCGATGATGGTTGGATGATGATTGGATGGCGATGATTGATGATTGGATCGTGATGATGGGGGTGAGGATGACCACCCGCCCGCCGCCCACCCCCCGACACCCCGCACCGCCCTCCTCCTGACCGTGGCGATCCGTTCCGACCTGGTGGTGGGGGTGGGGGGCCGCAGTTTCTTCCCGGCCTTCTTCATCGGGGGCCTGGCGCCCCTGCTGGCGGTGGCCTTCCTGGTGCTGCTGGCCTACAAGCTGCAGTGGGGCGGGCCGGGCTTCCTGTTCACGTACACCTTCATCCCGCTGTGGCTGGTCCCCGTGGGCATCGAGATGTTCTTCATCAAGTTCGGCCACGTGAAGAGGTCCGCAGCCGCCCTTCTCCCGGCCTTTGTCTCGTGGTGGGCGGCCCGTTCGTATGCTCAACGCGCCAATATGGCCCTCCTCCAAAGGCCACTTCCTTTAGTTTTGGCACAGATGATGCCATTCTTCACTTCATCCCGTCCAGCCGAACCAGCCAACCGGGGTGTTCATTTCATTTTGGCTTTCATTTCGACCCCCGCTCGCCATCCACCAGTCCATGCTGCATCGCCCGAGCGCAGCAGAGTCATGACCCACGAATCGGCACCGATTTTCATATCCCTCCCTCCCCCCCCCCCCCACCACCACCACCACCACCACCCCTGCCAGGCACCCGATCCGGTTTCTCCTGCTGAATCTGGGCATCCCGGTGCCCATCGCGGTGACGCTGGTGCTGGTGGCCCTGCGGCTGGACTGGGGCCTGGTCCACATTTGCTTCGTGGCCATCCCCACCCTCTGCTGGCCCGTAGCCTCCACCCCCACAGATGCCCGCCCATTCCCGCACATTTTCCCTCCATGCCGTGCACCAACCCGCTTACATTCAGTGCCTGCCTCCGTCCCCCCCACAGCCGCTGCTGTGCGTCTCGGGGTGGGGCGTGGGGCACTGGTTCGGCCGCATCCGGCGGCAGATCCACCAGACCGGCCCGGGCTCCCTCACAAAGGCCGAACAGCAGTCTGTAGCCCCCGGGAGCTCCCCCAACCCCAACTACCACACGTCCTCGTCACTGGCCGGCTCTGGGCTCATCGGACCATCACCGTCCCCCCAACTCATCCCTGCCTGCCCTGCCCCCTTGTCTGCCACTCTGCCCTTGCATCTGCAGGCGGATCGAGGACGACCTCGTCCAGACCTACGGCTGCTTCATCCACCCGCCGCCGCCTCCGCAAGACCCGGCGGACTCGCCGCACCCCACGAAATCGGGGCCGCGCAAGTTGGCCCGGGAGGACTTCCCGGATGACCTCTCGGACCTGGACAGGAGCATCGAGGAGCGCATCGAGCAGATCGACCGGGTCGTCAATCAGCTCGGGGACCTCGCCCAGATCGCCGACCAGACCGACCGGCTCGACCGGATCGAGGCCCACATCGGGGCCCGCGACATGGTCATGGAGTAACCACCGGGGTAACACGGGGTCCAGCCGCCTCCGTGGCGTGCATCTCCGGAAGGCCCTGCAAGGGGGCGGAGTGGGGGTTACTCCGGCACCAGATCGGTATTCCCCGGTACAGCTCCCCCCTGCCTTTTTTCCCCCAACCGTTTTGGGGGCGATGGAGCAGCTCCCCGATGAGGTTGTCCAACTAATCTTCCATCATCTCCACTCTGGTTCTGCCTTGGTTGCGGGTTCTTTAACATCGCGCAAGTTTCGCGATGCCTTGTGGTCATCGGATCCCCTTTGGCAGGAAGCTTTCGACCACGAATTTGGATCCGAGGCTAGAGATGCCGTTTTATTACATGGCACAACCCGAATCCGGACGCGATTGAAGTCGAACCAGACCCAGACTGATAATATTGGGTGGCGCCAAAAATATGCAGGTCTCCGGCGACTCAGAGAAGCTGTTTATTGATTACTCTTTTTAGAACACAATGCCTTTCTCAAGGAAGTTGATCAGGACCGATCCCGTCGGATTATAAATGCAGAAAAGCAGAAGAGTAAACTGTACGGACCACAGCCTGAACATTGGCTCAATTTGATTGCTTGGGGATTTCTCAGTCTGTGATGTCACATCCTCCCCCCACGCATACCAACTCCACCTCCTGTGTGCATCACCTTGGGGAATGTAGGCCCCATCTTCAACTTCGTGGCGATCCCGCTGCTGGTGGTTCTGATCATCCTGCGGGCCGAGAACATCATCACGTGGAGCCTCCACGCCGTCCTCGCCCCGGCGGACTTTCTCTTCCTGTGCGGCTTCTGCCTCTTCGGGTCCGGCGCAGACCTCCGTCCCCCCGACCGCGCATCATCCTCACCTGCCGTTGCCCTCTTCCTGCCCCAGATTTTTCTTTCTGTCAGACCGGTGCGGCCCCTTCATCCTGTTCTGTGTGACGGCCATCTTCCCCGTGGCCAGTGCCACCGTGCACTGGGCCGCCGCACGGGCCGACTGGATCGTGGCCTCAGGCGGCGGTCTGCGTCTCCTCCATCGCCGCCGCCTCCTCCTCCTCCTCCCCCTCCCCCCCTCCCCACCCCCGTCCACATGATGTGCCCTTTGACAAAACAGAATCACACACACACACACACACACACACACACACACACACACACACCCCGCCCGCCCGCCCTGCCGTGAGGACAGCCCTCCAATCACCCGACACCCCTGGTGGGCTGAACTGGTTCTACATCTTCACGCCGGCCATGGTCATGGCCCTGATGGTCGTGGGGGCCTCCGCAAAGTACATCTACCGCGGCCGTCGCACCTCCGAGTCTGCCAAACCCACTGGATGAGGATCATGATGATGACTGGTTGATGGTGGTGGTGATGATGGTGATGGTGGTGGTGATAGTGATGGTGGTGATGATGAATTGGGTGATGATTGGGTGATGATGATGATGATTGGGTGGTGGTGATGACCGCCGCAGTTTCTTCCCGACCTTCATCCTGACATCCGCGCATTTCCGCCTCTTCCTCCTGACCACGCCCACTCCCCTTTCTGGGCCGCAGTTTCTTCCCGACCTTCTTCATCGGGGGCCTGGCGCCCCTGCTGGCGGTGGCCTTCCTGGTGCTGCTGGCCTACAAGCTGCAGTGGGGCGGGCCGGGCTTCCTGTTCACGTACACCTTCATCCCGCTGTGGCTCTACCCCGTGGGCATCGAGACGTTCTTCATCAAGTACGGCCACGTGAAGAGGTCCGGCCTTCCTGCCCCACGTGGAGGTCGACCCGGCTCGTTTTTTCAAACGCGCAGATCTCATTAGGCTTGCCTTTCTGGCCCTCCAAAGGCCACTTTCGTTGTTGATGGGTCATGAGCACAGACTGTGATGTCAATCTTCACTTCCGTCCCATCCAGCTGCACCAGCCAACTTGGGCTCGTTCCATTTGGGTTATACACACACCCCACCCCCCCACACCCACCCCCTCCACCACCAGTCACCCGATTCGGTTTCTCCTGCTGAATCTGGGCATCCCGGTGCCCATCGCGGTGACGCTGGTGCTGGTGGCCCTGCGGCTGGACTGGGGCCTGGTCCACATGGGCTTCGTGGCCATCCCCACCCTCTGCTGGCCCGTAGCCTCCACCTCCACAGATGCCTCCTTCCCCCTCATCTTCCCCGTCCCGGACCCCATCATTGTCTCCCCCCCCCCCCCCACCCCCCCCCCCCCCTCCACAGGTGGGTGCCGCTGCTGTGCCTCTCGGGGTGGGGCGTGGGGCACTGGTTCGGCCGCATCCGGCGGCAGATCCATCAGTCCGGCCCGGGCTCACTCACAGAGGCCGAACAGCAGTCTGTAGCCATCCCCCATTCCCACCCCAACCCCAACCAACACGTCGGCCGATTTCTGATTCTGGCCGGGGGAGGGTGTGTGGGTGGGAGGTGCGTGCGTGCGTGCGTGTGGTGACGCCTAGTTTTCTCCCTTTCGTTTCCTTTTTGCTCGGGGGGATGGCGCTCCCTCCAGGGCGATGGGCGTGCAGACCTGTGCATACATGTGGGCTGCATATCCCTCCGTTCCTCCCCCTCTCACCATTCCACCCCCGTCCCCCGACTTCCCTGCCCTGCCCTGCCCCGCGTCTGCCCCGCGTCTGCCCCGCGTCTGCCCCGCGTCTGCCCCGCGTCTGCCCCGCGTCTGCCCCGCGTCTGCCCCGCGTCTGCCCCGCGTCTGCCCCGCGTCTGCCCCGCGTCTGCCCCTCGCGTCTGCAGGCGGATCGAGGACGCCCTCCTCCAGGCCTACGGCCCCTTCATCCACCCGCCGCCGCCGCCGCCGCCGCAACCCCCTAAGGAGGCCTCGCCGCCGCGCAAGGTGGCCCGGGAGGACTTCCCAGATGACCTCTCGGACCTGGACATGAGCATCGAGGAGCGCAATGAGCAGATCGACCGGATCGCCGAGCAGCTCGGGGACCTCGCCCAGATCGCCGACCAGACCGACCGGCTCGACCGGATCGAGGCCCACATCGAGGAGGTCATCGGGGCCCATGACATGGTCATGGAGTAACGCCCGGCTGTTGCATGTCCGGCCCCACCGCCTCTGTTCCTCCGGCACCAAGATCGGCATTCCCCCCGGTACAGCTCCCCCCTGCCTTTTTTCCCCCAACCGTTTTGGGGGCGATGGAGCAGCTCCCCGATGAGGTTGTCCAACTAATCTTCCATCATCTCCACTCTGGTTCTGCCTTGGTTGCGGGTTCTTTAACATCGCGTAAGTTTCGCGATGCCTTGTGGTCATCGGATCCCCTTTGGCGAGAGGCTTTCGACCACGAATTTGGATCCGAGGCCAGAGATGCCGTTTTGTTACACGGCACAACCAGAAAAATGCAGACGACCCAATTGAGATCTCAGGCCCAGATTATTGATGATATGGTGTGGCGCCAAAAATATGCAGGTCTCCGGCGACTCAAAGAAGTGGTGTCGTTTTAATCGTAACCTTAGACCACAAGGCCTTTCTCAAAGAAGTAGATCAGGACCGGTCCCGTCGCATTGAAAAAGCCATACAGCAGATGAAAAAGCGGTACGGACCGCGGCCTGAAGATTGGTTCAATTTGATCGCTTGGGGATTTCTCAGTCTGTGGTGATGCCACATCCTCCCCCCACGCACTCCAACTCCACCTCCTGTGTGCATCACCCTTGGGGAATGTAGGCCCCATCTTTAACTTCGTGGCGATCCCGCTGCTGGTGGTATTGGTCATCCTGCGGGCCGAGAACATCATCACGTGGAGCCTCCACGCTGTCCTCGCCCCAGCGGACTTCCTCTTCCTGTGCGGCTTCTGCTTCTTCGGGTCCGGTGGCGCGCAGCTGCCCCCGCCCCCGGGGTGAGAACGGCCTCAACCACGCGGCATCCTCATCCCCCCTGCTACTGCCACCCTGCCCCCAGGTTTTTCATCTTGTCGGATCGGCACGTCCCGTTCATCCTGTTCTGCGTGGCGGCCATCTTCCCCGTGGCCAGCGCCACCATGCACTGGGCCGCCGCACGGGCCGACTGGATCGTGGCCTCGTCGGGCGGTGGTCTGCATCTTCCCCGCCCCCTCCATCGCCTCCCCCTCCCCGACCTCACCACGGCCTCTGACAAAACGGAATGACGAGAGCATCTTCAATCGTCGTCCTGGCAATCACAATCCCTGCACGCGGCGTCTCCGTACCCCCTCCCCTCGCCAACCTCCCATCAGCCCTCCCATCAGCCGACACCCCTGGTGGGCTGAACTGGTTCTACATCTTCACGCCGGCCATGGTCATGGCCCTGATCATCCTGGTGGCCTCCGCTCGCTACGTATTCAACAGCCGACACTCCTCCAAGTCTGCTCAAACCGGACACCCCGCACCTGCCCTCCTCCTGACCGCCATCATCCCCGTTTCGACCTGGGTGGTGGTGGGGGGGGGGGACCGCAGTTCCTTGCCGACCTTCATCCTGACAGCCGCGCCTTTCCACCTCTTCCTCCTGACCCCCACTCCCCTTTCCAGTTTCTTCCTGGTCTTCATCCTCGGGGGCCTGGCGCCCCTGCTGGCGGTGGCCTTCCTGGTGCTGCTGGCCTACAAGCTGCAGTGGGGCGGGCCGGGCTTCCTGTTCACGTACACCTTCATCCCGCTGTGGCTGGTCCCCGTGGGCATCGAGGCGTTCTTCACGCACCCGTGCAGGTCCGCTCGACAAGGCACAAGGACACTCCACACACACCCACATGAACACAACCGCCTCGGGATCCGCGCGACCTGCTCGTTGAAATACTGTGCACAACTCACGTGATGTTGAAATACCACAACTCACGTGATGTTGAAATACCACAACTCACGTGATGTTGTTCGAAAGCCGATCTGCGTTCACGGGCCCCTCCGTCTCCGCCTCTGTCTCATGCTTCTCGGCGGCGCGCGCCCCGGACCTGCGCGCGGGATCTTATGGGCCACCCGATTCGGGTTTCCAGGGACTGCGTTCGGGCCACCCTTGATGGTTCCCCTCGATCGCCCCGCGTTTTTGAGCCGACGTTGCATCATCACAGGCCCTCAGCCCATGTGTGTCCCCCCAACGGACGCATCACCGTGATCGAGAACGGTTGGTCACCTCGTTGATCCCCTCCACCACCCGCCCCGCCCCGCCCCGCCCCGCCCTCGCAGGCACCCGATTCGGTTTCTCCTGCTGAATTTGGCCATCCCGGTGCCCATCGCGGTAACGCTGGTGCTGGTGGCCCTGCGGCTGGACTGGGGCCTGGTCCACATGGGCTTCGTGGCCATCCCCACCCTCTGCTGGCCCGTAGCCTCCACCCCCCACATGCCCATTCCCTCACATGACTTCGTGGCCATCCTGACCCTCTGCTGGCCCGTCGCCTCCACCCAAAAAGTCCTCTCGCTCCCCCGCTGCCCCTCATACCCCGCGCTCCGCTCCTCCCATTTTTCATGCCCTCCCACCCACTCTCCCCAGGTGCCGCTGCTGTGCCTCTCGGGGTGGGGCGTGGGCCACTGGTTCGGCCGCATCCGGCGCTCCCTCGCGCAGTCCGCCCCGCGCTCCCTCACAGAGGCCGAGCAACGGTCAGCCACCGTCATTTCTCTTCCCCTTTCTGTTCTTAGAGCCCGATTATCGGCGATCTCTCCAGACACGCACACACTTTCATATCCATCCGCCCATCATCCCCTGTCCATCAATATATTATGCCCATCCCATCTCACCCATCCGTCATCTTGCCTCTTCGCAGGCGGATCGAGACCACCCTGGTCCAGACCTACGGCGCCTTCATCCACCCGCCGCGCGCCTCCCGTCCCCGGAGTGCCGCCCCGAACGTCGCCCAGCTTGAGATTGCCCGGCTTGAGACGACCGAGGCCACCATGGAGCTGTAGGCTCCTCCATGGAGATGTAGGCGCGCAGCCCGGCCGCCTCGAAGGCTGGGCCGTCAGACCCCCACGGGCAAATCACCCGAACTTTGCTCGACAACCACCGACCCCGGAAGTCAGAGCCTTAGGGGTCTGTCTGTCCGTCCCCCTTCGCCCAGACCGACAGCGGCTTCGTCCACCGCCGCCCCCGCCGCCCCCGCCGCCCCCGCCGCCCCCGCCGCCCCCGCCGCCCCCGCCGCCCCCGCCACCCCCGCCACCCCCGCCGCCCCCGCCACCCGCCACCCCCGGCGGACTCGCCGCTCCGACCCCCGGCGGACTCACCGCCCCGCGATTGTTTTTTTTCCCAACCGTTTTGGGATGGAGCAGCTCCCCGATGAGGTTGTCCAACTCATCTTCCATCATCTCCACTCTGGTTCTGCCTTGGTTGCGGGTTCTTTAACATCGCGGAGGTTTCGCGATGCCTTGTGGACATCGGATCCTCTTTGGCAGGAAGCTTTCGACCATGAATTTGGATCTGAGGCCAGAGATGCCGTTTTATTACATGGCACAACCAGGAAAATGCAGACGACCCAATTGAAACCGAACCAGACCCAGACTGTTATTATTGGGTGGCGCCAAAAATATGCAGGTCTCCGGCGATTCAAAGAATTCTGGCTTTTAATCAACTAGTTCTTTTATAGAGCACAAGGCCTTTCTCAAGGAAGTGGATCAGGACCGGTCCCGTCGCATTGAAAAAGCCATACAGCAGAAGAAAAAGCGGTACGGGCCACAGCGTCACCATTGGCTCAATTTGATTGCTTGGGGATTTCTCAGTCTGTGGTGCCACTTCCTCCCCCCACGCACACCAACTCCACCTCCTGTGTGCATAATAACCCGGGGGAATGTAGGCCCCATCTTCAACTTCGTGGCCATCCCGCTGCTGGTGGTTCTGCTCATCCTGCGGGCCGAGAACGTCATCATGTGGAGCCTCCACGCCGTCCTCGCCCCGGCGGACTTCCTCTTCATGTGCGGCTTCTGCCTCTTCGGGTCCGGTGGCGCGCAGCTGCCCCCCGCCCCCGGGGTGAGAACGGCCTCAACCACGCGGCATCCTCACCCCATTCCCTGCCACTACCGCCCTGCCCCCCAGGTTTTTCATCTCGTCGGACCAGCTCATCATGTTCTGCGTGACGGCCATCTTCCCCGTGGCCAGCGCTACCATGCACTGGGCCGCCGCACGGGCCGACTGGATCGTGGCCTCGGGCGGTGGTTCGTCACTCCGCCACCTCTTCCATCGCCCTCCCCTCCCCCCATCACGAGCTCTCACAGCCTCTTCAATCGGCTTTGTGGTCGTCACAAAACCTGGACGCGGCGTCTCCGTCCCCCACCCCACCCCCCCCCCCTCCCCCGCCCTGCCGTGAGGACAGCCCTCCAATCGCCCGACACCCCTGGTGGGCTGAACTGGTTCTACATCTTCACGCCGGCCATGGTCATGGCCCTGACCATTGTGGCGGCATCCGCTCGCTACATCTACAGCAGTCGACACTCCTCCGAGTCTGCTCAACTCCCCTCCCCCTCCCCCCTCCCCTCCCCCTCCCCCCCCAAAAAAAAAGAGAGAGAGGGAAGAAGGACACCCGCAGAAGTATAGGCACAATCCACAAGGGAAGCGCCATAGTCAAGCAGTGTCCACCAGGCCAACATACGCAAGCAGGCAGCGAACAAGGGTCAGTCAACGGCAAAGCACTCAGGCGGAAGAGCGCGTCGACATCCGAGACCGGAAATCAGGACCCACAAGGGATCCGTACATGGTGCGGATGGACAGCTCACGCTCTCACCACATCGCACGGCAGCGGCATGTGTCGTGCCAAAGGCCCCCCCCCCCCCCCCCCCCCCCCCCCAACCCAGCATATTCTGACACCCCGCACCGACCCCCGATCCACCTCGGGGCCGCAGTTTCTTCCCGATCTTGATGCTCGGGGGCGTGGCGCCCCTGCTGGCGGTGGCCTTCCTGGTGCTGCTGGCCTACAAGCTGCAGTGGGGCGGGCCGGGCTTTCTGTTCACGTACACCTTCATCCCGCTGTGGCTCTACCCCGTGGGCATCGAGATGCTCTTCACGCGCATGTGCAGGTCCGCTCGACAAGGCAACACAACCCGCCACCCCGCGACACTGACATTGCGTCACAGTCCCTGTCCATGTGTGGCCCCCGAACGGACGCATCATCACCGACCATGGGGATTCAAGATCATGATTTTGGAGAACTCTTGTGGTCACCTGGATGATCCCCTCCAACCCGACCCCCCCAATGCCCTCGCAGGCACCCGATTCGGTTTCTCCTGCTGAATCTGGGCATCCCGGTGCCCATCGCGGTGACGCTGGTGCTGGTGGCCCTGCGGCTGGACTGGGGCCTGGTCCACATGGGCTTCGTGGCCATCCCCACCCTCTGCTGGCCCGTAGCCTCCACCCCCACAGATGCCCATTCCCTCACATGACTTCGTGGCCATCCTGACCCTCTGCTGGCCCGTCGCCTCCATCCCACCCCATATCGTCCCTCCATCCCCCACCTCCCTCCCCCTCCCCCTCCTCCTCAGGTGGGTGCCGCTGCTGTGCCTCTCGGGGTGGGGCGTGGGCCACTGGTTCGGCCGCATCCGGCGCTCCCTCGCGCAGTCCGCCCCGCGCTCCCTCTCAGAGGCCGAGCGACGGTCAGTCTCTCCCCCCCCAACATCCAGACACGCACAGACACAGTCACACACACATACCGGTCACTTCGCATTCCCTTTCTGCTCTTCGAGCCCGGACGCATCGACGATCTCTTCTCACGGACACACAGACACGGACACACAGACACAGACACACAGACACACAGACACACAGACACACAGACACACAGACACACAGACACACAGACACACAGACACACAGACACACAGACACACAGACACACAGACACAGACACACAGACACAGACACACAGACACAGACACACAGACACGGACACACAGACACAGACACAGACACACAGACCCACAGACACACAGACACAGACACACAGACACACAGACACACAGACACACAGACACACAGACACACAGACACAGACACACAGACACGGACACACAGACACAGACACACAGACACAGACACACAGACACGGACACACAGACGCAGACACACAGACACAGACACACAGACACATACAGACCCACGCCATTCCAGACCCATAGTAGCACATCCCCTGTCCATCATCTTTCACGCAGGCGGATCGAGGCCAGCCTGGTCCAGACCTACGGCCCCTTCATCCACTCGCCGCCTCTACGCGCCTCCCGCCCCCGGGTCACCGCCCCGGTCACCAGGCTTGAGGCCCAGCTCGACCGGATCGCCCAGCTCGACCGGATCCAACAGATCGCAGCCCAAACCGAACAGATCGCAGCCCAGACCGACGCCACCATGGAGCTGTAGGCGTCTCGAAGGCCCTCTGGGCCGCCATGCCCCCTGAATCTCCGAAAGTGCGTCACTCCGCATCGAGCCTCTCATCTCCACACCAGATTCGAATTCCCGTTTGCACCGTGTTTCCGATTTCTTGAGCTTTCGTTCCATTGTGTTTTGGCAGTGACAGTCGCCGGCTCCGTCCCCACCTCCCTCCCTCCTCCTCCTCCTCCTCCCTCCCTCCTCCTCCTCCCCCCTCCTCCTCCCTCCTCGCTCCTCTGAAATGTCGTGGATGACGCAGACATCAGTGAAAATGAATTCTCTCATGCACAGAGCCAAAATTAAATAGGAATATTTAAATAAATCAATGGAAAGCGAAGGAGGAGGGAGAGGCTGCCTCACGGGGTCGCCGCCCCGTCTGCATCCTGCTGCATGGGCCACGCGGCAACGCGATAGTTGGCGTTGATTTCCAGGGTGAACTGCAGGACACAAATGATGAGGATGGTGGATGATGATGACGACGACGATGATGACGATGATGATGACGACGACGACGATGATGATGATGATGATGATGATGATGATGACGATGATGATGGATGATGATGGATGATGATGATTGCGTGTGAGCGGCAGGGGGGGGGGGGGGGGGGGGGGGGGGGATGTCAGACCATCAGTTCTGGGAGGGCGCTTTCCTGGGGAGCGGGCAGCACAGGGCCACCCAGGGCGTGGGGCCGCCCCGGGCAGATCGACATCGTGGGCAACCTAGCGAGTAGCCAGGGGCATGAGTCCCAGTGAATCCGCTTTGTGAAGGGCCCGGCCACCTCCGTGGGACGGAGGCGAGGAAGGCTGCACCGTGGGGGCGCCGGACCCCGGCGGCCTGCCGTTGGGCACGCGAGGGGCCCGGCACCCGGCTGCCCCGCCCATCCATTAGCCCCGGCGACCGGTGCCCCCCACCCCACGCCACGGGCCGCCGCACACCGGCCGCAGACGGGAGCGGGCTGCCTGGCTGGGGAACGCTGCGGTGGACGGGTGTCGATCAGCTCGGGATGAGCGGGCTCCATTCCAGGACTCCAGGATGTCTGGGGCTTGCGGCATGTCTTCACCAAGGTAGACTAATTTCTGTTAGATGGCCTGGAACAACCACGAGTCTGAGTCGGCTTAATTCAAGTTCTGCAAGCTCCGTGACGGGTGCCCGAAGGGTAAACTGTAGGACGGCTCAAAGGAACACGCCCCCCACTCAGATTCTAGGGGGAATGTGCTGTACCGACCAGACGCTCTAGCAAGACGAGGAAATCGCCCCAACCGTGTGAAACTAGATTGGCTCGGAGTGTGCTTGCCTATTCTCAAATGATCATTCGGCTCGAGCGGGTTGATGACGGACCCGGACATCCAAAGAAATTATGGGATGACCAAAAAAAATAATCTGATTCATTCGTGCGGACCGGCTGTGGTGTGCTGATGCAGCCGGAGGGAGACCAGGGTGGGCCTGGTCACCTTCAGCAGGAACTGGGGCGCCTCCAGGCACCTGCGGGTCGCCTCGTCGAAGGGCGCCGTCCACATGCCCTGCGGGGAGAGAGCCACCATGCAGGAGGGGTCAATTGGGGGAAGAGCCACGAGCCACTGGGGGATAGCCACTGGGGGATAGCCACTGCCACTGGGATAGCCACTGGGGATAGCCACTGCCACTGGGGGATAGCCACTGGGGGATAGCCACTGGGGAAAAGCCACTGCCACTGGGATAGCCACTGGGGGATAGCCACTGCCACTGGGGGATCGCCACTGGGGAATAGCCACTGCCACTGGGATAGCCACTGGGGATAGCCACTGCCACTGGGGGATAGCCACTGGGAGATAGCCACTGGGGGATAGTCACTGCCACTGGAGGATAGCCACTGGGGGGCATGAGACGGACGTCCATCGAGGCGGTGTGCCAGGCGGGGCCGCGCGGGGGCAGCTTGCAGATGACGAACGAGGCGAAGTGCTTGACGAAGTCCACCAGGCTCATGATGAACTTACCGTCCGCCCGGGCAGGGTGGTCGAGCTGACAGGGGGGGTGGTGGTGGAGGGTGTGGGTGGGTGAAGAAAGTGAGCGGGTGAGTGGGCGGGGCGGTGCAGCTAATGGGCTGCCGGGCGGGCTGCCGGGCGGGTGGGCGGGCAAGTGAGAGGACGGCAAGTGGCCAAGTCAAGCGGTCGGCTGAGCGAGTGCGGGGTTTCCGGGGGGAGGCTGGGGGGGGGGGGGGGGGGGGGGCGAGTCGATGAGCAAAGCGGGAGGGATGTGGCAGGGCGGGTGGGGGGACGGGCGCGGGTGGGGGGGGGGGGGGGGGGGGCGCAGGTAGGCCGTCCATTCGGTCGAAGAGTCGCTGACGGGTCCACGATGACGCAATCGGATCGATCGTGGTGTGCGTGTGTGCGTGTGCGCGTGTGTGTGGGGGGTGGGGGTAAAGGAGACGAGGTGGGAGACGAGGAAAGGGAGAAGGAGAAGGAGAAGAAGAAGAAGAAGAAGAAGAAGAAGGAGGAGGAGGGGAAGGGAGAGGCCTGTGAGTCATGAGCGGCCGGGGGGATTGGCGGGGGATGCTGGAGGGCGGGGGCAGCCGTGGTGTGTGCGTCTGTGCCTGGGCGACCTCCATGGGCCGTCCCACTCGCCCATGCCCACGGGTTGCGCAGCTCGAGCAGTCGGTGGCCCTCGGCCTCACACAGCCGCAGCACAGTGTACGAGTGCGACTGCAGAACACAGGGAGGTTGGGGGTGGGTGTGGGTGGGGGTGGATGAGGGAAAGAGACGGGGTGTGTGATGAGTGTGGCCTGCAGGCTGGGAGGGCGGGCGGGGAGATGGTGGCGCGGGAGGAGGGTGTGGGACGGGGCGCGATGAGTGCGGGTACGGGGGGAGGGAGGGGGGGGAGGGGGGGGGGGGGGCGACGGCAGGGGAGAAGATGAATGGGGCATGGAAGTTGACTAACTGTCTGCGCATACGCACGTAAGTGGCGGGGTGTGCCTGTGTGCGCGCGTGCGGCAGGTGGTGGTTTGTCTGCATCGATACCCAGAAAGGGAGGGCAGGAACTGGAGGCGGCGGACCAGGGAGATGCCGTTTGTCTGGGCGGCGTCCAACCGGCCAGCGGCGTCGCTCGCCTCGTTCAGGTTGCTGCCCGCGCACATCGGGTACCTGTCCCCACCCCGGGCCCCGGGAGTGCCGGAGAAGGAGCGGGCATGAGGAAGACAGTCTTCTCAAATGATCAGCACCATGGATCATCCGATCACCACCATCCGATCATCATCATCCGCTCATCATCATCCGCTCATCATCATCCGATCATCATCATCCGATCATCATCATCCGATCATCATCATCCGATCATCCGATCATCATCCACTCATCATCATTGTTCCACAACTCATGGCCATCTCTCCACCTCCCCTCCCTCCACCCCCACCCCTCCCCGAGCGGCATAAGGAACGACAGACGGACCCGAAGCGGGCCGCGAGGGTGAGGGAGCGAGCGTCCCGGGTTCCGCCGGTATTCGCTCAGCCGCAGGTCGGCGCACGGGGCGCCCGTCAGCACCTGGAAGGCCAGCCGCGTCTGGCCGCCCTGCAGAGTTGATGGTGGTGGTCGGTAGTGGTTGGGTGTGTGTGTGTGTGTGGGGGGGGGGGGGAGGGAGGGGGTGGAGGTGAGATGAAGTGGGCATCACCCTGTCAAATCCACCTTCCGCCTCCACCGGCAATGGGCCTCCACCCCTCGGATGCTGCACGATGCCGATGCTGAATGCTGATGCTGATTGGACGATGCCGATGCCGATGCCGATGCTGATGCCGATGCTGATGCTGATGCTGCTGATGCTGATGCTGATGCTGCTGATGCTGGTCTGTGATGCCAGTGTGGGTGGGAGGGAGGTCACGCCCCGCGGACGTGGATGCTCTGATAGCCGCGGCGCTCGGGCCCACCCAGGAGGGCCGTCTTGGCCACGGCCTTCTCGACAAGCGACACCCAGAAATCTGCCGGGGGCCGGTCGACCTCGCCCGGGGTGCCCGAGCTCCCGAATGCCGGGCCCCGCACCAGGGCCTCGGGGTCGGTGGGCGAGGGCCAGGCCGTGCAGGGCAGCCAGTCATCCACCGTGACCTCGAGACGGGTCAGGGACAGCGGGCGGTACAGCCGCACTGCGGAGAGAGAGCGAACGTTCGATGATGGACGGGGGAGGGGAAGAGGGGAAATAGTTGGGTGAACCCTCTTATGCGTGGTGCCCCGACTCCATTCGCGACCACAAAAACAAGTTATGCCCACCTTCCCCGCGGAGGAGATACGCCCCCAGAAAAACAAATTCTCGCCGGGGGTCCCCCCGGGGGGAAACGCGGATTGTAAGTGTGCGTGTGTATGTGTGCGTGTTGGCGGACCGACGCAGGCGCCCTGGGCGAGGTCCTCGTCGGTGGTGAGGAAGAGGCCCCGGCGCCACTCGGGGTGACGCGCCAGGGTCGACAGGGCCGCGATCAGGAAGCAGTCCCCCAGGGCTCCCTGGGGGGTGGGTGGGACAATGCAATGAAATGAAAATGCATACGGGGCAAAGGGAAACACTCAAGGCTCCCTGGGCGATACGTGGGACAATGAGCAAAAAAAAAATGATGAAAACTGGACACAAACGGGGCAAAGGAAAGCGGCCCCCCTGGGCGTGGGACAATAAAAGACAGATGAACACAAACGGGGCAAACAGGAAGCAGTCCCTGTGTCTGTGTCCCCGCAATACAGCATCCGCTCTCACCATGGACACAAACGGGGCAGGAAAGCAGCCCCCTGAACAAAACAGGCACCACAAGTGAGGCCATTGCGTTTCCCCATGGACACACATGGGGCAAAGGGAAAAAGATCAAGAAGAAGGCGCCCCAGTCATGAACAGGAGTTGACGGACCTGGCGCACCTCGTCGCAGATGGCGCCTTCCTGAAGGGGCCGCCCATCGGGCAGCGGGGCGAAGAGGCGCGGGGGCGCGAGGCCCTGATCGGGGTCGCTCGGGTCCGCCGGGGGACACAGCTGGGCCGCACGGCACCAGGGGATCTGGCCCGCCTCGTCGGCTGTGTGTGGGCGCAAACACGAAAAACAGGGAGCAGTTGTCCAGGATGATGATGATGATGATGATGATTGGTTGATGATGCTTGGTTGATGATGCTGATGGTGCTGCTGATGCTGATGGCGCTGCTGATGCTGATGGTGCTGATGCAGGCTCCTCACCAGCATCACCGGGGCTCCAAAATGCCGACGAACGCGCCCTCCATCCTCGCGTGCCGATCCAGCGCAGCTCAGCCCACGGATGAAGGCAGAACGCCCCCGCTCCGCCCCCCATTGGTCGGTGGCCTGACAGACGTGGGATCGGGTTGGGGCCCTGGGTGAAGGACCCCGCGAATTCTGCCGAACCCAGGGCGGCTGGGCCCGGCGGGAACTCCGCATCGTCGTACTTCTGCCCCGTCCCGGCATGCTCGGCCTGCCACTGCCGGAGGGCGACAACTGGACATCCGCACGGCGGCACCCCAACGGGCGCCCAGGAACGCGGGACCCGGGAAGGCGAGAAATGGCGACATGATGATGGGAGGAGGGGGAGGGAGAGAGGGGAGGGAAGTGGTTGTGTGTCTCGGCATGATCGATCAGGGAGTTTTGGCCTGTTCTGCACGCACACACAGAATGCAAGGGGAGGGGAGGGGAGGGGAGGGGAGGTGCGAACCTGCTTTGGTTGTCTGCGGATCCTGTTGCGAGCCGGCCGACGGGAGCAGGTACAGCGAAGCCACGGACAACAGTAGGGTGGGTGTCAGCGGGGGTGGGGTGAATGGTGTGGCGGCGCAGGAATCAGCAATGGTTTGCACACGTTGGATGAGTGGCGAAAAGGAGGGAGGTGGGAAGGTGGGGGGGGATCGAGACGGGGTAAAAGCCACCATCCCGGGGGGGAGGGAGGGGGGTGATCAACACGGGTTGTGCAGCCTGCCCGACCTGCTGCTCCTGCTCCTCACCAAGCTCCTCGTCCTCGCCGGCAGCCTCCCGCAGCGCCTCCAGCCGCCGGCGCTCAGCCTCGTGCTCATCGGCCGCCGCCTGTGGTCAGAAAGGAAAAGGAGATGAAAGGCCATGGATCCACGTGGTGCAAAGGGACTCGATGAGAGTACGACCAAACACAGGCGGACGGGTAGCGCAGTGGGGGCGGGGGCGGGGGGGGGGGGGGGGGGGGAGGAGGGGGGGGGGCAAGTGCGCGGTGTCCGGGAAAATCGCGTCTGGAAGTGTGGGAGCGCTTGGGCCGTGTGCAAGCGGCATGGTTTTTGGCGGACCCGCTCCTGCTGCTCGCGGGCTGCCCGGTCGTAGAGGAACACCGCCAGCTCGCGGATGTACTCGGCACGAGCTGCCCGCGCCTCCTCAACGGCCTCAGTTGATGGGGACCCAGCCGCCCCAAGGACAGCCGAGAAATCCCTGACGGGCGAAGCGGATGATATTGGATGATGATGATGATGATGATGATGATGATGATGATGATGATGATGATGATGATGATGATGATGATGATGATGATGATGATGATGATGATGATGATGATGATGACGATGATGACGATGATGATGATGATGATGATGATGATGATGATGATGATGATGATGATGATGATGATGATGATGATGATGATGATGATGATGATGATGATGATGATGATGATGATGATGATGATGATGATGATGATGATTGATGATGATGATGATCGGATGATGATGATGATTGATGATGATGATGATGATTGATGATGATGATGATGATGATGGTTGGATGATGATTGATGATGGTGATGATGATCGGATCATGGCGATGGGAATAGTGGTGACGATGCTGGGCGCACCCGCCGACCTGCCCTGTTTGGCCATGGCCCGTGTGAACTCGGCCAGGATGGAAGCCTGCAGGTCACGCGCCGCAGCCGCCTCTCGCTCCAACAGCGCCTATCCCCAGCAGCCAGACAGGGTGTGGGGGAGGGAGAAGAGGACAGTCAGTCGCACACTTGGGCAGGGCGTTCCTTCGGGAGTGGCGGGCGTGTCGCAGGTGCGAAGGCACCTGCGTGCGCCATTAATACCGCCATGCTCATCTGTGTGTGTCCCTTGCCCAGCCAAAGATGTACTCATGCTCTGTCGTGCCGCCCTGTCCCCGGGGCAGCCATGCTTCTGGTGGGGACCTTAAAGTGGGCCAGGAAGTGTGCCTCCCGGGTGAAGCACTCCCCAATGGCACCTTGCATGGCTGCCACTTCGTAGAGCTGCTCCGTAAACTGGGCTTCCGTCAGCGCCACCACCCCGCGCGCATCTGCAGAGAAATCAAAACACACACACACACACAAAAAAAAAAACGACCGCCGCCGCATGAAACCAATGTCATCGATGGCCGGCGGAAGGCCGCTCCGACCCCCAAGTCTCCCTGACCCCTCATCGGGGGGCGGACGGACTGTGGCCAATGGCGGCGCGCCTGAGGGGGAGCTCCTCCAGGAGGGTCGTGTGGTCCAGCCGCTGAGACGGTCGGTCGCAGCCGTGAGACACCACTGCAGGGAGGGGATAGATCGAGAGTGAGTGAGGGAGTGGAAAGTACTCTTGGGGAAGATCGACTCAACCACGACACAGCGCACAGGCCCTCACACCACCGGACTGTTTCTGGTCCACCACCCCATGCGCACGCGCTGCAGGTGCGTTTCCAAAAGCCTGGCGGGGAGAGGCGGCAGGGGGGGGTGCGGGACCCTTCTTGGCCAGGCCCCACATGCTGGCCGTGGCCGCCTGCTCGGCCTCGGTCGCCCGCTCGGTGGCCGCCAGGGCCTGCCGGGGGGAGGGCAGGGCAAGGTGGTGCGCTTTGCATGGAGGAGGGCAAAACCCAACTTTATGCTGATGCAGCGACCCGGTCGTGAGGCGTCAAGGTCAAATCATGGGCTTATGAATCGGAGTTGCTCATGACGGGGAGGTTTTTCCGGCGTTGAGGAAAGAGACAAGACAATCGATGCTGTTTAACAGCGGCGATCCAATAAGCGTGAGTGGTGCGCGTGAGTGGTGGTGAATACGAGTGATCCCTTGAACGATGCGTGGTCTCCGGAGGCCACCGAATCCATTATGGGAACACATCACACGAGCCTCCCAGTGCCGCAAAGGGTTGATCCCATCATTGGCCGTGGCTTGTCACGTGGCAGGATGCGGGTGGAGGGGTGATGACATGACGGATGCCAGACCTCCAGGTCGACCCCGCAGAATGCGGATCAATTGTACGCAGGGGTGATGATGGCATGACGGAGGGGGGGGGGGGGGGGATGCAGACCTCCAGGTAGACCCGGCCGACGGCCGAGGCGGCGACGAACTCGCGGAGCTGGAGGAAGTCATCGAAGGGCCGCTTGAGCAGGGCCAGCGTCACCGCCTGCAGGACGATGACCACACACGAGACCCACACTGCGGCGGCAGTACCAAAGGGGGAGAACAGGGGTGCGGCGTGGGGACGGAGGTGCGAAAAAATGGGCAGATTGGGCGTGATGTCAGGATGCTGGGGGGGGGAGGACTGTGTGGTGTGTGGTGGGAAGCGGGACGGACGCACGGCGGCCCAGAGGGGGGTCGGCATCCAGAAGATCGAGACCAGCCCCCAAAGGAAGCTCACCAGGAGCGCCCCGTCTGGTCACACAGGGGGGTGAAGTCATCAACATCAACATCAACCAACATCAACATCAACATCAACAACAACAACAACATCATCATCATCATCATCATCACCATCACCCAGTCATCATCATCCATCCATCCATCCATCCATCCAACCATCCAACCATCCAATCACCCAATCACCCAATAATTATCATCCAATCATCATCCAATCAGGGAGCGCCCTGCAGTGGTGATTGGCGCCTCAGCCCCCGCAGGGTGTGTGTGTGCGCGCGTGTGTGCGCGTGTGCGTGTGTGAAGCAGGGGAGGGTGGGTGGCGAGAGGGGGCGGGGGGCCGGGACGGACAGGTGGCGGCGATTCCGGCCGAGCGGCTGGTCGTCTGGGCCGTGCGCGGGTCGTGCTCGTGGACCGGGAAGACGGCCCGCCCGAAGAACAGCCCGCCCATCCGTGCCCTACGCCCACCACCCACCCGTCCCGGCAATGCCAGATGGACCCCGTTAATTCTGGTATGCACGTCTGGTCCCGCCCCGCTCATAACATGAGGGCACACCGCTCCCCACCGCCAGACACTGAAGGGGCGAACGAACGCGACACGTGGACAGACCATGCCTCGACCAGGGCCAGCAGGAGGAGCCCGGCCACGAGGGCCCCCATGCCCATGCAGAAGCCCCCGAAGGCGTCCACCAGGATGCCCACGGGGATGCCTCCCAGGACAGCCAGAATGTCGACCGCGAAGAGGACCCACAGCCAGACCTGGTCCCCGGGGGGAGGCCCGAAAAAAGATATGAGGGATGGTGCCGAGGGGAGAGACAGCTTGTTCTGTCCGAATGGTTTCCGGAAGGGCGGGGCGGGGGCAGACCGGCTCGATGTAACCACCCAGGTGGAAGTACCGCATGGCCACCGCGAGGCAGTACAGCAGCACAGCACCCGCAATGCCCAGGCCTGCCGCCATGTGAGTGAGGCGTGTGCGTGGTGTGATGTGATGATGGTGAGATATCGATGATGCGGGTGATGCGTGGATGTCGTGTGGGTGATGTCAGGAGGTGCAGTTGGCGGATGGATGGGGTGATCTTGGGCAGCGCATGGGGGGGGGGGGGGGGGGGGGGGGGGGGCGGGGGGTTTGGGCGGGCGGCCCACCGACCGATGCCCGCCCAGAGGTTGGCGAAGACGGCCACCAGGGCGCAGAAGGCCCCGTACACGAGGAAGGCACACCCGAAGAGGACGACCAGCCGCCACGACAGGGCCCAGTCCTGCCGGTGCCTGCGTTCATGGGCACCGCCCACCCACCCCGTACCAACAAGGTCGATAGAAGCAGACGGAGGCGGGGAGCGGGCAGTGCGGATGGGCTGCGTGAGCAGTCCTCGCCCAGGCGGCAGCATCGGCGCAAAATCTCTCCGGGGGACGGTGTGGTGGAGACGGATTGGTGATGGAGGTGGTGATGAGATGGGTGGTGATGGAGGTGGGTGGTGATGGAGGCGGGCTGCGGGGTGGTGGGGGCGCAGCATCCAGACCAGGTCCAGAAGGCGGCAGCGAGGAGGGGCGCCAGCAGGCAGCCCACCGCGAAGAGCAGCAGGGCCAGGCTGCCGGCCCGCTGGGTGGAGCCGCCCAGGAAGACCAGCCACACCGACAGGCAGTACCTGCAGCCATCAAGAAACCCAGCACGATGGTGAGGCCGAGAAGGAAGACGGGAGGGAGGAGGGGGAGGGTGGGAGGAACCCAGATGGGGATGAATCGAGTTCGGCGGAACCAATATTTTTTTCAAAACCCGAAAATCTTCCAATTGCTATCACCCCCCACCCCATTCATCTCCACCCATCCCAATCCATCCCCGGGAGGAGCAGACCCCACCAAGACGGCCAGTGCCAATCCCAAGGCCAGGGGCACCTCCCAGCCGGCCCGGAGACGCCCCCGGTACATGGCCGCCCCGAAGGCCCCCAACAGCACCAGCGCCAGACATGTCGCCAGGGTGATGCCCACCAGGGGGCCCACCATGTACCCCATGGCCACCGACAGCAGGGCGGCCAGCCCAGGGACGGCCAGGCAGAGCAGCAGCAGGGCGCTGGGCAGCCGGGCACAGCATGGGGCCTGGCGGGCGCCGCCTCGGGTCGTTGGCCGCTGGATGGGGGTCAGGGCGGGGCCGGTCGAGGCCGTGCCCGGGCGACGGGAGGTCAGGGTGGCGGCCGTGCCGGGGCGGCGGGAGGTGATGGCCGCGGTGCCGGGGCGGCGGGCCATGCTGTCGGGGGACGCGGGGCGATGCGAGGGCGACTCGGGCCGGGCCGGCATCAGGTCTGGGGAGCGGGGTGAGAAGGGAGGACATGAACGAAAAATTGACGAAGAGGAAAAGAAGAAGAGAGGCAAAGCCAGCCCCTCATTCTGGTGCGAAACCAGCTGAACTTCGGCGGACAACCCTGGAAGGGCGGAGGAAGGGCGGAGAAAGGACCCGCCCCCAGCGAGGCGTTGTGCTCGAAGTGAGACCGCGCGCGAGTGGGGCAGGCCATGGACAGGCGACGTGGTCATCCCATGGTCGTGGTCAGTGCCGCAAGGGCGTATGGTGGTCAAGGGCAGGGGCAGGGGCAGGGGCGGACTGTAGTCCTGGGCCTTCAGGATGGCCCCCAGCCTGCCGACGGCCGTGGCGAGGAGGCAGCCCACCGTGAAGATGGCGAAGACGGGCCCACGGCGGGTGAGCAGCTCAAAGAGCAGCCCGGACAGGGTCCCCGTCCCCACAAAGGCTGTCCATGCAACAACAATCTGGAACGTGGGCGCGGTGGTCGTGAGTGGTGTGTGCATGCGTGTCAAACAGAAAAGGGAAAGGGAGAAGGAACGAGAACAATGAGAAAAAAAACGGCGTGTGTCCACACACACAACACACAAAAGACAGCCTGGGTGGAGTGCGTGGGAGTGGCGGACCTGCCAGCAGAGGTGGCCGCGCCGCTTCCATTGAACTCGCAGGGCGACCACACCCGCCTGGAAGGTGACAACAAGCAGCTGCGCCACCAGCAGGGGGGGGGGGTCGAGATGTCGGTATGGAGATGGAGGAATGGCAGGGAAGCAGGGGAATGCCGTGGGGAGAGGGGTGCGCGGAACCTCGGCAATGGGGATGTGGTCCTTGGTTGTGGTCTGGGTGATGTGGGTGGTCCTTTGTGGGTGATGTGGTCCTTTGTGGGTGATGTGGTCCTTGGTGGGTGATGTGGTCCTTGGTGGGTGATGTGGTCCTTGGTGGGTGATGTGGTCCTTGGTGGGTGATGTGGTCCTTGATGGGTGATGTGGTCCTTGATGGGTGATGTGGTCCTTGGTGGGTGATGTGGTCCTTGATGGGTGATGTGGTCCTTGGTGGGTGATGTGGTCCTTGGTGGGTGATGTGGTCCTTGGTGGGTGATGTGGTCCTTGGTGGGTGATGTGGTCCTTGGTGGGTGATGTGATGGCCTCCCGCCGGTCAGTGGAAAATCGATCCGCGTCGACCCATTCACATGATGGCTCGCAAGCTCACAATCCACACGCAATGCGTTTCGTCTCGTCGATGTGGGTGATGTGGGTGATGTGGGTGATGTGGGTGATGTGGGTGATGTGGGTGATGTGGGTGATGTGGGTGACGGAGGCGATGCGCGGACACTGCGTTTATGAGAGTATGTATCAAACAGAATCTGTGAGCGTATGTTGCCAGCCAGGGGGAGGGATTCTGTCTGATGACGGACCAAGGCCAGGAGGCCCACCTCCCACTGGTCCCAGCGGGTGCCGGCGAGGAGGAGGGCCGTCTTGGTGCCCCGGGTCAGCCAGGCCTCGACCACAAGGGCCGTGTAGCCGCCCGTCAGCAGCACCAGGATGGTCACGGGCGAGGCGGAGAGGCGCGCGAAGACGACCGTCCGCTGGCCAACCAGGCAGAAAGTGGGCCGGGATGATGGAGGGTGGAGATGATGAGTGGGATGGTGGTGGTGAGTGATGATCGGTGATGAATGGTGATGATGATGATTATGCTGAGGGGTTAACGAGATGCTTGATGGCGGGGTGTGGGCGGGCATACGAGGCGGCAAACCGCACAGGGCGTGGTGATGAATGGTCATTGCTGAGAGTTTAACGAGGTGTTTGATGCGACACACGAGAGGAGGCAGCAAGCACATTTCAGGGCGTGAGGATGCGACTGCCCCACGGGGGGAGGGCGAAGAACAGACGTCCTTCTCAGGGTCCTTCCGCAGCCGCCGCTCCTCAGCCTCCTCCTCCTCCTCCCCATCCTCCTCCGCCACCTCCTCCCCATCCCCATCCCCATCCTTCTCCTTGAGCAAGCCCGGCAGCACCGCCCTGCCCGTGGCTCGCTCAAACAGGGCCTGCGGATCCCCCGCGAGCCTCGCCCGGACGGGCAGGTAGCTGGTGGCCACCGTCAGGGCCACAAAGCCGCCCCAGAGCAGGTAAATCAGAGCCAGGGCCAGGTAGCCGTACGTGCGGCCCCCCAGCACGAAGAGGACCCGGGCCAGGAGCAGGATGGACGAGGTCACCAGGGGGGCGGGCATCCGCGAGGAATACAGCACCACCGTCAGGTCTGCCCGGAACCGTGAGACGGAGCGAATGAAGGGTGAGATGACGGTGATGATCGGACGATGATCGGATGAAGATGGTGGGGATGAACCGGGAGGGCGGGCCGCCGCCGATTTTTTCTGGATGATGATGAGAGGCCTTGTGGTGCGATGCTGATGGTGCGAGCACGATGAATGATGGGGCATGGGGGGCATGGGGGTCATGGGGTATGGAGGTCATGGGGGCATGGGGGCATGGGGGCATGGGGGCATGGGGCATGGGGGCATGGGGGCATGGGGGCATGGGGGCATGGGGGCATGGGGCATGGGGGCATGGGGGCATGGGGCATGGGGGCATGGGGGCATGGGGGCATGGGGGCATGGGGGCATGGGGGCATGGGGGCATGGGGGTATGAGGGCATGGAGGCATGGAGGCATGGAGGCATGGAGGCATGGAGGCATGGAGGCATGGAGGCATGAGGGCATGGAGGCATGGTGGGCATGGAGGCATGGTGGGCATGGAGGCATGGAGGCATGGAGGCATGGAGGACATGGGGGGGGGGCATACCCGGCCAGACCCAGCACCAGCAGCGTGCCGGCCGTGACCCAGCCCTGGCCCGTGCCGGCGGCCATGTGGACGCCCTCAGCATAGCCGACCAGCACCAGGGCCGAGGCCGTGAAGAGGACCGCCACCCGGAAGAGCCGCTCGTACTCGCCCAGCCCGAAGAAGCGCGACCGTGGGCCGGCCAGGCCCCAGGGGTGCCCCGTGCGGGGCTGCAGGGCGGCCCGCAGGTCGGCGGCCAGGCGGCCCGTGGGCGTGAGCGGCGGGGACGGGGCGGGGCGTCTGCTGGGCGACTGGGGGTCATCGAGCGTGGGGGGGAGGCGGGCGGGCGTGGTGAGGGGCGAGAAGGCAGGGCATCGCCACGCAAAAGCACGCCCATGCCTCTCGCGGCGCCAGTGCGACCGCCCAAATCGGATATCGCCGACCGCAGTGGGACACTTCCTGCCTGCCCGCCAGCACTCACCCACCCACTCGCCCGCCATCCGCCCGCCTCGCCCGCCCCGCCCGCCCCGCCCGCCCCGCCCCAAGCCCAAGCCCAACACGCCAGGGTGGTACAGACAGCCCGCATTCGTGCGATCTCGATGCGCATGGCCGCGACACGCTCCTCGGTGGCTGCGGTGGTGGCCTCGATGCGGCCCAGGGCAGCCGCCATCTCGGGGGCCGACATGCGGCCACGCCTGGGGGCCGCGAGCGCCGAGGGCAGCAGACAGTCCAGAGGGACGGGCTGGGGGGAGGGTGCGGGGTGGTGATGGAGATGATTGGTGGCGGGTGATGGTGATGATGATGATGATGATGATGATGATGATGATGATGATGATGATGATGATGATGATGATGATGATGATGATGATGATGATGATGATGATGATGATGATGGGGGATGATGGGGGTGATGGAATCACACGAATACTGAACGACACTCACAAAGTGAGGGCGAATCGGGATGGCGGATTACGGCAGGTGATGACGGATGTGAGGCGGGGGGGGGGGGGGGGGGGGGAGGAGGTCTGTGTGTGCGTGTGTGATGGAGATTGTGTGTGTGCGTTCGTGCGCGCGCGTGCGTGGGGGGGGGGGGGGGGGTACAAGGAAGGGGCGGCGGCAGGCCGAGCGGACCAGCCCCCTGCGCTTGGCGCATTCAATCCGGGCCCTTCGCACACGCTCATCGGTCGCGGCCAGGGAGGCCTCGATCCGGTCCAGCGAGGAGCCCACCATGGCCGTCACTGGGCTGCTGTTGCTGGGCGCCGCCGGGCCGCAACCAGCGGAAGATGATGCGTCAGCCCTCCCGGCACTGTCTCCCCCGGGAAGGCGGTCAGGTGCTGGCACATTCGAAGGCGTGGCGCTTCCGATCGGCGGGTTGGGTGTCCCCGACGGGATCGCGGCTCTCCCCCCCAGGGTCGAGTCCTCCCGCCGGACGGCGAGGCAATTGAAGGGCACCTCGTCGTCGTCGTCCTCAACCCCCCCGGGCTGCCTCGCCCCAGGCTCCTCGGCATCCGGATTGCCCCGAATCGACTGTGCCACCCGCAGCTCTGGGGTGGTGCGCGGCCTGCCTGTGCCCCCCGGGGCCAGGAGCGGGCTCGGGGGTGGCTCTGCCCCCACTGGGGTCGCAGCAGCCGATGGCGACGGGGCACTGTCGACCGCAGGCGGAGCAGCGGCACAGGCCGGGGGCAGCAGCAGCATGGCAGCAGCCACGGGGTCCTTGGTGCCGGATGTGGAGATGCCGGGGGTGGGAGCCGCCAGCCGGTCAGCCCTTTTCAAGGCCAGGAGCACTTTGCGGCGGGCCCACGTCACAAAGTCCTCGGTGCCTTGTGTGTCATCCAGGGAAGGAAAAAAAGGAACGGGAAAACAGAGAAAACAGAGATGATGGGCACGAATGTCGTTGGTTGCGAGGTGTGATGAAATATGGAGCTGCGGATGGCGGCGGCGGCGGTGGTGGTGGTGGTGGTGGTGGTTGAGGTGATACGTGCGTGTGATGGGCGGACCCTGGGGAAGCAGGTACACGTAGGCCACGACGGGGACCATTCCCCAGACCAGCATGACCGCCGTGAATCCCGTGTAATCTGCGAGCAGGAGCGGTTGAAATCGGTGGTGAACGGTGGTCGATGTGTGGCGGGGACGCAGGGTGTGGGCAGACCGAAGGGGGCCGGGAGGAGGACCAGGGTCAGCAGGAAGGCCCCCAGGCACAGCGCCCCGGCGGCCGTCAGGAACTCAGCAAGCATCCGGAGTCGCCAGCGGGAGTGCAGGAAGTCCAGGAAGGCCCCCAGGAGGCAGGCGCCCGAGAGGGACAGCAGAACCACGGAGACACCCGGCCAGGCCGGCACAACCCCGGCAAGCGCCTGGGAGCCCCAGCATTGGGAGTGACCGGTGATGGAAGAAGAAAAAAGAAAAAAAATCAGACCCAGATGCCCCACCCCAGAAAGAGGCTCACCGGGCAGATCAGAATGGCGCCGTAGATGAAAAGGCTCCAGAAAACAATCGATCGGCGACCAAGGCAGAAGACCCTTCGAAAGATGGGCTGAGAATAGAGGTTCCTAAGCAAAAATAATGCGATCAAGAGAAGGAGTTTTACACTCCGGCACAACCATTTAAGGATGTCATGTCGGAATCGCAGTAGCTTGAGGAGAACCAGGGAAACGACTGTGCAAAAACAAGCTGGGATACCTATACATAAGAACTGGACCAGAAACTGATGTCCCTGCTCAACCGAGAGGAACATCCAGCCTGAACGGTTGGATGATAGGCTTCCCGACCCCAAGGGTTTGAGCGAATGTCGGAAAAAGGGGAAACGTGTTGGCCCGGGGACGATGGGTAATTGCCGGAGAAGAACGACGAAGGAGGTGAAGGAAGAAAGAAAGAGAGAGATGGAAGAGGAAGATGTTGGCCCTGTGTTCTGCAATCAGGCTCGCTCAAACGAGGAGTTACATGGCAGACGCGTGAGCAGCTGGGAGTGTGAAGGCTCGGCTCCGGGTGTCCACCAAGAAACGTTTGTGACTGCCAGAACAATATTTGGTCCATGTTTGAAGGCTCTCGGATGTTTTTTTCGGCCTTTGCCGTTGCACAGGCTGTGTATTTGCTCGGACGCAGGCGAAGAGAAATGTTCCTCCCGGCAACCCCCCCCCCCCCCCCCCCCCCCCCCGCCTGTCAGCAGCCGCCCTGTTGGTCCAGGGCCAGGGCGTCGCGCAAGGGAGGAGTGGCACTTTTGGAGGCCCAGCGGGGAGGCCGGAGAGGCAGCGTGGCCCGAGGGACGACTCCCCGTGCCGTGTTTTTGAGTCCGCCCTCCTCATTTTGTTGTTTGGGGTACCGTATTTATAGCTCGCTTATATTTTAGTACACCACCCCGAAAACCCGGCCCCGCAGGGAAATGTCTGACCCCGGAGTAGCCCCCGCCGGGAGTGCTGCGCGGAAACAGGCAAGCGGCGAGCTCTACCCCCCCCCCCACCCAACGACGCCTGTGGTACAGTCGCGTCGATGAGAGAAGAAAGAAACCATCAAAACTGCCTCCCTGGGTGGACTAAATTGTAAAAATAGGGTACCGGGGTCTTGAGCCATCTCTTTGACACCAGGGGCAGCGGTTTCTAAAAGGGGAGACTCGCGGTACCAATTTCGAGCGACGGGTCAACACGAGAAACAGGCTCTGACGAGGAGTTTACATGGCAGTCGCTGACGAGCTGACGGCGGCATCGCAGGGAGCAGCGGCATCGTCCCGGGGAGAAGGGGTATCGGAATCGTCACTATGGAAGCAACCCGGATAATCGTCGGAAAGGGAGGGCTCTGGCAGACAGAATCCAAGCGCAAAGCTCGATGATCCGTTCCGGGTGAGCTCCAGTGGGCCAGTGACTCAATTTCGATTTCGACCGAGGGTGTTCCGCCAGCATGGCAACGACGCGAGCTCGAGTGGGCGTGTCAATGCGAGAACACTTCAGAGCAGGGAACACCACGTTGGTGATCATGCCCCTGATGGTTTCTCTCTCTGCGGGGTCAAGTGAAACAGCAACAGCGGCATCGTCCCGGGGAGCAGCGGCATCGTCCCGGGGAGCAGCGGCATCGTCCCGGGGAGCAGCGGCATCGTCCCGGGGAGCAGCGGCATCGTGATCGGCACTATGGGGAGCAACCCGTGATCTGCGGGAAAGGGAGGGCCGCCGTGGACAGACAGGACGCAATCGAAAAGCTTGACAAAGGTCACGCCCAACGAAACGAATTGGCGAGCGCCAGTGAGCCACCGGCTCACTGAAGACTGGTCATAACCAATCATTTTGCCGAGACGCTTTTGGCTCAGATGGCAGGAACGCAAGCGCTCGACAACTTGGCGAGCTTGTTCGGGCGTCATCTGATGTTCCCCAGTGTCACCGAGCACGCCTGTGACCACATCCCAGATCTTTGCTTTCTCTGCGGGGTCAAGTTGAACAGCAGGAGCAAAGGGGGCCACCGGAGCAGGAGCGGCGTCATCGAGATCGTGATCGGCACTATGGGCAGCAACCCATGCTAGACGGAAAGGGAGAGCCCTTGAACAGACTGGAACTCATTGAAAAGTGCAATAAAGCGTGTAGGCATCTCCGCAGGTGCCGGGCGAGCGCCGGTGAACCAGTTGCTCACCGACGGCTGGCTAAAGTCAACCGCTTCGCCGAGAAGCCCTTCGCTGAGATCCACCATCATGGCAACGAGGCGAGCTTGTGCGGGTGTGTCAATACCATCACACTCAATCGCAGAGAGAACCAAGTCGACCGCGACCCTGATCACTTTTCTCTGTGAGGGGTAAAGGCGATGTTTTTGGAGGCAGCAGGGAAGGGGGCGGCCCCGCATGAACTCGCGGACGGCCTCCTCGGTGAGGGCCGCCCTGGTGGACTGGTGCTTGGCCACTACGTCCTGCAGGGTCCGGGTCAGGAGGCCCTGGATGTCCAGCGGGGGCGTCGGGACTGCCAGGGGGCGAAGAGACCATGATGAAAAACTGAGGAATTGGCCATCCCCTCACCTCACAGCCCTCCGGACACCCCCACCATCTGCCTGTCGATCCACCACGGGGACGGGGAGAGGGCGGACCGAGCTGGCCGGACAGCTGCAGGCGGCACTGCTCGAGGAGGTTGTCGTCCTCCAGGAAGAAGGTCAGGTACTCCATGACGGCGCTCTTCTCCATGTCCCGCTCCTCGAAGTTCATCCGGCCGACCTGTCCGACCCCCCCGGTCGAGTCGACACCCATGCGTCCGGATCAGCACCTGGGGAGTGGGCGGACGGGGGGGCCGGGGCAAGACCTTGCGGGCGATGGAGTCCGGGGCCTCGTTGAGGTAGATGGCCGACGACTCGGACGAGGCGGACATCTTCGTGTTGCGCCCCTGCAGGGCCGACAGGAACCGGCTGTGGATCAGACTCGGCTTGGGCCACTTCAGCATCGTCGCAACGTCACTGCGGAGGTGTGTGTGTGCGCGCCCCGAGCATCGAAGGGGAAATGGTGAAGGAAGGGGGGGCGGGACCGCCTTGGCGGCACGGGGGACCATCTCGTGAAAAATGGCAGCCCCTCGGTCCCCGGTGATACCCCCTCCCCCATTCCTCCTCTCATCCCGCCCCGCGCCCCGCGCCCCGCGCCCCGCGCCCCGCGCCCCGCGCCCCGCGCCCCGCGCCCCGCGCCCCGCGCCCCGCGCCCCGCGCCCCGCCCCGAACCCCAGACCGGGTCAGCCTGAAATAAGGGTCCTGATCGATGGCGCAGGGGATCAGGCAGGGCACGAGCCGCAGGGGCGCGTCCTGCTGCTGTCCCTGGTGCTTGTTCTTCTTGGCCTTCTTGCCCTCCTCCGGGGCGGGCGAGGGCGAGGGCGTGGGGGCCGGCGAGGCGGCGGGGGTGGCGGAGGGGGTGGCGGAGGGGTGGAAGATCTGGGGGAAGGCGCACGAGAAGGAGGGGGACGCCTGGATGGCCGAGAAGGACATCTTCAGGGTGTTCGAGTCGGGCGGGAACCCGAAGCAGCTGGTGGCCATGGCCGGGGTGATACACCTACCGCCGGAAATAAAACCAAAAAAGTGAGGTCAGCGAAACTGGGGGCCGAAAATCTCGTGCAGACCGCTGAATTTGAAGAACGGTGGGGTAGAGATACCCAATGTATTCAATGTCGGAAAAGATGAAGGTCTTGTTCACATCAAACCCACAGGCAATGATATCCTTAGCATTGGAGATTGCCATCTCGTGGCAGTTTTCAGGGGTCAGGTGGGGCTGGGAGCGCGACGGGGGCCGACAGGGAGGAGGAAGGAGATGAGAACGCTTCGGGGCTGTGGGAGACTGACCTTGAAAATAGATTTCTCGTCGTCGGTCAGTTGGACCACCAGGGGACAGTTGAAAGCTTCCTGGAGCCACTTTGTGAAGATGAAGGGAATCAAATGCCCCATGTGCATGGAGTCGGAACTTGGACCCCGACCCGTGTACAAGTAAACTGGGCTGTGCTTCTTAAACGCGTTCAGGAAGAAGCTGAGGTCGCGATGCGAAAAGAACAGGCGACGCTTGAGGAAGTGATGAAGAGGCTTCCCGATCGTTTCCTGAATTTCGTGCAAGAGCTCATCGGTGATCTTGCTTGCACCGAAATCATCGATGAGCTTGTCGTAATCAACACCGGTATCGCCCGCAACGACGTTGAAAGCGTCTACCTTCTGGGTGGTCATTCGTGCCTTGGGATGGACACCAATTCTGAGGGAATTCAAAAAGATCGAGCCTTTGTTTTTTGGTGCAAGGGTTAAATTGGGAGAAAACAACTCAGCACACAAGTTGGGGCCAACGGGCGCGGGAAGTGCCGAGAACGATGTGAAAGAGGAAGTGACCCCCACACAGCACATCAGCGGGCCCCAGAAGCGTCTGGGAACGGCGCTGACAAACGACAGAAAAGAAAACAAATAAACGAAAAGTATCAAAGTTGTCGACAATAGCCCGTAAAAACGGGCCGAGGCGAGACGGAGAGGGGAGAGATGGGGGGGGGGGGGACAGAAAAATTCAAACTACAAGGAAATGGCGCCCAACAAGCCCAAATATGTGTGCTCGTCGGAAAGGTGGAAAGGTGGAGTTGGGGGGGGGGGGGTTATAGAGACGACCACACAGAGGCGGTCACCTTGGGACAGGACGGACGGGAAACAACAGGAAACAGAGAAAAGAACACTAAGTTGCAACAGCCACGAGAAGCATGGTGCGAATCACGCCTCGAGGGGGCTGGCACGCGGGAGAGCAGGGACAGGGGCCGGCGAGGGGGCTGCCGCCGGCGAGGTGGGCGTCTCGGGGGAGGAGGGAGTCACGGGGGGCGTGGTCGGTTGTTGTGGTGGTTGGGGGGAGGGCAAGTTCAGTGCGGGCAGAGCCGGGTCGGTGGGAATCGCCGGGGCCGCGGGCGCGTCATTTTTGAGGTCGCAGCCGCTCGGGGCAGCGGGTGGGGGTGTGGGCGCGGCGGGGATGGGCAGAGGCGGCGAGGCGGGAAAGACAAGCTTCATAAATGCGTTGAGGGCGGTGGCGGTGGCCGGGGAGCGCTGGCAGATGTTGGCCAGGTTGAGCATAGCCGAGAGCCCATTCATAAAAAGCCCCATCGAGTCCCCGGTGAGCGGGGCGGTGGGCAGAGTGGGCAAAGGGCCCTGACCCTGACCCTGCCCGTGGCTGGAGAGCATGGCCGCCAAGGAGGCGACCGAAGATAGCTCCGGAAGAGCGGGGTTGGTGGCAGGGTTGATGGTGGTCGCCAGGGGCGGCGGGGGGCTGGGTGCCGCGGGTGGCGGCGGGGGCGCCAGGGGCGCTTGGGTGGTGGGGCTCGCCATCGCCGCGCCGCCGCCGGTACGGGGTGGGATCGCCCCCAGGAGCCCATGCAGCCCCGGGGGGGAGAACACCGGGAGCGGGGCACCCGACGATGAGGTGGCGGTGGGCCGCGGGGCGACGAGGTGGGGCGGCGGCGGTGGCGGCGGTGGCGGCGGGGCGGACGAAGTCGCGGAAGGTGCGAGCATCCCGGCAAAAGCGACAAATTGGGGCCGCATCGAACCCATGGGGAACCGGAAAAAGGTCGACGGGGTGATGGTGACCGGTGTGGCGGTCGGCAGACCCCCGCCGGCGGTGGGCGGAGACATGCAGATGCCTTGGGCGAGGGTCGGGATGGGATAGAGCGGCACTCGGAGAGGAGGCAAAAGGGGATACCCCATCGGTTGGCTCTTCCGGTCGGGAGAAGTCGCCCTGGGACGTTTGGTCCCGCCTAAATTGAAAAAGTGACAAAGGCATAAGGAGACAATGCAATAAACGCAACATTAAGCAGACTATCTTCATCGTCAGAGCCGCTCTCGCTCTTGGAACGGTGGTGTGAAGGCGCTTCCCTGACGTAATGCCAGTGGCCGCCTGCCTTTTTCTTCTTGAGATAGGTTGCGAATTCTTTTGAAGGGAAATGAATGTTGATCCGTTTCACCTCTTCTTCGTCTTCTGCTGTAGTACAGTGGGTCTGAATCCATTGGCGAAAGGCGTCCTTGATTTCAGGGAGTGTCACATATTCCACGCCATCGCGCCTTCGTCGGATGGCCTTCTGTTCGATGCCAACGGAAAGAGGGCCTTTGACAAGAAATTCTTCAGCGAATGATTGGGCGAGCGACTTACGGGTCATAAAAGTGGAGGCTTGGAGGTGCCGAGTTTTTTGGGTTTTTCGCGAAGAGGAGGTCGCAAGAACACCCGTGAGATTGGCTATTTCAGGCGGATTTTCGGGTTCGCAGAATCGTGCAGAGACAGCCAAGAAGGAAAACGCCATCGAGGGATGACACCTAAGTGCTGGTTGGAGGTTGCTGGGCGAAGGCGGACATATCTTTTCGGACTCGGCCGCGTTCCATCCGAAACTCATAATGATTTTCAATTGCCGGTCGACACATTTTTTCAAACCGTTCCATCTATCGAGACGCCGCACAGAACCAAAATAAGAGAGAGAAATCGTCACACGCACTGTCCAGCTTAGTACGGGTTGAGCCGGGTACCGGTGTTGAGGGGGGAGAAGGGGTTCACCTGGCACCACATGAAGGCCTCTGCCACCCCGATGACGGAGACCCCGTCCTCCAAGACGTGGACAGGACCCTGGGGGAAGTCCGAATGGGAAAAAAAAAAACAGAAGAAGAAGAAAGAATTAGTGGATGTGGCCGAAGGTCAGCGGCGCAGGGGCGGACCTGGATGCGGCGCATGGTGAGCATGGAGGTGACGGGGTGCCTGTAGTTGGCCGAGGAGGGGATGTTGGAGCAGGTCGGGATGACCACGTTCTTGGTGTCCATCCCCGGGGTCGGGTCTGCGCATCCCCCGGGTATGGGAGGGGGTGAGGGGGTGATGGTCCAGGTGAGCAGGGCTGAGGGGTGCGTGTGCGTGTGCGTGTGCGTGTGCGTGTGCGTGTGCGTGTGCGTGTGCGTGTGCGTGTGCGTGGGGGGGGGGGGGGGGGGGGGAGGCAGACAGCGGTCGAAGAGGTCGTAGATGCGGCGGGCCGAGTCGCGGATCTCCAGGCAGGCCTTGGGAGAGACCATCAGGTCCTCCAGCTGCCCCCCAGGACAGGATCATCGCCATAAGAAAGGCCATCATCATCACCCGATCATCATCGCATCCAATCAACATCAACATCATCCAATCGTCACCATCACAAGGCGGGGTTGGGGGGTAGGCAGCTGGGGGCGCGGACCTGCTTGCGGGCCACCGAGGGGACCGTGTCCATGCTGTACAGGGCGGCCTGGAGGCGGCGCAGGTCCTTGTCCACCAGGAAGGTCACCCCCGACTCGATCAGCATGCTGGCCGCCGCGCCACAGGGATGTGCGTGCAGTGCGCGAGCGAGCGGGTGGAGTGGATGGGATGAACCCACAGAACGCACGTGGCTGATGCCCCCAGGGGGGGTTGTGCATGCGAGGGCTGACCGATCCGCCCCCCTCCCCCTTTCTGCCTCCATCTTGCTGTCTGCGCCTCCAGCTCCCAAGCCTGCCGCCTTTGCCCACACCACCCCGATTGTTCATCCATCCCCCCAAATGTCCTCCTGTCTCCACCACCCATCTGATGCCCCGAAGGATCTGATGCCCCCGAAGGCCCGAACCGAGCCATGTTGAAGAGGGGCCGCCCATACCCATCCCCACCCCATCCCCCAACCCTCCCACCAACCCTCCCACCAACCCTCCCACCAACCCTCCCATCCCCCATCCATCCCCCATCCCCCCTCTTCCATACATCCCGTCTGGATGGAGGTCCGGACCTGGCCATGTTGAAGAGGGGGCCCACCACGGGGGTGAGGCCCTTCCAGACGGCCTGCAGCGAGCCGATGTACGCCGCGTACGAGAGCAGCTCAGTCCGCAGGCTGCAGGCAAGGGGGGGGAAGGGTGATGGGGAGTTGGGTGCACATTGGCTGTTCAGGTGTGGTGCGTGGGGTGGATGGCGTCACGGCTGTTCCGTTCCATTGAGGCCCAATGTCGGCCGGTGGAAGGCGGGGTAGGGACGATTGGTGGCAAGGGAGGAGTGAACCGTCAGGGGTGCAGATGGGGGTCGCGAGGGAGGGGAGGGGAGTTGGTGGTGGAGGAGAGTGGAGTGGAGTGGGGGAGGGAGTGGGAGTGGGTGGGTGGAGTGGAGTGGAGTGGAGTGGTGGAGGAGGGTGAGTGGAGTGGAGTGAGGTGGAGTGGAGTGGGAGTGGAGTGGGTGGAGTGGAGAGTGGTGGTGGAGTGGAGAGTGGGTGGTGGAGGGAGGGAGTGGGTGGTGGAGGGAGGGAGGGAGGAGGGAGGGAGGGAGGGAGGGAGGGGAGGGAGGAGGGAGGGAGGGAGGGAGGGGAGGGAGGAGGGAGGAGGGAGGAGGGAGGGAGGGAGGGAGGGAGGAGGGAGGGGAGGAGGGAGGGAGGGAGGGGGAGGGAGGGGCGGACCGCTCGGAGACCGAGGCCACGCAGGCGCAGCTGACCCACTGCACCTGCTGCAGCGTCAGCTCCCACTCCCGCTGCGAGAGCGCACCTGTGCAGGTCAGCAAGGGCAGGAGGGGACAGCAGGCGGGGTGGGGTGGGGTGGGGGGAGGGGGGCGTGATGAAGAGGCGGCGCCGCCCGTGACGAAGCGGAGCGCGGAGGACTCGAAGGATGTGACATGGGGTAGCACGGCGCCGGGAGGGGTGGTGTGTGTGTGTGTGTGGGGGGTGGCGGACCCTTGAGGATGTGGAGGGCCGTCTCGACGGCCAGGTGGGGCCGGCCGGCCAGCGAAGTTCTGCAGGGCGTCGAGAGTCAGGTGGGCAGGCAGGGGCTCGCGGGCGGGGCGGGGCTCAGGTACTCGGCCGGCAGGTAGGTGTCGGGGTTGCGAAGGCCGGCCTGTATGAGAGGAAGGGCCATGGGAGGGAGGGGGGCATGGGAAGGGAATGGGAGGGTGGGAGGAGGAGAGTGGATGAAGAGGGCTGACGGGATGAGACGGAGGGCGTGGGCGCGATGAAGAGGGGGGCGGGATGGGATTGGGGCAGGGAGGCGGGACGGGATTGGGGGCGGGAGGCGGGACGGGATTGGGGCAGGAGGCGGGACGGGATTGGGGCAGGGCGGGACGGACGGCGAGGTAGAAAGTGCGGGTCTCCTCGGGGCCGTGGCAGCAGCCATAGCGGGCGCACTGGGGCCCCAACACACAAACACACAGCCGCCAAACCAAAACCAACGGCCATTGGAAATCAGGGTGTGAAGAATCGGATGGACACAGGGTGGGTGTATGCGGTGGCGGTGGTGGGTGGTGGGTGGTGGGTGGTGGGTGGTGGTGGCGGTGGCGGTGGCGGGTGGCGGCGGTAGTGGCGGTGGCGGTGGTGGGTGGCGGTGCCAGGACGGTGCCGGTGGCGGTGGTCGGTCGGAGGGCCAAGGGGTATGGAGGGATGACATGAGATGGCGTTGTGGGGGGCGGGGACAGGGACGGGGGACGGACGAGCTGCTTGATGAGGACCCCCGGATCGCTGACCCGCCCGTTGAGAACCTGCATGCAGCCAAGCAGCACAGGCGGCAGGCGGCGGGGGGAGATGGTGAGTGGGGCGATCGAGCAAGGGCAGGTGGTGGCGACAGCGGGCCACAAAACGGACACAGACACAGACACAGACACAGAGCCAGACAGCACAGAGAAATATACACCTCTGTGATCGGCTGGGCAGGTCGTTGCGATGTCCCCAGACAACTCATTCGTCACAAGGGCACAGTGAAACACAGCAAGCTGGGCGGCCTGTGATGGGCGACCTGGAGGGCGATGTCCCAGAGGCCGAGCCGCTCGCAGCGGAGGGCCAGGGCCTGGTGGACGTGGCTGCAGAAGGGCACCCGAAGCAGGTTGGCGACCAGGCTGGCAAGCTCAACCTCCCCGCCCCGCATCAGACACCGCACGGCACGCTGGGGATGCCCCGGAGGGGACGGGTGGGGAGGAGGATGGCATGTGAGATGGGGTGGGATCGGATGTGATGTGATGGATGGATGGATGGGGTGGGTGTGACCTCGGGGTTATCGACGCTCATGTAGCAGCAGGCCGCCAGGATGGGCTGTCCGCGCTGGCAGAAATCCTGACCCAAGCAAAGCAGGGACACGATGGGCACAATGTGCAGAATGAAAAAAGCAGACGGGACGAGACATCCTCATCCTCCTCATCCTCATCCTCATCATCCTCATCCTCATCCTCATCCTCATCCTCATCCTCATCCGATCATCATCATCCGATCATCATCATCATCCGATCATCATCATCATCCGATCATCATCATCATCATCATCATCATCATCATCATCATCATCATCATCATCATCATCATCATCATCATCATCATCATCATCATCAGAGAGACATGCTGTGTATTTGCGAGGGCGCAGGCGACAAGTTCAAGAGAAAGGTTACTCGCGCCTTCGCGCCATGCGTTACACTCCGGGGGGGGCCGGGCCAAATGACCCGTATGGTGGCTCCTCCCGGCCGGGGGTCCGCCTGATGGCGGGGCCACCCAGTGATGGGTGTGGGTGTTGGGGGGTGCTCAGGGGTATGTGGGGCGGGTCGAGGGCCCCGGGTGGCCGTCGCGGCGTCAGGGCGCGGGGCCCGCCGCGGCAGCCGCGCCGTTGCGCATGGTCATGAGCGCGAGGGCATCCCGAACCAGAAGGGTCGAGACGGAGGAGAGGGCTCGCTGGAGGTCGGTTCGCGTGGCAGGGGGGTCGGCCGGTGTCAGCCGCGACAGGGCCTGGCATGTGGCCCTGGGCACGGTCCCCCGGGCCGACAGGATCACCGGCACCGCGCGGCAGGGCTGCCCGGTGGCCTCCCTGACGGCCTGGCAGAGGGCGACGTAGTGGGCCGCCTTGGCCGCCGCCTGCGCCGGCCAGTCGTGGGTCTGGCCAGTGATGGCCACGTCGAGCAGCCACCAGGTGCCGTCCGAGCCGCGGGACTGCAACACCAGGTCGGGGTGCACGTCGCGGAGGGTGGCGGGGAGCTTGGCCAGCAGGGAGGGCGGGAGGGCGGGCGTACGGTTCGTTGCCGACACGCCCATGTAGTGCCGCGTGACCCAGTCGCGTTGCCCGCCGAACCAGGCCCAGAGTCGGCGGACCACCCGGTCGTGGCGGGCCGTGTAGAAGTCGTGGTACCTGCCGCAGCCGGACAGCAGGTGGGCCATGGTCTCGGGGCCGCCGTGGCAGAGGGCGTCCACCGGGGGGGCGCCGCCGGCAGATGCCGAGGCCTTCCGCGCGTACCGGCACCGAATGGTTTGCAGGGTGGGGAAGGTGCCGAACAGCAGCCAGACGAGCCGGCGCACCTTCCAGTCGGGGGCGGCCTGCTGGCGCCAGGCGGGCGCGGCCAGCTTCTGCTCGAGGCCGTCCAGGGTGACCCCCGAGGGGGATCGGCTGCGACGGGGGGCCCAGCCGCGGGCCTCCTCCTCGCACCGGAGGGCCTGGCAGAATCCCCGGGCCACCGCGAGCGTGAAGGGCCGGGTGGGGTACGGCAACGGGGCGTCCTTGGGGCCCGAGGGGCGGAAGGGCATCTCCGGCGGGCAGGCCAAGCCCTGTTGGATGGGGGGTGGTGGGCCGGCCTTGTCGGTGGGGGGCGGGGCCGCCGCGGCCTCTCCGGCCAGCCGGTCGGCCTGCAAGTTGCCCCACAGGTGGGGGCAGCCGGGGGCCACCGCGTCCACGTGGGAGGGCACGTAATGGCAGAGGAGGCGCGGCCACCGGGAGACCAGCTCGTCCCGGAGTCGGAGGACCTCCTGCTGCGACTGGGTCAGGCAGGTGGCGCGGCACAGGGCCCCGAGGGCGTACTCGCTGTCCGACAGCAGCAGCACGCACCGGTCTCGGCCGACCCGCTCCCGGCCGAGGAGGTCGATGGCCAGCCGGATGGCCTCGATCTCGGCCTGGGCGTTGCTTGTGGGCCACTGGAGGGTGCGGCGCAACGACAGTGCGCGGCCGTCGGGGTGGATCAGGACCGCGGCGGCGCCCCCGCGGAGCTGGCCCTCCGGGCCGCACTCGAAGGACCCGTCGGTGTAGACCTGGATGGCATCGGCGGGCATGGCGCGGAGGACGTCGACCACTTTCATCAGGCGCAGCTCCTTGCGGCGGGCGGGCTCGGGGTCATTGCCCCCGGCGGCGGGGAACAGTCGGCCACCCCGGATCAGATGGCTGGTCAGCAGCCACCCGCCCTGGCCCCGCGCCAGAGTGAACGAGTGGCGTGTCTGCGCCTCGGCCAGCCACTGCCAGAGGCTGCGTGGGGGTGGGGGCGCCACGGGCACGGGCCCCTTCTGGTGGGGGCGGCGGCGGGCGGGTTGCGGGGGTAGCGTGGGTCGGGCGGCGGCCGCCAGGGCCCGGGCTATGGCGTTGGGGCGCTCCCACTGGGCGATGAACTGGCCGTTGGGGGGCGGGGTGAGGAGCCGGGCGATCAGGCAGAGGTGGGCTTGGCGCAGGGAGGCCTCGATCCTCGGGAGGCCCGGGCCTTGGCCGGCCAGGAAGAGGAAGTCGCGCGGGACACCCGGGAAGAAGCGCTTGTCGGTCCTCAGCGGGCGGCCCGTGAGCCATGCGGAGGCGTGCCGGGCCAGGTCGTCCTCAAGGGCGCGGCACTGCTCCGTCGATGGACAAATCGCCGTCATGCCATAGAGTAGCGTCGGGAGGGCCCATTCCCTGACGCACTCGATCTTCGCCAGGGGCGGCAGGGCGCAGGCGTGGATGCGGGCCAGCCGATCGTTCCAGGAGGCCGTGATGCGCTGGAGGTGGTCGTCCCAGGAGCCGTCGAAGCGCACGGTGTACCCCAGGTAGGTGTAGGTGGTGGTGTCGCCCATGGCCGGGATGGGCTGACCTTGGAGCTGCAGGAGGTAGCCCGGCTGGGCGTGGCCCTTGTCGGCGGCCAGGATGGCGCATTTCTTCGCATTCAGGCGCAGCCGGGCCCAGGCCAGGAAGGCCTCCAGCCTGTCGCAGAGCACCCGCAGGGCCGCGTCGCTGGCGGCGGTCACCACAAGATCGTCGGCAAAGGCCTGGCAGCTGGCGGCGGTGGTGGGGTCCCCGGCCAGGCCGGCACCCAGCGGGCCCAGGGTCGGGTCGGGCAGCTCGAGCCAGCGGAGGAGCGGATCAAGGGCGAGGAGGAACACTACCGGGCTCAGTGAATCGCCTTGTTTGACCCCCCTTTCAAGAGCGATTGGGGGGAGGGGCTCGTTGGGGCGGCCTCGGTCGCAGCAGTCCCGCCAGGTCATGGAGAGCCCCTGGTAGAGCTCAAGGATGGCCGCCTGCAGATGGCCGGGGATGCCGGCCAATCTCAGGCCTTTCCGGATGACATACGCTTCCACCGACCCGAAGGCATTCGTCAAATCCAGAAACAGTAGGCGCAGAGGGTCCCCGGCCACCCGCCGGCTCTCCATGGTGGCCAGCAGGGTGCTGACGTGGAGCAACGGGCCGAGCGCAGGCGCGAAGCCGTGATGACCGCCTGAACCCAGGCGAGCGGGGGGTCTCGTTGGTAAAGCAGAAAAGTGGGGGCCTTTGAGGCCCCCGGAGAACACGACACTTACGAGACAACTGGCGCCGCAGCTGCCTCTGGTCGCGTTCTGCAAGTTTCGTGCCCCCTCCACCCGATTTGGAGCGGGCAACGAACAGATCCCATAGGCCCTTGGCCGAAGATCTGATTTCATCATCATCATCATCATCATCATCACCGCCGTCACCGTCACCACCACCGCCAGCATCATCATCATCATCATCACCATCACCATCCAATCATCCTCATCCTCATCCTCATCCGATCATCATCATCCGATCATCATCATCCGATCATCATCATCCGATCATCATCATCCGATCATCATCATCCGATCATCATCATCCGATCATCATCATCCGATCATCATCATCATCATCATCATCATCATCATCATCATCATCATCATCATCATCATCATCATCATCATCACCATCACCGCCGTCACCGTCACCACCACCGCCATCATCATCATCATCACCATCATCATCACCATCCAATCATCCTCATCCTCATGACACCCACCATCTTTCACACCGGGGGGGGGGGGGGGGGGGGGGGGGGGAAAGAACCTGGGCCATCTTGGCCACGATCCCGTCCGTGGTGTGCGGCTGGCGGCTGTTGCTGCCAGCGGGGCGGTCGCCGCGGGCACGGGCGAGGGGACGAGGGGTGGGGTGGCTGGGGATGCGGCCGGTTGCTCCCCGGAGGCAGCGGTGGGGGCCGTGGCGGCCGTGGCGGGGGCGGGGGCGGTGGTGGGTAGGCGCGGGTCAGGAGGAAGGCCTCCTTGGACTGGTCCCGGTGAAGGTAGAACTCGATCGCCTGGGGGATGGGCGGGGGGAGGAGTGGAGGAGGGGAGGGGGGGGGGAGGGAAGGGGAGGCGTGCGTGGGATGAGGACGGCCGTCACAGATGCCGAGGCAGCCAACCGGGCCATGTGCCAGCCCTCGGCCACCAGCCATCCCAGCCATGGCCGCCAGCCATATCCCCAGCCATGGCCGCCAGCCATATCCCCAGCCATGGCCGCCAGCCATATCCCCAGCCAGCCATATCCCCAGCCATGGCCGCCAGCCATATCCCCAGCCATGGCCGCCAGCCATATCCCCAGCCATGGCCGCCAGCCATATCCCCAGCCATGGCCGCCAGCCATATCCCCAGCCATGGCCGCCAGCCATATCCCCAGCCATGGCCGCCAGCCATATCCCCAGCCATGGCCGCCAGCCATATCCCCAGCCAGCCATGTCCCAGCCAGCCATCGGCAGGCCAGGCAGCGCACATGACGAAGGGGGGGGGGGGGGGGGGGGACGGCTGCCTGGGCAGACCTCCTCCCTGTTGCCCGAGGCGATCAGGATGGGCACGGCCTCCTCGGCCTCCCGCTGGGCGAGGGCCCGGCCCCGCCTGAGGGAGAGGGCCCGCCAGTAGTCGAGGGAGACCCCCGGGGCGGCCGCCAGGGCCTTGTCCCACTCGCCCAGCTCGGCCATCAGCTCGCAGTAGCGCTCGGGCTGGCCGATCTGCATGTAGATCAGCGCCGCCTGACGGATGCGGTCCCTGCGGGCCAGGTGATGATTGGATGATGGTGATGATGGTGATGATGATGATGATGATGATGATGATGATGATGATGATGACAAGTCAGGTGAGCTCGCTTCGTTACGCTTTCAATCGGGTGACTATCTCCCCGAGGAAGGGTTGACCTGGAGTCGACCGCGACCACCCTGCGGTGATATGGCAGGGTGGCCGGAACGACTGGTGAGGTCGCCGTCCTTCCCCGACCCATTTGAAATTTCGACCTTGGTGGCTATCCCCCCGGGGAAGGGCTGATCGGCGGCCGGTCCCGACCACGGTTCGCTGGATTTATGGGTCCCTCCAGCGAACAGTGAGGTCGCCGTGCTTCCCCGACCTGTTTGAAATTTTGACCTTGGTGGCTATCCCCCCGGGGAAGGGTTGACCTGGGGGCCACCACGACCACGGTTCGCTGGATTTATGGGTCCCTCCAGCGAACGGTAAGGTCGCCATCCTTCCCCGACCCGTTTGAGCCTGTTTGAAATTTTGACCTTGGTGGCTATCCCCCCGGGGAAGGGTTGACCTGGAGTCGATCGCGACCACCCTGCGATGATAGGGCAAGGTGGCCCGAACGACTGGTGAGGTCGCCATCCTTCCCCGACCCGTTTGAGCCTGTTTGAATTTTCGACCTTGGTGGCTATCCCCCCGGGGAAGGGGGGGCCACCACGACCCCCGCTTCTAAACATATGTTGGGGTCCCCCGACCGACTGGTGAGGTCGCCATCCTTCTCCGACCATTTTGAAATTTGACATGATCCCATAATATTTTTGGATCGTGTCCCAAAATTTTTTGGAGGTGCCTCCCAAGTAGGGTATATCAGGGGCACCCCCCCTTGGGGGACTTGTGAAGATGGGGTCGGAGGGGCCGAAGGGCCGAAAAGCCGACACAGTAGGCTTAGTAGACCTGGTAGGCTCTCATGCGCCTGTGGCGCCCAGGCTGCGTCCGGCCCCACCTTCAGGTGCGATCGTTGTCCGGACAACACTGTTGCGAAAATGTTGCGAAATCGTTGCGAAATCGGTGCGAAACATGGTAGCGCTCTCTGGCCTCTGCCCTTGATGCCAAGCCCGCAGCCGCCCGAACCCGCTTGGAGACCCGAAGCACAATGGCCCGCCCGGTCAAGGTTGGCGATCCCCCCCTGATGAATGCCCCTACCATCCCGGCCTTGCGACGGGTTCTCTCGGGTGCTGGTCCACGGTGACCTGGACCGCTCGGACAGCTGGCCGGACCCCACTCCAACAACACGGTGCGCTCTCCAGGATACCACTGTGGCCTGTGGACGTCCCCGCAGTGCTGCGGTAAGCCGGTCCCGAACACATAGGGTGTGATGACGGCTGCACTCTCCCCCTGGCAAATGGCGTGTTGCCCCTAAGTTGGCAAAAGTCCGACGGCATGAGGACTAAAAATACCAACTGCCTTTGGGTCGGGTCGGTGCCGGGGGGAGAGCCCTGGGATTTTACAGATTTTTGGAAGGCCACCCTCAGTTCCTTCCCCCGAAAAGTCGTCCCTGTTTTTCGGTATTTATATATGTAGAATGATGATGATGATGATGATGATGGTGATGATGATGATGGTGATGATGATGATGGTGATGATGATGATGGTGATGATGATGATGGTGATGATGATGATGATGATGACGACGACGACGACGATTGGATGATGGCGATGATGATGATGATGGTGATGGTGATGCTGCTGATGCTGGGTGGAAGGGAAGGTGTGCATGGGGCGCGGACTCCTTCTTGTAGCGGGTCATGGAGGTCGTCGACTCGAAGCGGCGCCGCTGCTGCGAGAGCAAGTCACGGGCCTCGGCCTGCCCACATCACCCCACACCACGCCAGACCACCCACCGCACCAACGCCCAGAGAGTGGGGCGTGAGAGGGTGCGAGCGCTGCGACGGACAGGCTGGGGCTGGAGGAGCAGAAGCCGAACAAACGGAAATGCTTCAAAGATCCTCGCTCCTCTTTCAATTTTTTGGGCTCCAGGCGGAATCTGGGTGGTGATGCTGATGACTATGCCGATGCCGATGCCGATGCCGATTGGATCATGCGTGCGGGCGTGGCGTGGCGTGATGACAAACCTCGGCGGCGGCGATGGCCCAAGTCTGGTGGAGCACCCTGTTGGTGAGCACCCCGGGCGGGGGGCTCGGGGCCGGCGAGGCGCCCAACGGGGTGGGGCCGGCTGTCCCGGGGGCGCGACCCATGCCCCGGGCGAGGCAGTCCGCCACCAGGTCCCACAGCTCGCGGATGCCCAGCGAGGGGCCCTGGGTGGGTGGGTGAGTGGAAATCATATCAATGAGCGCGGGAGACACAGCTGAGGGGGCCCGAGGTGGGCGGGCCGACAGCAGGAGAAGGGCGAGAGGGGAAGGGCGAAGGGAGGGTGGACTGCATCCGGAGCCCATCCATCCCTCCCCTCCCCTCCCCCCCCCCCCCCCCCCCCATCCCTTTCCACAGCACGGAGCCCACTTCCACAAGCCATCACCACCATTCTCATGACCATCAGCATCATCATCCAATCATCATCATCATCATCATCATCATCCGATCATCCGATCATCCGATCATCCGATCATCCGATCATCCGATCATCCGATCATCATCCGATCATCCGATCATCATCCGATCATCATCCGATCATCATCCGATCATCATCATCATCATCATCATCATCATCATCATCAATCATCATCACCAATCATCACCCAATCATCATCACCCAATCATCATCACCCAATCATCATCCGATCATCATCATCATCCGATCATCATCATCATCATCATCATCATCATCATCATCATCATCATCATCATCACCATCATCACCACCCAATCATCACCACCCAATCATCATCACCCAATCATCATCACCCAATCATCATCACCCAATCATCATCATCATCATCATCATCATCATCATCATCATCATCATCATCATCATCATCATCATCATCATCATCATCATCATCATCATCGTCCATCATCCACCATCATCCACCATCATCCGATCATCATCATCATCATCCACCATCATCCACCATCACCATCATCACCATCGGCAGCGAGCCGGGACGCTCTGCAGGCGGGCCGCCAATTCGGTCGCCCCGGAGCCGCACAGCCGCTGCCGCTCGGCGAACCGCGACCGGATGGCCACCGCTGAGGCCGTGGTCGGGTCCAGGGCACGGGAGGCGTCCACGGGCCGCTGTTCCTCTTGGATGGCTGCACCGGCGGAGCGGGTAGGTGGGTAGTGGTGGTGAGGGGGAGGAGGGAGGAGGAGGAGTGGAGGGGGGAGGGCAAAGGTATGGGTGGGGCCTCACCGCCCAGAAGCGCCCCACGGGGATGGTGTGTGCGTGGACAACGGGGCTGATCCATCGGACTCTCTCCAAGACGCACAGCTGGGGCGAACTTGGCTTGGGGGGCCAGTGACAAACAGGAACCTCAAAATGCCGATGATGATGACTCGCAAGAATAGCATCCATCAAAAGGACGACTCGATCAAGCGTCTGTGTCGTTGGTGTGTGAACTGGACGCAGGTTGGCCACGAGGGGGCGCCCGAAGGGGGCGGGCGGACCGTTCCCCAGGATGGAGGCCCAGGGCAGGCCCAGGAAGGCCCGCAGCCGGACGGCTTCGCTCACCTCCAGCTGCCACAGGCGGACCGTCTGCGGTGCGCGACCCCGGAGGGAGGTCATTTCCCGAGAGGGATATGAGAGGAATCCTTCATGAAGATCGTGTGCGCTTGGCGCCAAGGTGGTTTTTTCGTGGTGATCTGAGACGAGGCGGCATCGGACATGAAAGACACACAAACACATGCGCAAACCCCACTTTTCGGGTCCCACTTTGGCGGTTCTGGTGCACATTTGGTGGTTCTGATGCACATTTGGTGGTTCTGGTGAGTTTGCTTGCACGAAGGCAGCGGAATCTCTCCGGCACATTTGGCTCAACAGGGACGATGGAGGTGATCTTCGCGCTGGTGGGGGCGGGAAGGCGGGGATTGGAGGCAAGCGGACGGTGTCTCTGGAGCACATGAACCAATGGGTGGGAATTGGAGCACATGAGAGGGGGGGGGGGGGGGGGGGGAGGGGAGGATGGAGGTGTCTCTGGAGCACATGAACCAATGGGTGGGAATGGAGTGGACGGTGTCTCTGGAGCACGAGGCGACGGTGAAGGGGACGGCCAGCCCGTAGACGTCAGCGTGATGGTCGGCGATGGTCGCCAGGCAGGTGCCGTCCCTGGAAGGGGGGTCTGGGAAGGGAAGAGGGGAGGGAGAGGGATGGGATGGGGATGGGGATGGGGATGGGGATGGGGATGGGATGGGATGGGGATGGGGATGGATGGACCGTGGACAACCAGAACACGCGAGGCTTTCTGGGGGGAGAGAAGCGGCCCGCGATGGGGGGGGGGGGGAGCGACAGTGATGATGATGATGATGATGATGATGATGATGATGATGATGATGATGATGATGATGATGATGATGATGATGCTTGGGTGCTGATGCTTGGGTGCTGATGCTTGGGTGGTGCTTGGGCGGAACAGTGAGAACGCGGGAGTGGGTGGTGCGGGTGACGGTGTTGTGTGCGGGGGTGCGGCGGCGGGTCCGGACCGTGGCCACGTTCCACACGCGGATGGTCTTGTCGTCGGAGCCCGAGATGAGCGTGTCGGGCAGCAGGGGCGACCAGGCCACGTTGAAGACACGCGCCGTGTGGCCTGCCGCGCCCGGCCCACATCCCCACGGGGGCACCAGCCACAGAATGACGGTCTGGCTCATATCCCCACGGGCACCAGCCACAGAATTACCCCGTGGGACGCCCGACCATCAGCCGCCGCGGGCGACAGGACGGCATCCCATCACCCAACTCGGCGAGGCCACACCAAAATTAGTGCCTCGGTTCGATCGACCAAAGACCCTCATTCGCCCAGCGCTGACACCCCAGGGGCGATCTATGTTGAACACCCGCCCATTCATGCATGCATGCATGCATCCATCCATCCAGCGCACACAGGCACCCAGGCGGACCTTCGAGGGCCACGGGGGCGACCTCCTTGGTGGCCATGTTGAACACCCGGACGACCCCGTCCCCGCATCCGGTGGCGAGCAGGTCGGGGTGCAGGCGCGACCAGTCGCACCCGTAGGTTGGCCGTGGGTGCCGATACCGGGCCACCAGGGCGCCCGTCCCGTAGTTGACCACGCAGCTATCACCAGGAGAGTGAACGGGAGAGGGGGGAGGAAGACGATGAAAAAGGGGGTATAACCACGTCCTACCCATCCAGGGGGGGGGGGGATGGAAGACGATGTCTATACACATCCTGCCCATCCGGGGGATATACGCCATGCCCACCACCCCAGGGGAGTGTGTGGATCACGCCGGAGGGGACGGGGCGTGCAGACCACGAGCCGTCCTCGCCGCAGGACGCGATGAGCTGCCTGGTGGGGTCCGGGTTGAAGACGCACCGGAAGATGCGCCGCTGCCCGTGCAGATCGTACTCCGCCACCACCTGCGGGCACGCCGCCACCAGACCCACCCATGCGCGGACACCAGACGTGTTCATGGGTCAATGTGTGCCACTCACGCGCACATCCGGCATCGGCAAGGGGGTGATGATGACATGGGTCAATGTGTGCCACTCACGCGCACAGCCGGCATCGGCAAGGGGGTGATGATGGCGGGGGTTGGGTCGACCTGCCGCTTGGCCGTGTCCCAGATCCACAGCTCGCCCACGCTCGACGAGGCCGCGATGAGGGTGCTCTCTGGGGATGGGGATGGGGGATGGGGGATGGGGTGGGGATGGGGAATGATGATGAGCAGGTGATGATTGGATGATGATTGAATGATGATGATTGGACGATGATTGGGTGATGATGATTGGACGATGATTGGGTGATGATGATTGGACGATGATTGGGTGATGATGATTGGACGATGATTGGGTGATGATGCTGATGATGATGATGATGACGATTAGAGGATGATGACGATGGCAGCGACGACGACGGTGATTGGGTGATGGTGTCGATGATTGGACGATCAATGGGTGGGGTAGCGGGAGATGTGGTTGCATTAGTGTGGGGTCGATGGGCGGGGGCAGGGCGCGCGGACCGCCAGGGCACCAGCTGACCGAGTAAACGATGCCCTTGTGGCCCGAGAGCAGCTGGATGCATTCCATGGTCTCCACGTTCCACACCCGGATGGTCCCGTCGAAGCTGCCCCCGTCCCGGCAGTGCCGACATCCCCCGCCGCACCGCCGCCCACCCCCAGCCGCACAGACAGACAGACGGGGGCGAGGACAAGAGGCGGCGCAGACAAGAGACAAAAGCCGGGTGATGATGATGATGATGATGATGCTGATGCTGATGATGATGATGATGCTGATGATGATGCTGATGATGCTGATGCTGATGCTGATGCTGATGCTGATGATGATGCATGGTCATGGGGGTGATGGCACGAGTTGCGTGGCGCACCTGGAGGTGGCCAGGACGTCGGCGTTGGAGGGCTTGAACTGGCAGTCGAAGACGGTCTCCGTGTGGCCGGGGGTCGTCTGGAAGAGGGTCTGCCGCCTGCGCAGGTCAAACACCTGGTGGCGGGTGGGTGGGTGGAGGAGAAGGATAGGGGGGGGGGGGGGGGGGGGGGGGGGGGGGGGGGGGTTATGGAGGAAGCCTCGGAAGTGGCCATGAACGACGGGGTGTGTGGCAGGTCTGTGGCATATGTGGGTGCGGACCCCGACGTGTGTTGTCATTATGTCACCGTGTCATTCGATGTGTCACCGTGTCACTGCGTCATTCGGTGTGTCACCGTGTCACTGCGTCAATGTCAATGTGTCACCGTGTCACCGTGTCACTGCGTCAATGTCAATGTGTCAATGTGTGTGTGTGCGGACCCCGACGGTTCCATCGACCAGGTTGAAGATGCATCGGAGGTCGTGGGTGTTCGACGGGGCCGCGGCCGTGCCCGACTGGGACAGCGAGCTGGCCGAGGTCTCTGGTGGTGGAGGGGCGGGAGCAAAAGCAGAGAGGTAGAAGACCAGGCAAGAATCACGGGGGTGCGTGTAAAAAGGGAGAAAGCATACCAGGAACCGAAAAAAGCAGAGAGGTCGAATGTCACTTTTGCACCCGTGGGCGAAGGAATCCCCTGTGGAGCCGGGGTGTGGGTGAGAAGGGGCGGGACAGGGACGGACGCTCGGTCATGGGCGGGGGCGTGCCGGGTGGGGCGGGGCTGCTGGCTGGCCGGCCGGCGGCGACCTGCTGCTCGACGAAGAGCAGCCGCCGAAAGCCCGACGGGTGCACGTGGACCCCGTCCACGGGGCTCCTGGAGACGGCCCCAGGGGAAGAACGCCACGAGGTCATGAGGTCATGAGGTCATCGGGGCACGGGGTCATGGGGGTCACGGGGTCAGGGGGTCACGGGGGTCATGCGTGAGGTCATGGTCACCGGGTCAGCCAGGCCATGGGGTCGTGGGGTCATCGGCACAGGGGTGTGTGGAAACAGCCGGGGGGGGGGGGGGGGGGGGGGGGGGGGGGGAGGAGGATCGTCGCAAGACACACGGGCGCGGGAGGGGGAGGGAGGGAGGGGGGGGGGGGGGGGGGGGGGGGGGGGTGGGCAGCGCCGGGCAGGAGGTGGGATGTGGGAAGAGGAGTCCCGGGCAGTCTTCCTCGGGCCCCTTTGTTCGGGCTGACCGCGCCGCTCCTCGACTGCCTCGCACCATTCGATTGTTCTTCCCCCTCCTCCCTTCCCTCCCTCCCCCTTCGTGGGCCCCATGGAAGTGCGCGCACACACAAATACACACATCGGGCGGACTTCTGGGAGACGTTCCAGATCTTGAGGGCCCCGTGCGCTCGGCGGCCGTCACGAAGCCGCCCGGCTCCCCGGGGATGAAGGCCACCGAGGCGATGCCCCTAGGTGGGTGGGTGTGACACCCCCGATGCATGCCGGGTGATGAGCCTGTGAGTGGGCACGGAACGAAGGCCACCGAGGGGTCTGTCATCTCCCCTCATCTTCCTCCCGGGGGGGTGTGCGGACCGGCCTCCCGGTTGAAGAGCATCAGGACGGGCTCCTTCTCCTGGGTCACGTCGAACAGCACCAGGTGGCCCCGCTTGTAGGCAACCAGCAGGAAGTTGGTCGACAGGGGGTCCCTGAGCGGCCGGGGGGGAGGGGGGGAGGGAGGATGATGATGATGAAAACGGGTTTTACCCCCCCACACACACACACACACACAGGGCACGCATCCGAGGGGACAGACCACTGCAGGTCGACCACCCCGGGGGTCTCCTTGCCAGCCTCCTGCTGGAAGGCGGGCGGTGAGAGCTTCAGGGGGGCGTTCCTGGGCCGGGTCGTGTTAACGATGTTGACCGTGCCGTCCTCGGTCGCGACGGCCATCAGGCCGGGCTGCCCGCCCCGGGGGGAGGGTCGACATGGGTCGGGGGTCAGAGCGGAGGGGGGAATGGCGGCCGGACCGTGGATGGGCTCCAGCGAATGTGGGTCGCGTTTCCGGTCGTCTTGACCGTGATGGCGCGCTCCTCGGCCCGCGAGTCGTAGTTGGTCAGGTGGACAATACCTGGGGGGCGGTAGAGGCTATGTCCAGATCGAAGGGTCCAGATCCGACAGACCCCGCTCGTCGTGGAAGGCAAGGACGGATTTCTCAAAGGGCGACCAGGCCAGCGATTGCGGGGTCCCGTCGGAAAGTTGACAGAGATAGATCTGGGAGACAATATTTGGCATTCTGAGTGAGGGGCCGCAGAAGCAGACCTCAGACTCGGTGTTCAGGTCCCAAATCGAGATTTTGGTGTCCGAGCTGCAGGTCGCGATGATGTTCGGTTCGTGGGGAGACCTGGGACGAAAAAAAAATGAATACAAAATATAGGAGAGGTGGCGTTGGACGCACCAGGCCAAAGCATGAATGGTCTTCTCGTGGCCCGAGAGGATCTGTTTCAGTTCGAAATCATCAAAGGAATATACATAAACGGCCAGGGAGGAACAGTAGGCAAATCTTTGCCTAGAGGATGCCAGGACATTCGAAGTCCACTGCTGGGACCCCGACGGGAGCAGGGCCTAGGGCAGAAAAAAGATGCAGGCAGCCAGGGTCAGGATGAGACGAAAAGTTGAAGAGATGACACAACCGGACAATTTGTTGCTACAAAAAAAAGGCCAGTCAGCGGATCGTGTCGGTAATTCGGAAAAAAACAAACCATTCAAAAGGCGATGCAACGTAAATTTAAGGTATTGAACCTCAGGGTTCTACGGACTTTCTTCTCCTTTGCCGCGTGTGATGGAAGTGTTCCAGACTATTTTTGGTGGTCGCCCGTGGCGCTTTGTTATTGTCGCTTCTTGGTTTCTCGTAACTGCCGCGGCTTTCCTCAAGGCCCGCAAACTTTTCCTCCCCATCTTGCTGGCGGCCTCCGTCGCCACGTACTACCTTTGGAAACTGGAAGACATTGTGGACACGAAACTCACAAACAGGGTTTGTCGTCCCGCGACTCCAGTTCCCACTTGACCCTCCTTGACCATATAGGCTCTGGCCAAGAAGATCACCCGCAAGCCTGACGAAACCCCTGTGCCTATGAACATGGCTGGGATCTCTCATGACGAGCACGGCCCAGTCGCACCAACAGCCGTTTCCGGGACTCAGTCATCATGAAGCACCCTGCGATCGATCAACATGAGCACGAGGACGAGCGTCTCCAAGCGTGTTAACTGACAAAACCACCACAAACGGCCCATTACACCCTCTCGAAGACCCAGAAACGGGCACGCCAGTCGTTGCTGCGGGGAGAAATGGGTTGGAAGGCAAAGACGGGGTCACACCCGCAGACCTGCACGTGACGAAAATGGGCTCGACCGGGGAGAAGGCGATCGCCCGAATGGGCTGGTTGTGGCCGCTGCAGAAAGCAAACAAAAGAGAAACGAGGGAATTGGTGAATCGGGAAGCGGCATGTTCGTGTTGCCGCTGCGCCACATCCTGCTGCCTGCTTTTGGAACGGAACAGCAACCCGGGACAAGGACAAATTCAGGCACGTGGCCGACAACGGTCAGTCAGGTGTGTTGGACAACTCATGGATCGGATCTTCACAGATTCACAACTTTGGACCCCGGATGTGAGCCTTCTTCTCCCAAGGGCACGGTTGGGGTGTGCGCGCAGCAGCACTCCTTGGCCTGGTTGCTTTGTACTCACAATTTTGGGTGCCCGCTGACAAATGTTCTCCGAATCCGGATCATTGCTAAAACTGCAGCCCCACCGCCCACCCCACCCCGCCGCTGAGTGCTTCCATGACATGCCGCTGGAACCCCGATCTTGCGCGTGTCGCGACCTTCACCGGGCTCCGCAATGCCTGGGTCAAGCTTGCCCACCAGGGCGCGACGGCTTCTTGGCGATGTTTGCACTTGCCTTGCCTTTTTGAGGGCCTGTTGTGGAAATCGAGGCACCCGGGACACAAAGACCATCATAGCTGTACCAACCCAGCGGTATGTGTGCCTCGCGATCAAATCGCCAAGCCCGAACCCGGAATGGACAAACTCTGGAAGGACACAGCATCACAACACAAGCACGCGAGGGGGAGGAGACAGCCCCGCGAGGGTCCGTGACACCCCCCTCATCCCGTGCTGCCGGCTTATTGTTCCTTCGTGTTCTCGCACATTGGCGAGAACGACTCAAACCAGCGCCGCCAACGGAAAGGCCTCTTCAGGCGGGCATGTCAACGGAAAGTTTATGGGATGGGCAAAAAAAAAATGTGGGGTTCGAACCTGGGTGTGAAGGGGTTGCGCGTGCCCAGCCGCGTGTCCCAGCTGGCGATGCTGAGGGACTGCTCGTCGGTGGTGAAGATGTAGTCCTCGGTGTGGCTGAACACCGCGGTGGCGGCGCTTTGCTGGGAGAACCCAACCACCGAACAAAACGGAACGGAAAAGGTTTGACAAAACACTCGCCCAAATCATCACCATCCCGATCATCAACATCATCATCCAATCAACATCATCATCCAATCAACATCATCATCATCATCGTTCAACACAGCATAAGAGTGGAAGAGGCGGGATGCGGGGCGGGGAGCCCTGGCCCAGACCTGGATCTTGGCGCCGGTGTATGTGTTGACGGACATCAGGTGCTGGGCGTGGCGCAGGTCCCACAGGCGGACGATGCTGTCCCGGCCGGCCGTCAGCAGGTAGTGGCCGCGACGCGAGAACCGGATCGAGCAGACCTGATTGATGATGGTGGTGGAGGTGGAGGTGGTGATGATGATGATTGGGATGGTGATGATTGGGTTGATGATGATGATGGCTGGATGATGATGATGACGGCGACGATGATTGGATGACGATGATCGGATGACGAGCGAGGAGAACTGGCGCGCGACTGTGAGGGAAGAGTGACGGCAGATGGTTCGGCACGGACTTCGGCCCCGTCGTGCGCCTTGTACGAGCTGACGCAGCGGTTGGAGACCGTGTCCCAGATCTTCAGCCAGCCGTCCTCGGACGAGGTCGCGTACAGGTTGCCCTGCGGCGAGAACCGCACCTGCGCCCAGCCGGGGGGGGGGGGGGGGGGGGGGGAGGGGAGGAGGAGGAGGAAGGGAGATGATGACGATGATGAATGATGACGCTGGCGATGATGATGATGATGATGATGATGATGATGATGATGATGATGATGATGATGACTGGATGATGATGATGACTGGATGATGATGATGATGATGACTGGATGATGATGATGACTGGATGATGATGGTGATCTGCTGCCAGTGCCTGAAGCTCGCCGACCGGGAACTCACCGACGGTGGCAGCGAGGAAGCGCGATGAATGAACGGACGTCGTCGAATCTTTTCTCCAAGCTGTTTGTCAGGCATGATGGTTGAGCGCCGGTCGGCATGGATCAGTCATGATTCGAAGCTTATCTGATTCGCGCCCGGCAGTGGTGTGTGTGTGTGTGGGGGGGGGGGGGGGGGGGGGGGGGGGGCGGACCTGGGAGATGGGCGCCGTGTGGTGGTCGGCGACCTCGGGGCAGCAGAGGGCCTCCATGGTGTGCATGTCGTACAGCCGCACAACGGGGTGCTCCGTGCCCACTGCCCAGGCCCCACAGCCGCCATCACCCACCACAGCCGTCATCACCCACCACAACGGGACCCATGCGTGGGGAGGAGGAGAGACGGCGGTGTGAGGATGACCGGGACAACGGCGCCGAGGCGGCGGGGGGGGGGGGGGGGGGGGGTGCTGACCCAGGAGATAATCACCCGTCGGGTGGTAGCTGATGCTCCGCACCGGGTAAGATTCCTGCGGGGAGGAGGAGGAGGAGGAGGAGGAGGAGGATGGAATGGGGATCTCACCCATGCCCACAGGAGGGCCCGGCCGAGGGAGGGAGGGAGGGAGGGAGAGGCGGGGGAGCGTGACCGGACCTCGATGGCGTGTGTGGAGCGCCTGTTGGAGGACTTTGAGTAGTCGAAGAAGAGCACCTTGCTGTCCTGCGAGGCCGAGGCCACCAGCTGCTCGCGCGGGTGGAAGGTCACCTCGTTGATGGGCTGCGGTCCCCCCCCCCCAGAGGCGAGTGGGGATGTCCCCCCAGGGGGGTGGAGCGACACGGGAGGGGAAGTACCCAGAAATGGTCAGCAGGGGTGAAGAGGCCGACCCACACACCAACTCCCCGCATGGACACACCACCGCTACCGCCACCAGCCACCAGGCATCATCCAATCATCGACATCATCATCATCGCCACCACCATCACCAACGATCACCGTCGTAATCACCGCCACCATCACCCTTGTCATCCTCATCACCGCCACCATCATCCGGGGGGACGGACCCCGGTGTGGTCGTGGAAGGTGCGGAAGTTGGGTCGCTGGGTCTCCTCGTCCTGCACCGGCTCGCCCTTCTGCGAGATGTGTGGACGCAGCTTGGCCGTGTAGAGCAGTTTCACCGTCGCGTCGTCACTCCCCGTGGCAATCCAGGCCCCTATGTCGTGCCGGGGGGAAGGGGGGGGGGGGGGGTGTGAGACCGGCCGGGGGGGATGAGACGCACACAGACCATCCTCTGAAAAGGCTGCGCAGCGGCAGGCCTTCTTGTGGGTCGTGACAAAGGACGTGGCATAGGTCGGGGCGGGAAGGGGGATGGCTGGGGGGAGAACCGGGGAGACGTCGACAATTTGGTGGGAAAACAGGAGAGACGGACCGCCCTCGCGCTTGACGAGAGGATATTCGAGCGATCGGACCACTCCGGAGTTTGCGTAGATCTCCTCGGCAAGGCGGGCGGTGTCTGGGTGGTAGGAGAAAGTTAAGGTATCGTGAGATGATGAAACAAACCCGTTGATCGCTCCAACGTCTCGGCCGTCTCTACGAGTTTCTGAAGACGATTCCTTGGAATGGTGTCATCAATTGGAATATTCGTCATGTCTGAGAGAAGAGCAGCAGCACTGGGAAGCCCGTCAGATTGAAGTTGGCGAATAATGAGCTTGTAAAGGTTTTGATCGATGGTTCTTGGAATGGAAAACCCAAAAGTTGGTAATGGATCCTGTTGCATCTTTTGGGCTGCTGGGTGTGGCGGGGAAACCTGTCGTGCTGATCGACGGCTTTGCTTCTTCTCCGCTGGCCACAGCCGCTACTCTCCGAGTTTGGTCATGGCGAGTACGAGTGTTAGTGAAGCCCTGGCCGACATGGAACCATCGACCACACCTCTAGAACCAGAACCAGCGACCCTCCGCGAGGATGAGCTGTTTCTTGACGATCCACAGAAGGAAGAGAAGCGAAAGGAGCGCAGGAAATCGATTTTGCTCTTAGTTCTCTTAATTACTTGCGCCGTCAGTTTTACGATGTGCGCTGTGTTTATTCCTATGATTATTCTTTGGACGAGACCGCCTGTGAGCGGACTGACTCCATCTTTTGTCATCTTCACAGACCCTCACATCGATGCTAAGGTCTGGATCTCTGGACCACATTTCGGGAACTGTTTCGCCCGATCCCAGTATGCGGATGGGACCGCTACTACATGCACCGACTCTTTTATCTGCTGCCGAAATGGGACCGGCGATGCCGGATACTGGGGAAGTGGCAACGCCGAGCGTCTGTGGGTCATATGCGCTTCATTTCCATCTGCCTTTTTTTCCCCCCCTTGCCCAGATCAATACAACTGCGATATTCCGGACCGAACCATGTATGCTGCAGTCGATAATGCCGGGGATCGGTGGGATGCCCACGACATCCGGGGCCTTGTCAATATCACGCACGTGCTCTTCCTTGGCGACGCCCAGGCGCACACGGAGGACTACGAGCAGACCCGGGAGCTTGTTGTGGAACGGATGAAGACCGCCTTCAAGCTGATCACCGACCGCTTCCCCAGCCTGCCCGCGATCCCCATCCTGGGGTCTGTCTGCATCCCCCCCGGCTCGTCCCACCCCACCCACCCCCACAGGCGCCGGATGAAAAACACTGCGCCGAGCCTAAATGACACCCGGAGATACACACCTCTCACGGGCCTCCCTCCCCCTCCCCCGTCTCCCCCAACCCCGTCCCCCCGCTGGCCCGCCCTGGTCCCATAGCAACCACGACACGACGCCCTACAACCAGATGGGCTGGGGCCCCGAGTGGAGCTGGCTCTACGATGGTGCCTTCGGCATCTGGTCTGCTCCTCCCTGGGGGAGGGAGAGAGAGAGGGAGGGGGAGGGGGGAGTGTCGACGAGCAGACAGGAGCGTCCTCTGCCCCCCCCACGCCCCCCCCAACGCCATCCTCTGCTCTTCACCTTCTCATCACCCCCTGTCACCGCGCCGCCTCCATGTGGATCATCCACGCCCCGCCCCCAGGAACGCCACCCTCGGCTCTTCACCTTCTCATCCCCACTGTCACCATTCCCCGTCATCCCCATCGTTGACCATCCCCATGCCCTCCACGCACTGCCCCAGGAACGCCACCCTGCTGGGGTACAACCTGACGGCCGAGGACCAGGCGACCCTCCGCTACGCCGGGTACTACACCATCCAACCCTTCAAGTCTGCCTCCCCCCCCACACACACACACACCTCGGCTCCCTGCTTCGTCTGCCCTCGGTGAGGATGCCTCGTCTTTGGACCACGATGCCATCCCCTCGCCATCATCCTCATCCAGCCATCATCCAGGCATCATTCTCTCGTCCAGTCATCATCCCCTCGCCATCATCCTCATCCAGCCATCAGCATCGTTCAACAGTCATCAGCATCCAATCAGACATCAGCATCCAGTCATCATCATCCGATCATCACCACCCAATCATCATCACCCGATCATCACCCGATCATCCCATCATCCGGTCATCATCACATCATCATCATCATCATCATCATCATCATCATCATCATCATCATCATCATCATCATCATCATCATCATCATCCCATCATCCGGTCATCATGCAGGGCGGTCAAGTGGGCCCGGGAGCCGCTGACCTCGCTGCGGTTCATCTGTCTGAACAGCCAGCTGTGGGAGATCAAGAACCAGCTCAACCGGAACGCCACCACCAAGGCCCTCCTCGAGGACCCAGGTCCGGTTCGGCCCCCCTGGTACATCCCCTTCGCCCCTCCAGACCGCCACGCGCATGCACACACGACAGCTTGAGAGACCGGGGTGTGATGACGAGACCTGCATCATTCTGCGCCCGTCTTCATCACCCCACCCTCCCGCCCTTCCCTCCCCCCGCCCCCAGCCGGCCAGTTCGCCTGGCTGCGGAGCCAGCTGGCCCGTGCCAAGCAGGAGGGCGTCAAGGTGCACCTGCTGCAGCACATCCCGATGGGTTTCCTGCCCTCGACCAGCACCCCCGGCAGCGGGGCCGCCCAGATGCACCCCCAGTACATGGCCGCCGAGCGGGACGCCCTGCTCGCCTACCCGGACGTCGTCACGGTCGGTCGGGGTGGGTGGTGGCTGGCTGTCTTGACCCATGGGTGGGTGCCCCGGGTGGTGGTGGTGGTGGTGGTGGTGGTGGTGGTGGTGGTGGTGGTGGTGGTGGTGGTGGTGGTGGTGGTGGTGGTGGTGGTGGTGGTGGTGGTGGTGGTGGTGGTGGTGGTGGTGGTGGTGGTGGTGGTGGTGGTGGTGGTGGTGGTGGTGGTGGTGGTGGTGGGTGGTGGCGGTGGTGGTGGTGGCGGGTGGTGGCGGGTGGTGGCGGTGGTGCGGTGGGGTTTGGCCTCTTGGAGCGGGGTGGGCGGGGCGGGGCACGGGGTTGTGTCTGCGCGCCGGCGCGGCACGGTTGGGGCAGCGGTTGGGCAGCGGTTGGAGCAGCGGGGGGTCCGACTTATCGCGATTCTGGCCTTGACCTTCCCTTGGGCCGCGCATCGATCGGATTGGCCTCTGATCTCGCTTGGATGGGGATGGGTGTGTCGGATGGGCGGATGGGCGGATGGGGTGGCGGCTGCAGGCCATCTTCACGGGCCACGTTCACTCGGGCTTCTTCCGGCTGCTGCTCTCGCGCGACGGCGACCTGGTCTGCAGTGCCCCCGCCCGTCCCCAGGGAGGGGGGGAGGGGGAGGGGGGGAGGGGGAGGTTGGTATGGGTGGCGGTCGAACCCTTGACCCCACCGGCACTGACACTTTGATTCGGCGCTGCTGCTCCTTCATCATCGGTTGCCTCCCTCGCCTCGCCGCCCCTTTTCTGGACACCAGACCTCGACGGCCCTGGTGCCGCAGTTCAGCAACCCGGCCATCTCGACCTGGCGTGGGATGAACCCGGCCGTGCACAGCTACACCTACACCCCGGCCGACATGCAGGTGACGGACATCTTCCGCTGGCAGCTGCCCCTGGCCAAGGCCAACGCGGCCGGTCCGTGGGCATGCGGTGTGGGACCCGTTTGTGGCTCCTGTTTTGGCTCGGTGGGCACTGCTTGGTGGCAGCGCTTCGATGGGAATCTGATCTGTCTTTGCCTCCGTGTGCGCTGGTGGTGCTCTGCGAGGTGCGTCCATGCCTGTGGCCTTGCAGGCGACTCTCCTCACCGCCATCTCACCCACCCCCACCCCCACCCGCTGTCCCCCCCGTCCGGCGGCCCCCAGCTAAGGCGGGCGACAAATCGCTCCACTGGGAGATGGCCTTCTCCTACGCCGACCTGCTCAACGTGCCCTCGCTCAACGCCAGCTCGCTGACCTCCTACGTCGATAACCTTTTCACGGTGCCTGTCGACCAGTGGGGCGACTCTGCCAAGACGGACCCCATGGGGAGCCTCCTCAAGCTGACCTTTGCCAATGACGCCCCCCAGACGATGGTCTGTAGAACCCGGGTGAAGAGTGATTTTGACTTTCCTTCGGGTAGGCCAATTCCACCAGCCAGGCGGTCCGCCAGGCGTTCGCCTGCAGTTTGACGGTGATGGGGAGCGAGCAGGCATTTGCGGGGTGCCGGCTGCGGCCACGCTCCGCCATGCACATGAATGGCGTTGAGATGGAGATTTGCGACAATTCTGTCGATGTCACCACAGGGCCGGAGTGGTGAGAATAACTCTTCTCTCTCTTACCCTCATCCACCGTTTTATCGATCTCACTTCTCTTCCCTGTGTTGTCTCCTGTGTTGTCTTGGTTTCTCTCTATTGTCAACAGCCGATCCTTTTCCGCCCATCCTGCAGACCTGAATGTGATACGACGGCACATCCCGAAAATTGTCCGGCATTTGGGGCAAGGACCGGGGTTATATTGGCTGTCTCTACCTCCCGTCAAAGTGTCGACCAGACTCTATTATTCGCCTCTCTCCTATGTGGATGCTTGCCATAAAGCAGCGGAACGTCGTTTAAAACAGACCTCACACATTCGAACGGATATAATCGCTTTTACCGATCGACCTACAAAGACTACCAAAATCGAGTACTATTTGATGACCTTTCATCGGGATAATTCTTCTCGTTCATTTTTGGTCTGTCCACGGCAGTTTTCCACTTTGAAGCAGTTTCACTCGGGACCGCTAGATAATACCTGATACTGAGACCGAAAATTTTGCGCAGGCCATCGAAACGAACAATCCCAAAGATCTCGAACTCATGATCCGGTCTTCTGCTGAGCGTCGGATCTCCAATCCGGAGATGAGTACCCAAATGCAGGGGAAACAGGCCGAATCTGAATACACCCGACTCACCGTCAAGTCGTTCGTACTTCCGGTCTGTGCTGGCTGGCACCACGCACTGCTTCCTCACCTTCAAGACAGGGAATCAAATACGAAGTGGGCGATGTCGTCATTTATCTATCTTCCCTCTCGGCGGCTACCGCCAGCAGCTCCACCCTGGCCTCCGGCTGCCTGATCGATATCTCCGCCACCCAGAACGACCCGACGATGCTCCTGCAGACCATCTTCTCGACCGAGGTGATCGCCCCTCCGCACTTCGAGCCCATCGGCACGTCTCCCTTCTCCGGCCCGGGGGCTGTCACCCCGTCTCCCTCCTCGGCTGCTCCCCAGCCGCCACAACCGCCCACGGCCAAACCCCCACCCCCATCACCCGCCCTGCTCCTGGCAGTGAATTACGCAAACTTTTTCCGGCATCGCTTCCGGCAGAGGCCAGGCGGGCCCCCGGCCACCAGCGCCCAGCCGACACCCGCCGCCGCCGCCGCGACCTCAACTCACCCGGCCACCCAACCCCCAACCCCGCTGCCCCCACAGCAACCCGTGCCCCCTCCAGTCCCCCAGCTCTTAGCCCCGCCACCGCCTGCCCAACCCATGGCCGGGCCGGGTGGCTATGCCCCCATGGGCTACCCGCTCCAGCGTATGGCCCAGGTCCCTGGTGGGGGCATGGTCATGATCGACCAGCGGTACCCCGGCATGGCCTTCCAGCCGGCCCAGGCCCCGCCCCCCCCGGGCCAGGTGGCCCTCCAGGGGATGATGCCCGGCATGCAGGGGACGTTGCCCCAGAACTTGGCGGGGGGCGGGAGGTGACCGGAATCCCGAGGACCACCGGGTCTCGCGCGGGGGGGAGGGGAGGGAGCTTTGGGTGCGAAGAAGAACAACGGTGCCGGGCCCGTTCCGTCCGGGTTTTGGTTTTCGATTCGGATGGGCCGGGGAAGGACTGGGAGTGGAGGTGAAGGACGGGGAGGGGAGAGCTTGTACTCCACGAGGGGCTGCAGCACTCCCCCACCCCAGCAAGCCGAGCGTGCGGGAGATTTTGGGTGGGTGCCAGCGTTGGTGATGCCGGTCCGTCGAGGTCGGCAGTCGCCGGAGTGGCCCGATGCGCATACTACAAGTGAATCTGTGATTGGGCACACTTCACCCTGCGAGTTTTTCATCAAGAGCGACTTTAGCTCAGTAGCAGAGCGGAAGACTGCAGATCTTCAGGTCACCGGTTCGATTCCGGTAGGTCGCTAATCTTTTGCCAATTTCTTCTTTTGTTGTTTTCTTGAGGATCTTCAGTCTTCCGAATCCCATATTTTTTTCGGAATGCGATTTTCAGGTCCACATTCGATCCCGGTCGGGCGCTCACTTTTTTTTTTTTGGACAAGGGTCCCGTCGGCGCTTGCTTGTGTCCCGCCGGCACTCCGTGGACGGGGATGAGCCGCCTCGCTGGTGGACTGCGCGCGCCTTGGGGCTGCAGTCCGAGGAACCATACATTCTCGCCGTAACCTGCGCCCTTGACAATCCACAGCAAATGCTCCCACCTCCGGGGAGGGGGCGGCACACGAACTCGGGACGCCAAAGGAAGGCGACAAAAGCCGTGCCCTGGGCCAGAGACACGCTGCGTATTTTTGCTCTGACGACGCAGGCCAAGAGACAGAATACTCACTCCGTCGCGCGTTGTTCCACGTTCCGATGGCCAGTCCGGCGGATCATGTCATTGGAAATCGACAGTCTCTTGTCATTGGAAAGCGACAGTCTCTTGTCATTGGAAATCGACTCTTGTCATTGGAAATCGACAAACCACATCCGCTCCACCCCGGCCGGCACGCACCCCTCCACCGCCCACGGGGTGACCTGCTCCGGGGTGGTGGCGATCCGGGGCTGGCTCACCCGATATACCGGGTGTCTGGGGGGCAGGGATTCATCCAGGGGCACGAGACACAGTGCCGGTCTTCCTGCGGGTGCGGATAACGGGGTGGCCTGGCGGGTGGCGGCGGCGGGGTCCCACGGGGCAGACGGGACGGAGGGGCACGTGGCCAGGGGTGATTCGGGTGCCACGTTGATGAAGAGTTGATCGGCAAGGGACTCGTCGAAGCCGACAGCCGGGTCGTGCTGCGGGGGAGAGAGGGAGTGAGGGAGAAGCTCATGACAGGAACTCAATCCATGCCGCCACGCGCACAGACACACCGAGACACACCGACACACACCGACACACCACCGACATACCACCGACACACCACCGACGACACACCACCGACACACCACCGACGACACACCACCGACACCGACACGCCGACACCTAAGGAGGCCTCGCCGCCGCGCAAGGTGGCCCGGGAGGACTTCCCAGATGACCTCTCGGACCTGGACATGAGCATCGAGGAGCGCAATGAGCAGATCGACCGGATCGCCGAGCAGCTCGGGGACCTCGCCCAGATCGCCGACCAGACCGACCGGCTCGACCGGATCGAGGCCCACATCGAGGAGGTCATCGGGGCCCATGACATGGTCATGGAGTAACGCCCGGCTGTTGCATGTCCGGCCCCACCGCCTCTGTTCCTCCGGCACCAAGATCGGCATTCCCCCCGGTACAGCTCCCCCCTGCCTTTTTTCCCCCAACCGTTTTGGGGGCGATGGAGCAGCTCCCCGATGAGGTTGTCCAACTAATCTTCCATCATCTCCACTCTGGTTCTGCCTTGGTTGCGGGTTCTTTAACATCGCGTAAGTTTCGCGATGCCTTGTGGTCATCGGATCCCCTTTGGCGAGAGGCTTTCGACCACGAATTTGGATCCGAGGCCAGAGATGCCGTTTTGTTACACGGCACAACCAGAAAAATGCAGACGACCCAATTGAGATCTCAGGCCCAGATTATTGATGATATGGTGTGGCGCCAAAAATATGCAGGTCTCCGGCGACTCAAAGAAGTGGTGTCGTTTTAATCGTAACCTTAGACCACAAGGCCTTTCTCAAAGAAGTAGATCAGGACCGGTCCCGTCGCATTGAAAAAGCCATACAGCAGATGAAAAAGCGGTACGGACCGCGGCCTGAAGATTGGTTCAATTTGATCGCTTGGGGATTTCTCAGTCTGTGGTGATGCCACATCCTCCCCCCACGCACTCCAACTCCACCTCCTGTGTGCATCACCCTTGGGGAATGTAGGCCCCATCTTTAACTTTGCGGGCGTCCGGCAAGCACATTCCTTGCAGATCCGGACGTTTCCACGTGCCCTGTGGCGAAGAAGACCCCTTGTCCCACTTGGGTGTGTGTGGTGTGTGTGTGTGTGTGTGGAGGGGGGGGGAGGGGGGGGGGGGGGGTTGGGTTCCTTTTCAGGTGCCTGACGGACGGGGACCCCGTGGACCTCGAGCCCAAACAGGTCCAAAGCCTTCGCGGGGCCGGCGGCAGATCGGCACAGCTCACGGTGGTACAGGTCGGGCGGTGCGACACCCGGCGCCGATGGCCCTGAAGCGGGGGGGGGGGGGGGGGGGGGGGGGGAGGGGGGGGGAGGGAGGAGGGAGGGAGGATGAGTGCCTGTGCGTGGGGGTGGGGGGGGGGACTGTAAAGGTGGTGTTGTGGGATCTTGTTTCACCACCCAAGAGAATCACCACATTCCCCATTCGTTTGTTTGATGGGCGGGTGTCGTCGGAAATCCCGAGTCCGTCTGGCGGCAGGGGAGGAGAGGCCGTCTGGCGGCAGGGGAGGAGAGGCCGCGCTGGGGTTTTCGCGGCGAATCAAACAAACGAAAGTGTGCCGAGACGGACGGAAAGGGGGGCCGGCGATCCCTGAAGCGGTACTTGGCCGTCGGGCCGCTGGGCACCAGCAGCCGAACATGCTGCCAGGGCAGGCCCGTTTGGCAGGCATCGCGCGACAGCAGCGTGGAGCAACAGCGGGGCGTGCGATAACGGGAGTCCTGTGGGTGGGTGGCGGGGTCAGGCAGGCGTGTGGTGAGTGCCGCACTATTACCACCACATGATGAGATCCCGGCAGGCGGGGGGGGAGTCGTTGATCCAGACGTTAGCGACCCACCCGCGTACCCCCAGCATGGCACCCGGGCCAAAGGCGATCTGGCGGGGACTGTACATGGTCGGGTCCTCGTCCGGCTGCCCGTAGATGACCCCGTCCAGGTAGCACTGGCCCCCGAGGGCAAAGAACTGCAGGAGGGCCATCAGGGCCACCAGCACGTCTTGCGAGGGGGACCGCAGGTGGTTGGCGCCGAGGGTGAGACCCCGCAGGGCACACGGGCCTGTGGGAGGCGCGAGATCTGCGTGTTGGGCCGGGTGCGAGGGAGCGTGTGGGTCAGGGTCGGTCACGAACTTGCCCCCAGCCCGTCATCGATGCGGTGGTCGGGGTGGTTCGCATCCAGACAGACCATCGAATTCACTCATGTGCAACAGGAGGCCCGGGGCGGCCATCTTCAAGAGCCAGCATATGCATCCGGGGATGTGCTCTTCGGACAGGTCGCCAAGCTCCATCAGCTGCAGGCGGGACATCCGGGGTGAGGCCGCCAGAGTGGCCCAGAAGGCGTCACCCGAGCCAAGGGCGGGCGCGTTGGTCAGGTTGAGCAGGCCCTGTGACCCCGCCAAAAAAGGAGGAGCGAGCAATGGGTGTGGTTGCGAAAGGGAAGCCGTGGTAGAGATTTTGTCAGGCCCGCTCGTTGTTGTGGCCGGTGTGTGTTGGGGCAGGGAAAAGAGCAGACGTCATCAAGATTCAGCAAACACACGGTCATCATCATCATCATCATCATCATCATCATCATCATCATCATCATCATCATCATCATCATCATCATCATCATCATCATCATCATCATCATCATCATCATCATCATCATCATCATCATCCCATCATCATCATCATCATCATCATCATCATCATCATCATCATCATCATCATCATCATCATCATCATCATCATCATCATCATCATCATCATCATCATCATCATCATCATCATCATCATCATCATCATCATCCATCATCATCATCATCATCATCATCATCATCAATCATCATCATCATCATCATCATCATCATCATCATCATCATCAATCATCATCATCATCATCATCATCATCATCATCATCATCATCATCATCATCAATCATCATCATCATCATCATCATCATCATCATCATCATCATCATCATCATCATCATCATCATCATCATCATCATCATCATCATCATCATCATCATCATCATCATCATCATCATCATCATCATCATCATCATCATCATCATCATCATCATCATCATCATCATCATCATCATCATCATCATCATCATCATCATCATCATCATCATCATCCTCATCATCATCATCATCATCATCATCCGTCATCATCATCATCATCATCATCATCATCATCATCATCATCATCATCATCATCATCATCATCATCATCATCATCATCATCATCATCATCATCATCATCATCATCCATCATCATCATCATCATCATCATCATCATCATCATCATCATCATCCATCATCATCATCATCATCATCATCATCATCATCATCATCATCGTCATCATCATCATCATCATCATCATCATCATCATCATCATCATCATCATCATCATCATCATCATCATCATCATCATCATCATCATCATCATCATCATCATCATCATCATCATCATCATCATCATCATCATCATCATCATCATCATCATCCATCATCATCATCATCATCATCATCGTCATCGATCATCGTCGTCGTCATCGTCATCATCATCGTCGTCATCATCATCATCATCGTCATCATCATCATCGTCATCATCATCATCGTCATCATCATCATCATCATCGTCATCGATGTCATCATCGTCGTCGATCGTCATCGTCATCCAGTCGTCATCGTCATCCATCATCGTCATCATCATCATCATCATCCAATCATCATCATCGTCATCATCATCCGATCATCAAATCATCATCGACATCGTCATCATCATCATCATCATTCATA